>JAWWMS010000119.1:4760976-4771090 GCA_035048045.1 Chlorospingus semifuscus | reverse complement strand
TGCTGCAGGGGTTGTTGTGGCCAAAGTGCAGGACCCAGCACTTGGACTTGTTAAACCTCACCTTGTTGGATTTGGGCGCTGGATCCAGCCTGTCCAAGTCCCTGTGCAGAGCCCTCCTACCCTCCAGCAGATCAACACTCCCAGACAACTTGGTGTCACCACAGTTCCATAAGGCCCCAGAGTGTTCACAATGGTCTCCATGATTCCATGAGGCCAGTGTCACCATGTTCCTTTGGTTCCATGCGATCCCTTGGTGTCACAAAGTCCCTTGGATCCTTGGGCCCTGCAGTGTCACAATGGCCCCTTGGTCCCCCAAGGCCCTGCAGTGTCACAATGGATCCTTGGTACCATGAGGTCTGGCAGTGCAGGAATGCTCTCCTTGGTTCCACAGTGTCACAAGAGCCTCTTGGTCCCAAGGGCCACTGTGACCGTGGTCACAAGGGTTTTCAGGATGAGAGAGATGAGAATGTTGACCTCATGATCAGAAGGCTTGATTTATTATTTTATGATATATATGTTACATTATGACTATACTAAAAGAAATAGAAAGAGAAGTTCTCAGAAGGCTAGCTAAGCTAAGAATAGAGAAGAATGATAACAAAGGAGCTCTCTCCGACTCTGTCTGAGAGAGCTCAGTCCTTGATTGGCCATTAATTGTAAACATCCAAGAGGGGCCAATCACAGGTGCACCTGTTGCATTCCACAGCAGCAGATAACCATTGTTTACGTTCTTTTTCTGGGGCCTCAGCTTCCCAGAAGGGAAAATCCTAAAGAAAAGATTTTTATGAGAAGATGTCGGTGACAGTGACACGAGGGCCAAGCTGGTGTCTGATGGTTGGAGCTTTCTGGAGAGGACTTAAAGGGATGGGAGCAATTCCATGTACCAAAACCACTCAGCACAAATATAAACATGGATATCTGGCTGCAGGGGGGTTGTGTGTCTTCGCACAAACTCTGGGGTTTGGGTTTGGCTGTTCTCTGCCTGTTCTGAGTCTGTTTGCATCCTTCTCTGTCAGACACTCCATGCTGGATGTCCCAGCTCTACAGCCTTTGTGGTTCTGTGCAGCCTCGGGGCAAGTGTCAGCCCTCAGCTCCCCCTGTTCCAACTCAGGTCTCTCTTTTTTCTTCCCATTTCTCCCTCTGAGCCCCAGAGTGACTTTCCTTTTCTCTGGAGAGGGAAAGCTGCTCCAGGGTGGCAGAAGGACTTGCCCAGGGACAGGGGGTCTCATGGCATGGCTGGGCTCAGTCTGAGCCATGGCCACTGCTGGCTCCCCCAGCAGCTCCATCCCTTCCCCAGGGCTCTGCTCCAGGCACAGGAGGAGCTGGGCTGCTGTAGCAGCTGGGGGGGAGTGTGGGAGCTCAAGGAGAGGTTGGTGTGAAGGACAGGGTGAAACCCCCTCAGCAGGGCGAGTGTTGCAAGGGTGAAGCCACTTTCCTTTTTTTCTTGGCATTATTAGAGGGTTCAAGTGGAATTTAATTGGTGCTTTAGCCTTGAGCTGCCCTCAGTGTGGGAGCTGCAGAGCAGCCACTGAGTGCAGGGCCAGGGAACTCCAGCTCGCACCTTCCCTGTCCTCTCCAAAGCAAACAAACAACCAAACACTCCAGTAATTAACTGCACACCCAGACTGTGAGGAGCACTGCTGGGAGACATCACCCAGGAGTGGGCAGGAGGAAAACCATCAGCCTGAAAAAGCTGATCCAGGAAAATAATGAGCCTCTCCTGTGGAGGAGGATGCAAAAGGGATCTGAGCACTAAATTCCTCCTTAGAACTGTAGAATCAGGGATTTTTATAGGCTGGGAAAACCCTCTGAGATTATCAAATCCAACTGTTCCCTCAGGCCTGCCAAGGCCACCACTGACCATGTCCCCAGGTGCCACATCCACATGGATTTTTTTTTTCTGCCCAGGCTGGGGACTCCACGACTGACTGAACCATCAGTCTCCATCCTCTGCTTGGAGAGGGTGGGCAGGTGGAGCTGCAGGAGGGAATCCTGCTCTGATTATCCACGTGAGGGATTCCTGCACAGCACCTGAACTGCTGAGTCACAACATCAAGGAACAACCCTGGGCATAAGGACTGTGAGAGATTCAGACCTGGGCTAAAAACCAGCTTGGGTTTGGACCAACCCCGAAGGATTTTTCTTACAGGAATTCCTACTGCAATTAAAGGAACAATTCCCATCCCACTGTAGAGGGAAAGAGTGGAATTGGAGTGACCTGAGCAGCTCCCCATGAGTGCCAGCAGTGCCCAAGGACAGTGTGGGACACAGCTTTGCCATGCCAGGCACAGGGCACTGCAGGGTAATGCAGGAACAGCTGGAGCTGGTGCTCCAGGCTGAGCCAGAGCAGGTCTGGGTCATGCTGCCACACTTGCACAGAAAGTTCCTTTTCCCTGTGCTTCCCCTCAGCTGAGTCATTGCTCTGGGAGAGTTCAGCAGCAGCTGCTCTGCAGGGGGGGCAAGGAGCTGGCACCAAATGTGCCATGTGCTGGATCTGGTGCCTTGTTTGCTCCATCTGTGGAATGGAGATCAGTTCTCTGTTCCTCTGCAACTTCCTGGGAGATGCAGCCATGGGAGTGTTAGGTGGGAATGGCTGTTCCAGGTCAGGCACAGATTAGGCTGGGAGTCTGTCCCAGTTCCCTGCTCCCAGGATTCCAAATCTGAGAGCACAACCCAAAAAGCTCTTCCAGCAGATGTCCACAAACTCCTTTGTTGGCTGCCCTGTGCCCTGTAGGGTTGGTCCTGGCAGAGCACTCCAGGTCCTCCCAGCAAAATCACCTCCCACTATCCCAGGGCACTCCAGGACGGTCCAGGCTGGCCTTGGGCACTGCCAGGGCTCCAGGGGCAGCCACACGCTGTGCCAGGGCCTGCCCACCCTGCTAAAGAATTCCTGAGCTCATGGAGCATCTCCTGAGTAAAGTCCTGGGTGTGGATCTGTGTGATGGCTGCTGCAGTCAGAGAAATGAGAAGAACACCTTTTCCAAATGTGAATTCCTTGCAGACAGTTCTTGAGCTTCTTCAAGAATTCCCTGTAAAAATGTGTCATGTCCAAAACACTCTGAGTCCAGCCCAGATCCACTCTGTTGATATGAGCTGTAAATGTGCCCCCACAGAAAATGTCAAAACAAGAACCATCACAACAGGAGGTAAAACTGTCAGAGCTGAAGGCTGGGAGGTTTAGAAGGTTCTGTTTCATGTCCCACTGAGTGATTCTGCAGAGGACTCATTCCCAAGGCAAAGCTGGAAATCACTGATAGCTCCCCTGGGAGCAATGGAGAAATGGAATTGAGCTGGATGGAACGGAATGGAAAGGAATTCAGCCAGGAAAGTTTGGCACAGGAGAGCAGCGGCTGCTCCTAGGATGGGTCAGGGGCTACGGTCAAAAATGTGATAAGAATGTGCTTGGTGTGCCATTTAGAATTAGATATTTTCTTGTAGGTAGAGGCTCAGTAGGAGTACAAAAACATAGGCTTGGATTATCGCTACTGCTACCTCTAGGATAGTTAGTAAGAAGAGAACTGGTAGGGTTAGGAGTGAAACTGCTGGTATTGTGGAGAACAGGGCTGTTGTGGCTGTAGAGATGGTCCTGGTCCTGATGGGCAGGTCTGAGATCTGCACAGGGAATCTCAAGATTCCCTCTCCTCCAGCTGCATCTGTGCTGTGTCCTGCAGTTCATCTTTAGGGGACAGACAGAGGTGCCCTATTCCTCTTCTTGTCCTCCCCAGGGTGTGGAGAAGCCTGAAGAGTGCCCAGGATGATGTTTAGATGGCCCACAGGGCGATGATGCCTCCAGCACAGAGAAATATCATCCAGGGATCCAGGGTTTATCAAGAGAAGTCCATTCTGTCGTGGAGGTCATTAGGAGCTCTGGATTCAGCGCAGCAGTTGTGCCAAGGCAGCAATAAACTCTTGCAAAATGAATTTTATTGGGCTCTTGGGAGTGCCCCAGGGGAGCTGTGGGGCAGGAGCTCGGAGGAGATCATTTCCATCTGTCTCAAATGGACTCTGGGAGCTGTTGGTGCTTTGAGTGTGGAATTACCCTGGAATTATCCACTCCACCCCTGGCCAGGAGCCACTGCACAAACCTCCCTCACATTTCCATTGCCATCCCCAGCAGCCTTTGCTGGCAATAGCCCCTCTGATTTTCTCCCACTTGACTTTTAAAAACTTTATTCAACAACTTTGTGGAAACTAATTTGATCTTTCTCTGCCCAAGAAAACACAATCTGGCAGGAGCATCACTGAACTAATGGATACAACCAAATCCCAAGGACTTTGGCTGTTCCAGCCATGGCAGGAAGTTGGAACTACATGATCTGCAAATTCCCTTCCAACCCAAACCATTCTGGGATTATGGGATTATTCAGTTTTCTCAGCTGGAACCTCCTGCAGATGGAAAATAACCCAAGAAGAGTTATAATGGAAAGTGAGTTGGAAGAGGCCTTTACTATTTCTGTGTCCCCTCTTCAATGGCTGCTCACCACAGTTGTAGGAAGGGTCCTGGAACATCTGGAAGCTGGTGGAACAGAGGGAAATGTGTCTGTTGAGCAGCAGCCTCCACACCTTGGTTTGTACAACTGCTAACTGGGAATTTCTGGAAATTCAGCCCTATTTCTCCAATCCTGCCACCAATTTACTGAATTTCCCCTACATATGAAGGAAGAGCACAAGGGCAGCTGGGTTTGGCTCCTGTCTGGTCTCCTGTACAGCACAGGGCATTTCCTGCTGCTGTGTCAGCCCCACATCCCCCTTGCACTGCAGGCAGCTGTGGCCCCTGGGGGTCTGTTTTCCTTCATTAAGTGCCAAGAGAAGCCAGATAACTCATTCAAATGGAGATGTCAACACTGAGGACATTCACATTTGGACACAGAGCATCAGCCCAGAGTGTCTGAGCATGGAGATACATTTCATCACATTTTAGGTGTCCAGAGAGGGGATGTCAACAGCTGAGCTAAGGCAACCTTTCCCATCCCCAGCACAGATAATTCAGTCTCAGATACTGGAAAGAAAGATGACAAACCTCCCCTTTGGCTAGGAAAGGAGTCAGTGTGGCTAGCTGGATGTCAGTACAGATTTTGTGGATGACTCTGGGTGGGATTGAGCCCAAGTGTTTCACACAGCCGTGAAGCAAAGGGTGAATCTGTGGTCACACATCATCATTTGTCGGAGCTCATCCTGATGGTTTAGGGAAAAATATCCCCGAGCCCAGTCCTTCTGAATGTGCTGACTGAAATTCCCAGACTCTAGCAACAGCAAAACCCAACCTGAGACTCTGCTGCCCTGTCACAACAGTCAGCAGCAAACAGATCACTCTCAGTGGGCATCTTTAGCTCTGAGCTCACCCAGAGAGAAGGAACCTGCTCACTGCTGGGAGGGTGAGGATGCACAGGTGATGCTGGCTGTTCCCTTGGCAACCATCCCCACATGGGAGCAATCTGAGGCAGGAGCTCTGACCCCTGGCAAAAAATGTTTGAGCGTTTAATGACTTAAATAAGGGAATCATTCTTGGCTGTTGGGAAAGGGAGAGGTGCTGTAGCTCCAGCTGATCACTCAGAACCATAATGGAGGAACTCAACATGGGCTGGTTCCACAGGTTTGGATTTTGGCAAAGAAGGTGCCACCAAAGCCCATTCAAGAGACAGTTGGAAAGGAACAGGGCCTGATTTTCCACTTATTTCCATTCTGTTATTCCAAATTCATGGAGAATTTCCTTTTAAAAGGAGACTAGGTGGCTGAGGTTATTGGCAATAACCAGGACATGGGTCAGTGATGGCCTTGGCAGTGCTGGGGAATGACTGGACTCCATCATCTCCAAGGGCTTTTCCAACTTCAATGAATCTCTGATTCTACAGTTCTAAGAAGGAGGAATTTGGTGCCCAGATTCCTTTTGCATCCTCTTCCACCAGAAAAGTTCATTATTTTCCTGGGCTGGTTTTTTCAGGCTCCTTGTTTTCCTGCCTGCCCTCTCCTAGGTGCTGCCTCCCAGCACTGCTCCTCACAGTTCATTACTGAAGCATTTGTTTGCTTGTTTGGAGAGGACAGGGAAGGTGAGAGCTGGAGTTCCCTGGCTCTGCACTCAGTACCTGGGCAATTGCAGCAGCACAGGCCTGGCCTTGGAGAATCTGAGAATGGAATCCTGGCATGGTTTGGGTTGGAAGGACCTGAAAGTCACCCAGTACCACCCCTGCCATGGCAGGGACACCTTCCACTATCCCAGGCTGCTCCAAGCCCTGTCCAACCTGGCCTTGGATACTGCCAGGGATCCAGGGGCAGCCCCAGCTGCTCTGGGCACCCTGAAATGCTCAGTTCTGAATTAATTCTCTCATGTTATTAATAGAATTTTCAGTTATTGACCCCAGAGCAGTAAGAAAATGCCCACACGAGTCTCATTCTCTCATGTAATTCAGATTTTGAGCTGCAGCTTAAGGTTATCTCTGAATTGTCTGTTAGTATTTATATGACAGAGAACAATCAGATAAAAATTCAGATAGCTGGAAGATCCTAAGACATTAAAAACCTTTGTAAAAAATGTGGAGTTCCAGTTTTGTTTCTTCAAACATGAACTCAGACTGCATTCAGTACAGTCTTCATATTTATCCAAGGATCATAAAATTGAGATTTCTGCACAGCAAGCAAACAGAGGAGTGTGTGGGGATGGATACAAAGGCAAATGTGAGCTGAAGAGAGATAAATTAACTAAAAGCCTGGATCCTGTGTGTCTACAGAGAAATCTCTGTTAATTGAAATGAAAACCTTCCCTGGATCATTTCACTAAATCTCTTCTTAGAAACTGCTTTTGGTCAGATATTCCTGTGCCTGTATCATTGATGTTGCAGCCCAGAAACCATGGAATTGCTGAGGTTGGAAAAGGCCTCTGAGATCATCAAGTCCAGCCTCTGCCCAAACACCACGTGGGGCTTGAGGCCAGCAAGTGCCCCCACCCTGTGCAGAGAACACTCAATATCCCAAGGATTGTGCTTTCCCTCTGCATGCAGAGAAGGGCTCAAAGCAGAGGGTCCCACATCCCACGGAGCACTCCAGAGCCCAGGCTGTTCATCATTCCAGCATGGCTTGGTCTTTTCCTGTTCTTAATGAAACTTCTCAAAAGCTTCTGACTCTTCTGATGCAAAATGAAAACAAATGTGGAAACCTCAGAGAGTTTCACAATTGATTTTCTCCAGCCACGCCAGATTCCTGGAGCATGCCATTAATGTTCCCAGTGGAATTGCTGTGTTTCTCACTGGGGATGTGCTCCTTGCTCCCTCTGGATCCATGGATCTGTGTGTGCCTTTGCCACACTCTCCATGGATAAAGGGCAGTGCAGAGCCTGTGCCTCTGGCCCTGCTCCTGCTGGCTGCTGTTCCTGTCCTGCCCCCTTCCTGCTGGATCAGCCTTCATCCAGTGATGTTTAGGGATGGCAGCTGTGACCTCCCTCCCTGAATTTCACCACTCTCATGTTTCTGCAGTCCTGATCCTTCAGGATATCCGGATGTGGCTTTCTAACTAAGGGAGAGTTTCCATTTTCCATCCACAGTAGGACACTGTTCCTACTGGCCCATCCTGCCTTGGGAAAGGCTCACATGCTCCAGTGGGCAAAGTGTCCAGGAGCAGAGAGATCCCTCCACATCTGCTGTTGCTACAAGAACAGACAAAACCCCTGGTGGAAATGAAAAGCAGCGTGAGTTGGAGTTCCTGGCAGAGCTGTGCTCTTTTTGTCTAAAGGGAGTAGGAAGATGTGGCCAGAACAGAAATTCAATTCATCAGTCTGGCTCCATGGTTACTAAGAAACAGAGGGATGCTGCTACACTGGAATTATTTCATTCCCAGATGAGAAAGGGATGCTCAAGCTGAAATATAAATGTATTTCTTTGAAATGATTCTGTTTCTCTAAGACAGGAGCCAGCACCCCAATTTAATCTGCACTGGCAGTGGATGCTCCTCTTTGCTCTGCTCTCTGTCCTTCAGCAAAAGGGGACGGGCACCTTTGTGTGCTTAATTAGTTTTTCTCCTTTTTTGCATTAACCCACATTGCCTTCAGCAGATCAGGCTTTATCCTCAGTAGGTAAAAATAAAGAAAAGGAGCGGCTTCAGATGAAGGAAAAGTCCCCACCTGTTTATCAACTGAGCTTCAGGAAATCCACAGGACAAGGCAGAGACAGCAAAATGGTGAGGGTCAGGTTTGAGAATAACAGGTTTGTTCTTAAAAGGGGTGAGGATTTTCCCCAGATCCCCAGAATCAGTGAGGTTGGGAAAGACCTCCCAGACCATGGAGTCCAACCTGTGCCTGGTCCCCACGCTGTCCCCAAACCAGAGCTCTGAGTGCCACATCCAGGTGTTCCTTGGGCACCTCCAGGGATGGGCACTCCAAACCTCCCTGGGCAGTTCCTGACCCCCTTTCCATGGGGAAATTCCTGCTGTGCCCACCCTGAGCTGCCCTGGCCCAGCCTGAGGCCGTTCCCTCTGCTCCTGTCCCTGTTCCCTGGAGCACAGCCTGACACCCCTGGCTGTCCCCTCCTGTCAGGAGCTGTGCAGAGCCACAAGGGCCCCCTGAGCCTCCTTTGTTCCAGGCTGGAATTCCAGCTGCTCTGTGCTCAGTCACCTCTCTCGGCAGGGAACTCCAGACTAGAAAGGCAGCTGAGGCCGAGGAGAAACACCAATGCCTCCTCCTCCACCACCTCCTCCTCCTGTCCCTTGATTTCCTCCACCAGCTCCTTGGGGAACATCCCCACTCCCTCAAAGCAGCCCAGGGAAGGATGGCACGAGGACAAACAGTCAAAAGCTTCCCTGGGGTAAGATTTTCCCACCACAAACCCAATCCTATCCCTGCAGACTCCTCCTGCCTCCGTGACTCATCCCTGCCTATCCTAATCCTCTTCCTGTCCTTCCAGAGAGCTACTGTTTCCCCGAGCCCTGGCAGGGAATTCCATCCCACTCAGCTGATTTATTCCTCCTCTGGTGAAGTGAACGATGCTGAAGTTCATTCCAGCAGCAATGGAAACACCCAAGGGCTGCCTTGGTTCTATGATGTGATGGGTGCCCACCAGAGCTCCCTCTCTGCTTTCTGGGGCTCCTGTTGAGGTCAGAGCATGGCTCAGGGGGCACCTTTAGGCACCACATTTCAAACTTGGCTTAAAAATCTTAAATAATTACTGCCCTGGAGGAGAGCAGAGGTTTGCCAGGCCTGACAGGAGTGTGGGGGCTGTCAGTCCTGACATCCATCAGCTATGGAAAATCACAGATAGAGAAGGAAGTTCAGATTTCACTGTTCTCCTTGCATCCCTCAAGAACACTGAGGGGTCCCTGCTGCTTTGTGCTCTGCTTCAGACAGCACCAGAGAGTTTGGGGTAATTTCAGCTCACTAGGAATCTTGTATTTCTAATGGAAAACTGTGGTCTTTTATTTTGCTTTTCCTTTTTAAACCTATCCAATTTGTTTCCATTAAAATTATCAATAAATTCACAGCTTGTGGGATGTTCATATTTTTACTGCAATGTGAACTTTACCCTTTCATTCTCCTCTTGCTGCTGGTTCCTTATGACAATCTAAAAGGTTTTACTTTTTTCTTTTCTAAAGCAGCTTCCATTCTGTTAAAACCTGGATGTTGCTCTTTGTGCTGGATGCTGCAAAGCCACTGTCAGCATTTATGACATAAAGCAACACCATGAGCTGCAAATACTGCCATGAAACTTTCCCAATTTAAACAAAGTTTCAAGTGAAAGAAACATATTTACATAGCTCACACCTGTTCCACAGAAAATGAGAAATATTGACTTCTTGAAGGTTGCTTTCATCCCAAGTTGCAGTACAGATCAATTACTCCTGAAAATGTTATTGTTTCATGTCATCCTTGTTATCTTCCCTTAAATCAGGAAAGCCTGGAGAAGAGGAGGCTCCAGAGTGACCCAGCTGCAGCCATTCAGTGCCTGAAGGGGCTCCAGGAGAGCTGGAGAGGGACTGGGGACAAGGGATGGAGGGACAGGGCACAGGGAATGGCTCCCACTGCCAGAGGGCAGGGATGGATGGGAGACTGGGAATTGGGAATTGTTCCCTGTGAGGGTGGGCAGGCCCTGGCACAGGGTGCCCAGAGCAGCTGGGGCTGCCCCTGGATCCCTGG
>JAWWMS010000119.1:4417108-4428918 GCA_035048045.1 Chlorospingus semifuscus | reverse complement strand
GCAGGCCCTGGCACAGGGTGCCCAGAGCAGCTGGGGCTGCCCCTGGATCCCTGGCAGTGTCCAAGGCCAGGTTGGACACTGGGACACCCTGGGACAGTGGGAGGTGTCCCTGCCATGGCAGGGGTGGGAATTCAATGATCTTTAGGCTGCTTCCACCCAAACTGGTCCAGGATTCTGAGATTCCAACTTTTCCTTTACCGATCCACTTTAACTGGCTCCAAAGCATAACAAGAAAATCCATTTCCATCCAAGTGCATCCCAAAATGTGTCAACAGTGGCTTCACCCCTGGATCCAGGCACTGAGGGGCTGCTCTGCTGCATCTCCAGCACTGGGAGAGACCTGGGGACTTTAAGAAACACCCTCAGGGAGAGATGAGGGTCTGAGGGGCTGGAAAAGGGCTCTGAGCCCTAATGGAGAGAGATGGGAGGAGATTTAATTTCTGATTCCAAACCTCATCAGGATTAAGGGCTCCTTTTCCAGAAAAAAAAGATGGTAAAGATCAGGAAAATCTGTGAGGATTATTTGGGGATTCAGGAGAAGAAACAACCAAAGTTCAAATTCCCAGCACAGCCCCAGCTCTGCTGACTGTGCCAGGATTTTCCAGGGAAAAGGGAAGCTCGGTTATTTGCCGTAATTAACCCCAGGCTGGCTTGGAGCACATTCCAAGGAAAAGAGGAAGGAGTGGAAAAGGCTCTAGTAGGTCCATCCCACCCCTGTTTGGTGTTGGATGGATCTGCCCAGGGATGGAGCAGGGAGCAGGGATGGGAGCAGAGATTGGAGCCAACCATCAGCTCCCAAAAACCCCAAAATCCTGATGGAAAAAATTAATAAAGAATCCCGTGGGAGATGAAAATCCCATGGACAAGGTGGGAAAATCCAGAGTGGGATTGACCAGAGGGTATGGCTGAGCTGCAGCTCAGGAAATTCAACTTCAACCACAAATCCATCCAACAAAGCTGGAATTGCCATCCCAAGGGATAATCTCCCTTGGAGCTCCACAGGGATGGAGCATTGGGTCATCCCTGCTGGGCAGCAGGGCCCTAGGGCTGGACAATGAGGAAAATCCCATGGGAATGCTTCAGGAGGAAAAGCAAGAGCAGAAGCAGCTCTGAGAAGGGATTTCTGAAGTGCAGATGCGTTTCTGGGGAATGGGAGAGCTCAGCTTGGCATGGAGAGGGCTGGAGCCCAGGCCAGAGCACATTCCTGGGATTTATGGCCCAGCCACCACATCCCTGACCATCTCCCACAGCTGTGTTCCCACAAGGAGCAGGAAAACACCCAGGAAGTGCTCTTGGAGTCGCCTCCACTTGCTTAAGGTCACCCAAGCACCTCTCCCTATTCCTCCTTCATTCCCAGCATTCAGAGGCTCCTCCATCCCACAGGATGCTCCAAGGACCAGCACTTCATCAATCCTGGGAATCACCAACTGTGAAGGACATTCCATGGCTCATTCTCCCTGCTCCTCCCCCGAGCCTGCAGCAAGGACAGCAATTAGAGACAATTAACGGGAATTTTTAGCAGGAAAATTGTCCTTGGTTTGTGTTAGTTTGGGTGGGAAGAGCCCAACACCAGCCCCAACCCCAATTCCAACCCCAGTCCCAACATCAGTCCCAATCCCAACCCCAACCTCAATCCCAGCCCCAATCCCAACCCCAACCCCAGTCCAAACTCAACCCCAACCCCAAACCCAACTCCAATCCTAACCCCAATCCAAACCTCAACCCCAATCCCAAACCCAATCCCAAACCCAATCCAAACCCCAAACCCAACCCCAAACCCAATCCCAATCCCAATCCAAACCCCAAGCCCAACCTCAATCCCAAACTCAATCCAAACCCCAATCTAAACCCCAAGATCAACCCCAATCCCAACCCAATCCTAACCCCAGCCCCAATACCAATCCCAACCTCAACCCCAACTGCAATCCCAATCCCAACCTCAGTCCCAATCCCAACCCCAAGCCAATCCCAACTCAAACCCAATCCCAACCCCAACCCAATCCCAACCCCAATCGCAACCCAACCCCAACCCCAACCCTAACCCCATCCTGATGGGAATCCTTGTGATGGTTCCTCTCCCACCCCAGGTGGTTTCTGGAGGTTTGGTTGCCTTCTCCCCTGCCAGAGCTCACTGATGATCCATGAGCTCATGGAATTTCTGGCAGCCACGGTCGCTGTTTCCTTGGCTGGCTCTGAACACATCCACGTTTACGTGCTTCATGTCTGACTCCAGTTTTAAACCCTCAGAAGCTTTTCCCTCCCCTCCTCCCTGTGTTTTTCAGCATCTCCATTGTTATTCCAGGCAGGAACATCCCCCAGCCTCCTTAAGGAATTATCTCCACACTCTGCAGGGTTCCTGCTCTTTCTGAGCTTGGGAGCAGCCCAGAGCACACCCAGGGAAGAGCAAAAATCCCTTTTTTCCATCAATCTCCTGCAGGAAAATGTGACAGGAGAGGAGCAGAGTGGAGCAGGACCAGGTGGGGAGATCCCACCTTCAGCTCTTCCTGGAAATATCCCAGTGATTATTCCCAACTCCAGGGGTGCAGCTTTGTCCTGGTTTCCCACATTCCATGGAGGACATTGGTCATCCAGAGGCTCCCTGAGGCAATTTTTCTCCTTAGGGTAATTAATGGCTGGAATTCTTGAATTCCCAACTGGTAATTTCAACATCCAACCACAAATCATTGTTGTGGGTGCAGGAGCACTGTTTCCATGAGCAGGATCTGCAGGAATAACCTGGTGGGCTGTTTCCATGAGCAGGATCTGCAGGAATAATCCTGGCAGGGTTTAGGGCTGGCACAGGAATGTCCAGAAGAAGGAAAATCCCAGCAACCTGATCCCAAAATAAATGTGGGATGAAGGATCTGGAGAGGAGCCCCCCAGGGAACACCTCATGTCATTGCTCTGCTCCTCACCCGCCTCTGGACTGACCCTGACTGGATCCCACCTGTCCCAAATCCCTGAACCCCCAGAACAGCTCCCAAGCCCCTCCAGGGCACTGGGATTTCAGGCACAGCTGGATTTTCCCAGTTAAGCCCTTGGCTGAAATTCTGGGAAGCTGCTTTAATTTGGATATCCCAGAAGTACCATTCCAACTGAAACAAATTCAGCTTGAATTCCATTTTCCATCCCCCTTCTTGCCAAGGGGCTTCCCAAGTCCCCCAGAGCCTTTTTTCCATCAGGATTCTCTAAATCAGGAATAGGAGCACTGGAATTTGTCACCTTCCAGCCCATTCATGAATTCCCACCCAAACCCTGACCTCAGGGACACCAGGAGTGCCCAATTCCCATTCCCATGGCACAGCAGTGACAGGAATGTGGCAGCACCCTGGGCTGCCTTGGTTGGACAGAGCTGAGCCAGGGCTGCTCCTGGAGCAGGAAAAATCCACAAAAACCAAAGTCCAAGAGCAGCCCCAGGCCAGGATTGGAGGCAGAAAGCAGGAACAGCGGGAACAGGATTCGGGAGAAGGGCAGAGCCTCGAGAACACCTTCAGCCACTTCCAACAGGGATTTCTCCATCTGCAGCCATGGAAAACCATCCCCAAAGGGGCCCTGTCACCACCAAGCAGCATCCCGAGGAGGAAGGAGCTGCTCCAGGGGCTGGGAGGAAGCATCCCTGTAAATTCCCTGTTTGTGGGCTGAGAACAGGATTTGGCTGTTTAATTATGGATGAGAAAATAAGGGATAATGGATGGATTTACAAGCAGCACTTTGTCATGTAGGGCACCCATGAAAAATTCAGGAGCTCGGGAAGAGCTTTTTTCCCTGCACAGAATTCCCAGCCCTCCCCTCACAGCCAGGCTGGAAAATGCTCTGCCAGGACCTGGAAAAAACATTCCTAAGAGGCTCCCAGTTTGTAGCTAAACTGTACATTAAATATTCCAAATTTGTGCCTGGTTCCTCATGGGAGAGAACTCCCACATGGGGATGGGAATGGGGCCTGGGAGGAGGGAATTGAGTGCAGGGATCCAGAGGGGAAGGGAATAAGGATCAAACACAGGGAAAGGGACAGGGATCAAATATAGGGAAAGGGACAGGGATCAGACACTGGGAATGGGACAGGGATCCAGAGGGGAAGGGGACAGGGATCAGACACAGGGAAAGGGAATAAGGATCAGACACTGGGAACAGGACAGGGATCAGACACTGGGAAGGGGACAGGGATCAAACACAGGGAAAGGGAACGAGGATCAGATACTGGGAATGGGACAGGGATCAGACACTGGGAAAGGGAACAAGGATCAGACACTGGGAATGGGACAGGGATTAAACACAGGGAAAGGGATAGGGACTAAACACAGGGAAAGGGAACCAGGATCAGACATTGGGAAAGGGACAGGGATCAGACACAGGGAAAGGGACAGGGATCAGACACTGGGAAAGGGACAGGGATCAGACACTGGGAAGGGGACAGGGATCAGACACAGGGAAAGGGACAGGGATCAGACACTGGGAAAGGGAGAAAGGATCAGACACTGGGAAGGGGACAGGGATCAGACAGACCCCAAATGCTGGAGAAGCAGAGAGGCACAAAAGCAGGGACTGGGAAGAGGACAAGGATCCTTTCCCAGTGTCCCAGTCCCCCCCAGCACCTGACATTCCAAGAACAGAGTGGGCCTGTAGGAAGAGCATCCTGGGCTCCTCATCCCTCCCAGCTGGAAGGAGTTTTAAGATCCCTAAACAGGGACCAGCAGCACTTTGGAGCAGAGGAATCTGGCCTGGATCCCCAAAATGTGAGACCTATGAAAGGAGGGAATTAACCCCAAGGGGAGAGCCTGGATCCCCAAAACCTGAGATCATCCCCATCAAAAGGAGGGGATGAATCCCCACAGAAAATCCTGGATCCCCAAAACGTGAGGAGATCATCTGCATGGAAAGGGGGAATGAATCCTAAGGGAAGAGCCTGGATCCCCAAAACATGAGGAAAACAGCCCTGTGGAAAAGGAGGAAATGAATCCCAAGGGAAGAGCCTGGATCCCGAAAATGTGGGGAGGTCAGGGCAAGGATGGGTCAGGACAAGGATGGGTCGGAACAAGGATGGGTCCAACCCCCCTGGGTGACAATGACATCCTGAGCCACCTCCTGATCCCACACATCCTGGCCAGAACAGTCACATTGGAGCAGCAAGGCCGGGTTTCAGGGACACAATTCCAGGGAAAAGCCCCAAAGGCAGCAGGAGCAGCAGCTGGACACCACCTGGACGTGCCACCCTCAGCCCTGTCCCCACCCTGAGGCAGCAGACAAAGAGCTGAGCGCAGGAATTTGCCAGATCCACGGACAATGAGGCCGCTGATGTGTTTTTAATGGCATTGTTTACTGGCAGGGAAATCTCCCGGAGCCAGAACTTGTCTCTCCTAATAAAAAACAAGGAAATAACAACAGGAGCGAGGAGGGAGAACATTTGGAAGCCATCAGGGTTTGATTTGATTGATCCTGGTAATAAACCAGGAATTGTTAGGCTGGAACAGAGGTTGTAGATCCCCATCCATAATTTCAGAGGGAATGAGAGCTGTGAATGTGCAAAATCCCCTCAAACTCTAGGGTGAAAAATTCAGAAAGGGTTGTGGAAAAAATTGGGAAGAAGATTGGGGGTCCCAGTGCTCAGTGCTGCCGGATCCCAGTCCCAGTCTCAGTCCCAGTCTCAGTCCCAATCTTAGTCCCAGTCCCAGTCCCAGTCCCAGTCCCAGTCCGAGTCCCAGTCTCAGTCCCAGTCCCAGTCTCAGTCCCAGTCTCAATTCCAGTCCCAATCTCAGTCCAAATTCCAGTCCCAGTCCCAGTCTCAATTCCAGTCCCAATCTCAGTCCAAATTCCAGTCCCAATCCCAGTCTCAATTCCAGTCCCAGTCCCAGTCTCAGTCTCAATCCCAGTCCCAATCCCAGTCTCAATTCCAGTCCCAATCCCAGTCTCAATTCCAGTCCCAATCCCAGTCCTAGTCCCAGTCTCAGTCCCAGTCTCAATTCTAGTCCCAATCTCAGTCCAGATTCCAGTCCCAATTCCAATCTCAATCTCAGTCTAAATTCCAGTCTCAGTGCCAGTCTCAATCCCAGTCCCAGTCCAAATTCCAGTCCCAGTCCCAGTTCCAATCCCAGTCCCAGTCCCAGTTCCAATCCCAGTCCCACTCCCAATTCCAGTCCCAGTCCCAATTCCAGTCCCAGTCAGGAGCTTGTGGAAACAGGACATGGGAAGAAGGAGAGAGGGACAAGGGGACAGGGAACAGGGACATGGGAAAGGGGAAGGGGCACGGGGACGGGGGGAAAGGGACATGGGGAGGGTGGAGAGGGACCGAGGGAATGGGAAGACAGACAAGGGGAGAGGGGAAGAGGGAGCTGGGCAGGGAGGAGAGGACTCTGAGCACTGTCCCTGAGCAGCAGCAGCAGGAACAATGTGGGATGAGCTGACCTTGGGATGAGCTGACCATGGGATGAGCTGACAATGGGATGAGCTCACTGTGAGCCCCATTCCCATCTCCCTGTGCTGCCAGAGGGGTGAGGGAGAGCCCAGAAATGAGGGAGGGCTGGTAGGGAGGTGGTGCAGAGATTCATTCTTCTTCTCTTTTTCCTGCTCTGATTTTGCTGGGAATAAATTCAGATAATATTCCCAAATTCTATCTGTTGTGTCCATGATGGGATCGAGGCGGGATCTCTCCCTCTCTTCCTCTCAGCTGCTTTTCCCTGGATCCCTCACTCTGAGTAAAACATTCTGATTTTTCTGTGCTCCAGCTTGGAAATGTTCTTCCCTTCCATTTTGCCAAAGGATTTGGTCTAAAGTGGGAGCTTTGCCCTCCTCTCTGTCCCTTTCCAGGCCTGGTTTAACCCCAGCTCCCTTTCCAGGCCTGGTTTAGCACCAATTCCCTCTCCAGGCCTGGCTTAGCACCAATTCCCTTTCCAGGCCCTGTTTAACCCCAGTTCCCTTTCCAGGCCTGTTTTAGCACCAATTCCCTTTCCTGGCTCAGTTTAGAACCAATTCCCTTTCCAGGCTCAGTTTAACCCAAATTCCCTTTGCAGGTCCAGTTTAGAACCAATTCCCTCTCCAGGCTCAGTTTAGCACCAATTCCCCTTCCAGGTCCAGTTTAACCCCAATTCCCTTTCCAGGCCTGGCTTAGCACCAATTCCCTCTCCATGCTCAGTTTAATACCAATACCCATTCCAGTCCCAGTTTAACCCCAATTCCCTCTCCAGGCCTGGTTTAGCCCCAGTTCAGATTCCAGTCCCAGTTTAACCTCAATTCCCTCTCCAGGCCTGGTTTAGCCCCAGTTCAGATTCCAGTCCCAGTTAAACCCCAATTCCCTCTCCAGGCCCAGTTTAGCTCCAACTCCCTTTCCAGGCTCAGTTTAATCCCAGTTCCCTTTCCAGGCCCAGTTTAACTCCAATTCCCCTTTCCAGGCCTGGTTTAGCACCAATTCCCTCTCCAGGCTCAGTTTAGCCCCAGGACCCTTTCCAGGCCCAGTTTAGCCCCAGTTCCCTTTCTAGGCTCGGTTTACAACAAATTCCCTTTCCAGGCTCAGTTTAGCACCAATTCCCTCTCCGAGCCTGGTTTAGCCCCAGTTCCCTTTCCAGGCCGAGTTTAGAACCAGCTGCTTTTCCAGGTCTGGTTTAGCCCCAATTCCCTCTCCAGGCTCAGTTTAACCCCAATTCCCTCTCCAGGCCCAGTTTAGCCCTAATTCTTTTTCCAGGCCCAGTTTATCCCCAGTTCCCTCTCCAGGCCCAGTTTATCACCAATTCCCTCTCCAGGCTCAGTTTAACCCCAGTTCCCTTTCCAGGCCCAGTTTAGCCCCAATTCCCTGCTCCCTCCTGCTGGAGGACGAAGGATTTTTCCGACATAAACATTCCTCACATCTCTCTGGACACATAAAATGTTTTTCCTTCATTCAGGACCAAAGGAGGGGTTGGGATGGAATAAAAGGAGCTGTTTCTTCCCCTTCCTTTCTTTCCAAAGCCATTCCTCAGGGAGTGGCATCAGAGCTGATTTGGGGATGTTTGGTGACAGCTCCCATCTCCCTCCCCAGCCCTTCCCCATCCCAGTTTTTGAACTGCTTCCCTTTGTTTTTCTTGCATCCAACTTTTTTGAGGAATCAAAGGATCCTCCCTGCCTTCAGACTTTGGGGTTGTGCCTTTGTGCATGAAGTTGATTTCCACTAAGTAAAAGAAGCATTTTTTCACACACAACCTCCAGTTTTCCAAATTTTCCACCCAAAAAAAGCCTCATTCCAGGGGGATAGAGGCCAGAGGGAATTTGCTGCGAGCCCCACAGCTCTTGTGGCCTCCAAACTCAGCATTATTAATGTAAAATATTAATTTTAATCAGATTTCTGAATGCAAATAAGAGCAGGAAGCTCCCATTCTCCCTTATATTGGGACAGACCTGGAGAGGCTGACCTGGGGCTCGCCTGGAATTGTCCCTTGTCCCCTCACAGGTCAATGGGAACAAGCCCCACATGCACCACTGGGGATTATAAATATGATTGACCCTCCCAGGCTTGATGGAGTTTTAATTAAAGGCTTTTAAAGGTTTATTGGAGCCTCGGAGGATCCACATTCACTCCAGGAAGGATCTGCTGGAGTGGAAAATCCAGGGTGGGTTTGGTTTGTGTGCTCTGGGTCAGAGTTTGGAAATGTGGGAGATGTTCCCCTACCCTCACCTGGAGGCCAGAATGTTCCTTCACCATAAATCCTTTATTCACAGAATAAAGACATCCAGGACACAGAATTGCAGCTCCCACTTTTCCATGACCTCCAGGAGGCCAAGCAAAGCTGGAGACCCGCTGGAAAACCAATTCCAGCCTGGCAGAGCTCCCAGCTGTTTGTTTTATTGGGAATTTAACAAATAAATAACAAAAAGGCCTCATTAAAGAAAAATCCATTTTTCCCATTACTGCTCACTGAGCGAACCAAAATCAGGAGAAATTGGCAGCTCCCAGGAATCTGTGTGGAAATAGTGATGGAACCAGGGAATGTTCCTGTGCTGCCTCCAGCTGGAACGACCAAACAGCAGCTGGAACTCACCTGAGGCTGCAGGAGCTGGGGGGCACTGGGCACCCCTCACTCCTCTGGATGCTCCAGGGGGACAAATCCCAGAGATTTCCTGGGATGAGCTCCAGGAATTCCTGCAGTGCCTCCCTGGGGAGGGGAATCACCAGGACAGGGAGAGCCAAGGACCAAAGTGGGGCTTTTGGTTAGTTATTGTAGAGGTTCCGATCCTGGAATGGTTTGAGTTAAAATCCTGGAATGGTTTGAGTTAAAATCCTGGAATGGTTTGGGGTGGGAAGGACCTTACAGCCCATCCAGTGCCACCCCTGCCATGGCAGGGACACCTCCCACTGTCCCAGGCTGCTCCAAGCCCTGTGCAGCCTGGCCTTGGCCATTCCAGGGATCCAGGGGCAGCCCCAGCTGCTCTGGGAATTCCATCTCAGCCCCTCCCCACCCTGCCAGGGAACAATTCCTTCCCAGAATCCCACCTCAATCCATCCATCTGTTTTTCACATGGCTGAATCCCAACTTTATCTGCCTTATTTTCCAGGAGCAGAACCATCCCAGAGCTCTCCCCATATGGAATGTGAATTATTGAAGCCTCTAAAGAGATAAGAAATTTGCAAATTAGGGCAAACCCAACTGGGGCACAGAGGAGAAAATTCCAAGGAGCTCAAACACCTGAGCAAGGTGTGTCTTGTTCATCCCTGGCTCCCAAAACTCATCTCACACATGGAAAGTCTCACCAGGGAACCCAAACCCTAATTCAGGCCTTTGGGATCATCATTCCCAGGGAATGGCCATGGCCCCAAGACTTGGACAACACTCCCAGGCCAGGGAGGGATTGTTGGGGTGTCTGGGCAGGCCCAGGCTGGGAATGGTTGATCCCTGTGGATCCTCCCAGTCCAGGATATTCCCTGATCCTCTTCCAGCCCCTTTCAGTGGAGCTCATCTCTGAGCTTTGGTGGAAAGCACCGATCCATGTCCGAGTTTTCCCTGGTCAGTTTGACACCAGCCAGACATGCTGAGGGTCCACAAAGGTTCCCATGTGTTTTGGGAGGTATTTGGGATTTTGGCAGCCCTGGAGAAGGGCTCTCCATGGATGGTCCAGGGCACAGCTGGAGGGAAAGGATTTTATCTTCAAAAAGGGCTGCAAAGGCAAGTGAAGGCTTGGGAGTGCTGGGAAGGAGAAAGAGGCTCCCTGGGGACAACCAGATTCCATCTCCTGGTGGAGGTGACTTCTGGAACTATCTGGGGACAGGAAACCCCCTGAGCTTTCCCAGGGTTCCCAGAGCAGAGGCACAGCTGGGGCACAGAGTGAAACCCTGGGCCAGGTTTGGGATCCCAGCCCTGCTCCCGTGGCCAGGGAGGCTCCAAATATTCCACAGCGAAGGCCACCTGATCCAGATGTCACCAGTGCCACCAGTGCCACTGGTGACAGCTCTGCCAAGCCTCAGCTCCTCCTCCTCTTCCTCACCCAGAGCAGCTCCTTGGCTTGGGAAGACCCTACAAAACCCAGGGCAGGGGATAAATCTCCCTGTTCCCCTCCCAGGGCATCCCAAATCCCCTCTGCTCCACCTGGAACTGCTGGTCCCACTCCAATCCCAGCAGGAGCCTCTTCCAGATCGGAATTCCCTCCAAGCAAGGGCAGCCAGGCCTGGAGAATTCCTGCTGGGACATCACTGTGGGAGCTCCTGTAAACCTGTGGCAGTTTTATCCCGGGCTATGCAGGAATTCCATGAACCTACAGGGCTGCTGGAGCTTTGTTAATGCATACAATTAGCTCAGGGTGTTAATGAGGCTCTGATGGGGGAGTCTTTGCTGGGGACTCACTTACAAAAGCTGATGGGAATGAGGAGAATTCCCAAAAAAGGAGGGGATGCTCTTCCCGAAGTTAAAACCCACTCAAAGCCTTCTCCTGGAAATACAAACCCCTGCAGCTCCCATTTCTTCCCAACCCCCAGCACTATTTCTAGGGAAGCAGTAACTGGTGATTCACAGCTCATCCTCTGCTGTTTTTCCCATAAAACGCATCTTCAGTTCCATTTCTCCTGTGCTCATGCTGAAATGAGGCCTCATCCTCAGCTCACAGCTCCCTAAAAACCCTTTCCCACCTATTTTTTACTGCCTTAAACATTTCCTTCGCTTTCCCTTTTGCCACTAAAACCGCTGGAGAAGCACCCTCAGGGATAATTTCCTGTGCTGAGAAAGGCTGGGATGAATCCAGCAGGAGCTGCAGGAGCTCCCCTGCCCTCAGCTCTGTTGGAATCCCACCAGGGACTGGTTTCATCCCAAACTCCCTCCAAATTTAATTTAATCCAGCCATGGATGGGCTGAGCTCAGCAAGCAGAGGATGGCACACAAACTGTCCCAGGAGCCACAATTCCAGCTTTTCCATCATGGAAACTTCCAGATTAGAAGGGGTTTGGGTTGGAAGGGCCTTAAGGATCACCCCAAAATTTGGGATAATTCCCTTGTGGTTCTTAGAGCTCTCAGGAAACCCTGAAGGATACAATAAAGGAACATCTTTCCTTCTGGGGTTGTCCTAAAAGTTTGGGAGGGGTCCAGCAGAGATCCTGGGGTCCATGGGAATGGATTGTCCTGGGTCATTCCTTGGACACTGCCAGGGATCTGGGACAGCCAGAGCTGCTCTGGGATCTGTGCGGGGCCTCAGCAACCCCCAGGATGGGAGATGGGAGGGAAATGATCCCACAGAAAGGTGGGACAGCCTGGAGTGGTGGAAGTGGCCATTAAAGAGAAATGGGAGAGTGTTGTGGTGTTGTGAGGGTTCCCAGGATGAGGTGAGAGATGAGAATCTGACTCCAAGTTCTCAGAAGGCTGATA
>JAWWMS010000119.1:4378521-4390196 GCA_035048045.1 Chlorospingus semifuscus | reverse complement strand
CTCCTTCTCCTTCTCCTTCTCCTTCTCCTTCTCCTTCTCCTTCTCCTCCTCCTCCTCCTCCTCCTCCTCCTCCTCCTCCTCCTCCTCCTCCTCCTCCTCCTTTGTGTTAAGACCAAACCAGGCTCTGTTTTAAGCCCTGTGTTATTCCCACATCCCATAATAGAATATTCCCAGAGTCCAGCACCCCCAGTTCCCCTCCCAAGCTGCCAAATGCCCCATCCCTGGAATTCCCAAGGAACATTTCCATGTCTATTCCTACCCGGGGTGATGTCATACAGCAAAACTTTCATGGGGTGGGATTTTATTTTTTTCCTTGTCTTTTCCAAGGAAAAAATTGGATGAGTCACATTTTACAGGCAGCTCCTTCCCTTGGTGCTCACTGAGCACCAAAAGCAGCTCGGGCTGAGCTGTGTGCTCTTGGACATGGCTCTGGCAGGGATCTGATCCCGCTCCCTTTCTCCTGTCTGACTCAGCCCCATGTGCCCCGTGATTTCACCTCCAGCTGTCTGCCTGCTCCCAGAGGGCTAAAACGGGAGGGAGGGACAGAATTCCCTGAATTAGATCTTTATCTCACTGCAAAATGTGGGATGGAGGGACAGAATTCCCTAAATTAGATCTTTATCTCACTGCAAAACCCGAGAAGAAGGGACAGAATTCCCTGAATTAGATCTTTATCTCGCTGCAAAATGTGGGATGGAGGGACAGAATTCCTTAAATTAGATCTTTATCTTACTGCAAAATGTGGGATGGAGGGACAGAATTCCTTAAATTAGATCTTTATCTCACTGCAGAATGTGGGATGGAGGGACAGAATTCCTTAAATTAGATCTTTATCTCACTGCAAAATGTGGGATGGAGGGACGGAATTCCCTAAATTAGATCTTTGGGATGGAGGGACAGAATTTCCCAAATTAGATTTTTGGGATGGAGGGACAGAATTTCCCAAATTAGATTTTTGGGATGGAGGGACAGAATTCCCTAAATTAGATCTTTGGGATGGAGGGACAGAATTCCCTAAATTAGATTTTTGGGATGGAGGGACAGAATTCCCTAAATTAGATCTTTGGGATGGAGGGACAGAATTTCCCAAATTAGATTTTTGGGATGGAGGGATAGAATTCCCTGAATTAGATCTTTGGGATGGAGGGACAGAATTCCCTGAATTAGATCTTTGGGATGGAGGGACAGAATTCCCTGAATTAGATCTTTGGGATGGAGGGATAGAATTCCCTGAATTAGATCTTTATCTCACTGCAGAACCCAGCATCCACCTCAGAAATTTCACTATTTTCCATTTAATCTCCAGTGCTGTAACTGCTTTTCAGGCAGGAGAAATCCTGGGACACACAAATTCCCAAAGAATTCTGGGAATCCGTGCAGTTCCTCTCTTGGAAAGTTCATATCCAAAGCCTTGAGCGATTCCTTTGGAAGTTTTAAGGGAATTTATTCCTGGTGGAGAGGTTTTATTATTGTTTTATTGGTGTTATAGTAATGAATCCTGAGAAAAAAGGCAGAAAATAAATATTTTTATATTTTTATATTTTTATATATTTTAAAATTTATATTTTATATATTTCATATTTTTATTTCTATTTCTAATGTTTTTATATTTATATATTTTATGTATTAATTTATAAATATAATATATTTATATAGAAAATATAAAATATATTAAGTATATATTTCTATATTTATATATGTTTAATTTATAAATTAAATATATTTTATATGTTTATATATTTTAATTTTTATATATTTCTAATATATTTTTATTATTTATATTTTATTTAAAATATTTTTATATGCTGCTGGATCAGCTTGTGCAGCTCTTGGAAAGAAAAAATTCCATGTAGGATAAATAATAAATATCTCAAATTTATGCCAGCCCTGCTTATCTGCAAGTTGTGCTTTGGGTCTGCTTTCCAGAAAAGTTCCCAAAAAATTCCCAAAAAATTCCCAGCAAGAGGAGACTTGTAAAGGACGGGATGTTTGGAATGGGGCTCTTTTTTATGGAAAAATCCAACTCCATCAGTTTATTCCCTGTTCCCTGGGTAATGTGGGGAAGTCATGACATTAATGTGGCTGGATTTGTTTGTGCAGCTCTCGGGAAAAAAATAAATGTAGGATTGGTAATAATAATAATAATAATAATAATAATAATAATAATAATAATAAATATAAATATAAATATAAATATAAATATAATATAATATAATATAATATAATATAATATAATAATAAGAATAATCTGTGCCAGAAGCAGGTACAGCTCACAGTACCACAGTAATCCATGGGAGCTGCATCCCTGCTTCTCAGTGCATCCAGGTTGTGTTTCACCTCCTGTTTTCCACCTGAACTGCTAATAATTAATAAAATAATAATTAAATAATAATATAATTATTATCAACATTATAATATTAATTATTGATATTATAATAATATGTTAATAACATAAAATAAATAATATAATAATAATAATCTGTGCCAGGAGCAGGCACAATAATTCATTCCCACCAGGATCTTCTGCAGGGAAACTTCCCCAGAGCACAGGAGAGCCCTGTTCTGGAAATACCTGTATAAATATAAATAATATCTATTATCAATGTAGATATCATGAGATGTCACTGCAGACACAGAGCTGTGAAAAGATGGATGTCATTCCATTCAGGACAGGGATCCCAGGGCTGGCTTCAGTCAGTGTTTGACTCTCTTTGAGACCCCAAAGCCTCTCCAGGTCCCCACTCAAGTGTCACATCATGCAGAGTGCCACAGCTCCTGTCCTGCTGCAGAGGGGACACCAGCAGGGTTTTCCTCCAGCCTGGCACCTGCCAGAGCTTGGGAATGGGATGTTCTGGGATGGAGGCAGTGATTCCTCACTTTGCAGCTTCCTCTCACTCTGATCTCCACACCAGGAACCAAAGAACCTCATGGGGTCTCCAGCAGCAGCTCCTGGGGATCTTCTTCATCCTCCCAGGGGTCCCTGGTGGCTCTGGCAGGCACAGAAGTGGCTGCAAGTGTGGGATGGGGTGGCAGTTTTTGAGAAGTGCAGGATGGGGCTGAAAGATTTTGAGAAGTGTGGGATGGGGCTGAAAGATTTTGGGAAGTGCGGGATGGGGCTGAAAGATTTTGGGAAGTGCGGGATGGGGCTGAAAGATTTTGGGAAGTGCAGGATGGGGCTGAAAGATTTTGAGAAGTGTGGAATGGGGCTGAAAGATTTTAGGGAAGTGTGGGATCGGGCTGAAAGATTTTGGGAGGTGCAGGATGGGGCTGAAAGATTTTGAGAAGTGTGGAATGGGGCTGGCAGATTTTAGGAAATGTGGAATGGGGCTGAAAGATTTTGGGAAGTGTGGGGTGGGGCTGAAAGATTTTAGGGATGCTCCCTGGAGCTGCAGTCAGGGCAGGACTCTTTGTTTGGGCTCTGCCAGCAGCTCCTCGCTGGTTCCCAGCCCTGCTGATCCCTCTCTGGTTCCTAGAATCTCCAGGCAGGATCCTTTGGTGCTTATGGATGCTCAGCTCCCATTCCCTTCCCTGGCAGCTCCTTTGGCTTCCTGATCCCTCCTGGGCCATCCCAGCACTGCAGAGCTGGATGTGAGCTGGGGCTGGGGACAGGAGCAGCCTGGCACCCACAGGGACATCATGGCTGGGATCAGGGATCAGCCAGGCTCACAGCTGGGCTGGATCAAGGGATTAGGAGCTTCCAGCTGCCCTGGGTGTCCAGACCCTGCAGGAGGAGGGGTTGGATGGGGCAGGAATTGCTCCAGAGCAGGGCTCTGACCTCTCCTGGAGAGTTCTCCTGGAGCCCTCCTGTGTGATCCTGCTGCTCCAGGTGCAGCTGGAGAAATGGGAATTGCCTGTGCTGCCCCATGTCCCAGGCAGGAAAACAGGAGAGCAGAGCAGGAGCTGCCTGGGCACTGGGATGGGCTCAGGGTGATGGGAACCTGCAGGGGGCAGGGTTGGATCCAGCCAAGCTGGATTTCCCCAGGATTCCAGCCCCACCACAGCAGGGTTTGGTTTGAGCTGGGTTTAAGGGAGTTCCTGGTTTAAGGTTTGGGTTGGAGCACTGGGAGAATGGGATGGCTGCTTTCAGAGGGGAAATTTGGGAATTCTGCCCTGCAGCCCTGCCTTTGCCTTGTTATCACCTGGATTTCCTTCCCCAGGGTCAGGCTGCAACATCCAACACCTTCCCCCAGGAATATCCTGAGTGAGAATAGACCCCCAAGGCTCATCCAGTCCCACCCCCAGCCCTGCCCAGACCCCCAGCAATCCCACCCTGGGCATCCCTGGCTGCCCCAAACCCTCCTGGAGCTCTGGGACCATTCCTGGGGAGCCTGGGCAGTGCCAGCACCTCTGGGGGGGTGAAGAACCTTTCCCAGTGTCCATCCTGTGGGAGCTCTCATTTTCCCTGTTTGCCAGGGTGAAGAGGAGGAAGATGGCTGACAAGGTGCTGCCACAGAGGGTGAGTGTCACCTCAGCCTGGGGGACAGAGCTGAGCTGCTGCAGGGGATGGGGGGGTCCCCAAAAAGGATCTCCCTGAGTTCCCTCCTGCCCCCTGGGAGTTTCTGTGCAATCCCAAAGCACCCTGCAGTGTTTCTGTCTGTGGGGTTGGACTCTGAGCAAGCAAGGAGCAGGACTGGGGTGGGATGGAGGTCTCAGGAGGTCCCCAAGAGTCCCTCTTGAGATCCCAGGCTTCCATTCCATGCAGGAACGCTGCTGGGAGCAGCAACAGGCTCCAGACTGGTTTGGGCAGAGCTTTGCAGGGCTCCAGGCTGGGTTTGAAATAAAAACTGGATGCTGGACTCATCACCTGGTGTCTCCCTGGCTGCTGGGGCTGTGGGGGGATCCCAGCAGGCTGGGATTGAGCATTGCTGTGTCCAGATCAGGGAGCTGGTCCCAGAGTCCCAGGCCTACATGGACCTGCTGGCCTTCGAGCGCAAGCTGGACCAAACCATTGCCCGCAAGAGGATGGAGATCCAGGAGGCCATCAAGAAACCCCTGACGGTGAGCTGGGCCTGGCAGGGGCTGGAAATCATGGAATGTGGGAAAATTAAGGTTGGAAAAATCCTCTGAAGTCATCCAGTCCAACCATCACCTAAGCTGTGTCCCCACATGGAGTATCCACGGGTTTCTGGGCACTTCAGGGATGGGGGATTCCACCTCTGCCCAGGGCAGCCCATGCCAATGCTTTCCAACCCTTCCCATGGATAAATGTTCCCTGATAACCAATCTAAACCCCCCCGAGGCCTTTCCTGTGATGCTGAGCTGGAACTGGGTGCTGCAGCCCCTCTCACTCCATCCTGCCTCTCTCTGTTCCCGTTCCACAGCAAAAGAGGAAGCTCAGGATTTACATCTCCAACACCTTCACCCCGGCCAAGGAGGAGGGAGAGGGGGGAGAACGTGTGGCCTCCTGGGAGCTCCGTGTGGAGGGGAAGCTGCTGGAGGATGTGAGGAGCCAGCAGGGCTGGAGGGAGGAACTCTGGTCCATGGGGATTATCCAGGAGGGATCAGGTGGTGGGAGGAGGAGCTCTGGTCCATCAGGAGCATCCAGGGGGAGGGAGGGAGGGATCTGGGAGGATTGGAGTGGTGGTGGTAGGAAGAGCTCTGATGCATCGTGAGCATCCAGGGGGAGGGAGTGGTGAGGGTGGGAAGAACTCTGGTCCATGGAGATCATCCAGGAGGGATCAGGTGCTGGTGGGAGGAGCTCTGGTCCATTGGGAGCATCCAAGAGGAGGGAGGGAGGATCTGGGAGGGATGCAGTGGTGGTGGTGGGAGGAGCTGGTCCATAGGGATCATCCAGGAGGGATCAGGTGGTGGGAGGAGGAGCTCTGGTCCATCGGGAGCATCCAGAGGGTGGGAGGAGCTGGTCTGTCAGGAGCCAGGAGGGATGAGGAGGTGGTGGTGGGAAGAGCAGGTCCATAGGATCATCCAGGAGGGAAGGAGTGATGGTGGGAGGAGGAGCTCTGGTCCATCAGGAGCATCCAGGGGGAGGGAGGGAGGAGCTGGTCAGGATCCAGGAGGGATGGAGTGATGCTAGAAGGAGCTGGGATAGGGATCAGGTGCTGGTAGGAGGAGCTCTGGTCCATCAGGAGCAACCAGAGGGAGGGAGGAGCTGGCCAGGATCTGGGAGGGATGGAGTGGTGATGGTGGGAGGAGCTGGTCCATAGGGATCATCCAGGAGGGATCAGGTGGTGGGAGGAGGAACTCTGGTCCATCAGGACTCAGGAGGGATAAATGATGGTGGGAGGAGAAGCACTGGTCCCTAACAATCCAAGATGGATGAGGAGGTGGTGGGAGCACTGGTCCATCAGGATCCAGGAGGGAAGGAGTGATGGTGGGAGGAGGAGCACTGGTCCATGAGGAGAATCCAAGGGGTGGGAGGGAGGAGCTGATCAGGATCCAGGAGGGATGGAGCGGTGGTGGGAGGAGCACTGGTCCATCAGGAGCATCCAGGAGGGATGGAGCGGTGGTGGGAGGAGCTGGTCCATCAGGAGCATCCAGGAGGGATGAGGAGGTGCTGGGAGCACTGGTGCTGTGCTGAGAGCTCAGCTGGAGCAGCACCTGCCCCACTTTGGAGCTGGATTTGGGATCAGGAACCTCTGCTGCCCTGTCTGCAGCCCAGCAAGCAGAAGAGGAAGTTCTCCTCCTTCTTCAAGAGCCTCGTGATCGAGCTGGACAAGGAGCTCTACGGGCCGGACAATCACCTGGTGGAGGTGAGCTGGGAGTGGGAAATGGGGCCCTGTGCTGCCCCTCTGGGTGCTCAGCTCCCAGCCCAGGGCCTGTCCTGCTGGGAGAGGGGCCTGAGGAGGTTTTTGGGGCTGGGGCAGTGCCAGGCCCTCCATGGGGACCAGGCTCTGCTGCATTCCCAGCTCAGCTTTAGGGATGCCTTTGTCCCTGGCAGAGCTCAGCTCTGCCCCCTCCCAGCCCAGGTCTGAGCCAGAGCTGGGGCTGTGTGGGGACAGGGATGTGACCCTAGGGGCAGCTGTCCCCCAGCCTGGCACAGCTGGGTCCCCACAGGGTGCTGATCCCACAGAGCCTCACCCCACTGCCATGGGTTTGCCCTCCTGCCTGTCCCTGAGCTGGGGAGGTTTAATCCATGCCTGGGAGAGGGATCAGAGCTTCTTTGGGTGCCCCTGCCTGGAGCTCTCCTTATACCTGGGAGGTGTTTTTGCCCTGGGAGATGCTGTGGAGAGGCTGAATCCCCTTCCAGGATTCATCCAGAAGCTTTGGGGTCCCTGCACTCTGAGCACTCAGGGCTGGAGCTGCCCCAGCCCATCCCAGTGCTGGAACTGCCCCAGTGCTGGAACTGCCCCAGCCCATCCCAGTGCTGGAACTGCCCCAGTGCTGGAACTGCCCCAGCCCATCCCAGTGCTGGGGCACAGCCTGGCTGGGAGGGACTGGGAGAGCTCTGAGCTGCCAGCACTGGGACCAGGAGCTGCCAGGGGTGCCCCAGGCTGTGCCAGCCCCTGCCCAGAGCCCCAGCCCAGCTGGCAGGGTTGTTCCATGGCCCTGCCTGAGCTGTGTCCCCGCTGTCCCCGGCAGTGGCACCGGATGCCCACGACCCAGGAGACCGACGGCTTCCAGGTGAAGCGCCCCGGGGATGTCAATGTGAAGTGCACCCTGCTGCTCATGCTGGACCACCAGGTACGGCCTGGGGGGCACCCAGGGGTGGGGATGGGCTGGGACAGGGCCTTGGGTGAGGGTTTGGGGTGCAGGGATTGAAAGGAGCACAGGGAGCTCCAGGAATGGAGCTGCAGTGACACAGGGGCTGTGGGGTCACTCCCAAGTGCCTCTTCTTTGGGCAGCAGGAGGAATTTTCTTCATGGAAAGGGAGTTAAAAACTGGGACAGGGCTTTGGATGAGGGTTTGGGGTGCAGGGATTGAAAGGAGCACGGGGAGCTCCAGGAATGGAGCTTCAGTGACACAGGGGCTGTGGGGGACTCCTGAGGGCCCTCTTCTTCTTTGGGCAGCAACAGGAATTTCTCCATGGAAAGAGAGTTAAAAACTGGGACAGGGCTTTGGGTGAGGGTTTGGGGCATGCAGAGATTGAAAGGAGCACGGGGAGCTCCAGGAATGGAGCCACAGTGACACAGGGGCTGTGGGGGACACTCCCAAGGGCTAGACGGACACCCCCCCTCTTCTTGGGGCAGCAGCAGGAATTTCTCCATGGAAAGGGAGTTAAAAAGTGGAACAGGACCTTGGATGAGGGTTTGGGGGATGCAGGGACTGAAAGGAGCACGGGGAACTCCCAGCATGGAGCTGCAGTGACACAGGAGCTGGGGGGGACACTCCTGAGTGCCTTTTCTTTGGGCAGCAACAGGAATTTCTCCATGGAAAGAGAGTTAAAAAGTGGGACCAGCTGCCCAGAGTGACCCATCCCTTGAGCTGTCCCAGGACACTCAGTGCTCCAGGCAGGGCACAGGATGGGGTGGGTCAGGCTGGACTCTGCTCTGGGGGGTTTTCCATCCTGGCTGACCCCTGCTGTCCCCACAGCCCCCCCAGTACAAGCTGGACCCACGGCTGGCCCGGCTGCTGGGGGTGCACACCCAGACCAGGGCCAGCATCATGCAGGCCCTGTGGCTCTACATCAAACACAACAAACTGCAGGACAGCCATGAGAAGGAGTTCATCAACTGCAACCGCTACTTCCGCCAGGTACCTGCACGTTCCCCCCTCATGCAGCTGGGAACAGCCTCTCACAGCTCCCACAGCCCCTCCAGGCTCTGGCTGTGCCCCTGCCCTGGGCCCTGCTTGCAGCACCAGCTTGGGGATGCCCCAGCTGGCTGCCATGGGTGCCCAAGGCTCTGCTTTGCCCCCCAGATCTTCAACTGCGTCCGCATGCGCTTCTCCGAGATCCCCATGAAGCTGGCAGGGCTCCTGCAGCACCCAGACCCCATCATCATCAACCACACCATCAGGTGGGGGCACAGCCTGGGCTGGGCACTGGGTGGGCAATGGAGGGGGCTGAAGGGGCTGCATGGGATGGGGAGGGTCTGCAGGACTGGGGGTGCCCCATGGGATGGAGAGTGGGCACTGTCCCTGGGACTGGGGGCTCCATGGGCCAGGAGGTGTCCCCAGGGCTGGGTGAGTCTGTGAGACCAGCACTGTCCCCAGGGCTGGGGGGTCTCTGTGGGCCTGGGGGTGCTCAGGAGGGTGGGGAGTGAGCCCAGAACTGTCCCCAGGGCTGGGGGTCCATGAGCCAGGTTGTGTCCCCAGGGCTGAGGGTGCTCAATAGGGTGGGGAGTGAGCCCAGCACTGTCCCCAGGGCTGGAGGGCTCTGTCAGCCCAGCAGTGTCCCCAGGGCTGGGGGGCTCCATGGACCAGGTTGTGTCCCATGGGCTGGAGGGCTCTGTCAGCCCAGCAGTGTCCCCAGGGCTGGGGGGCACAGGAGGCTTTGAGGTCCAGCCTGAAGGACCAGCACAAGTCACCTGGGATGTGAAGAACCCCCAAATTTGAGGCTTCTTGGGGCACTGGTGTTGCTGTTGGGGGTCCATGCACCCCCAGCTCAGCAGGACCCCCCAACCCCATTCCCCCAGCGTGGACCCCAATGACCAGAAGAAGACAGCCTGCTACGACATCGACGTGGAGGTGGACGATCCCCTCAAGGCCCAGATGAGCAATTTCCTGGCCTCCACCACCAACCAGCAGGAGATTGCTTCCCTGGATGCCAAGGTGGGAGGGGACACTGCCAGGGGACAGCTGTGTCCTGTGGGGGGACACAGCTCCTCTGACCCCTGTCACCTGCCCAGATCCATGAGACCATCGAGTCCATCAACCAGCTGAAGACACAGAGGGATTTCATGCTGAGCTTCAGCAACAACCCCCAGGATTTCATCCAGGAGTGGATCAAATCCCAGAGGAGGGACCTCAAGGTAGAGGGGAACAATTCTGGGGAGGTTTAGGTTGGATATTGGGAAAAATGTCTTCCTGGAAGGGGTTGTCCAGTGCTGGCAAGGTGTTGCCATTTCTGGGGAGGTTTAGGTTGGATACTGGGAGAAATTTCTTCCTGGAAGGGGTTGTCCAGTGCTGGCACAGAGGGCAGTGGTGGAGTCTCCATCCTTGGAGGGGTTCAGAACCATGGATGTGGCCCTTGGGGACATGGGGCACTGGTGAACAGGGTGGTGTTGGGCTAAGGGGGGAAGGTTTTTTCCAAGCCTAACAATTCCATGATTCTGAAGCCCTGGGACTGGGCAGAATGGGGGACTGGGAGAGGTCTGGGTCCATTCAGGAGCTCAGGGCAGGGTCTGGGTTCCTCGTGGAGCTCAAGGAGGGGTCTGGGTTCATCCTGGAGCTCAGGGAGGGGTCTGGGTTCCTTATGGAGCTCAGGGAGGGGTCTGGGTCCATCTCGGAGCTCAGAGAGGGCTCTGGGTCCATCCCGGGGCTCTGGGAGGGGTCTGGGTCCCTCATGGAGATCAGAGAGGGGTCTGGGTCTGTCCCAGAGCTCAGGGAAGGGTCTGGGTTCCTCATGGAGCTCAAGAGGGCTCTGGGTCCCTCGTGGATCCCTCATGGAGCTCAAGGAGGGGTCTGGGTCCATCCCGGAGCTCAGAGAGGGGTCTGGGTTCCTCATGGAGCTCAGGGAGGGCTCTGGGTCCATCCCGTGGGTCTCATGGATACCTCATGGGGCTCAGAGAGGGCTCTGGGTCCATCCCGTGGGTCTCTCATGGATACCTCATGGGGCTCAGAGAGGGCTCTGGGTGCATCCCGGAGCTCAGGCAGGGGTCTGGGTCCCTTGTGGATCCCTCATGGACCTCAGGGAAGGGGCTGAGTCCCCCCGTGGGTCCCTCTGGGTCCCTCACTCCCGCTGCCCTGTCCCATTCGGGTCAGATCATCACGGATGTGATCGGGAACCCCGAGGAGGAGCGGCGGGCCGAGTTCTACCAGCAGCCCTGGGCGCAGGAGGCCGTGGGCAGACACATCTTTGCCAAGGTGAGCTCGGGGGTGGGGACGGGGTCGGGATGGCGGTGACAGAGCCCCGGGAGCCCGGGCAGTGCCCCCTGTCCCTCCCTGACCGCCGCCGTGTCCCCAGGTCCAGCAGCGCCGGCAGGAACTGGAACAAGTGCTCGGGATCCGCCTGACCTAGGGCTGCCCGAGCCAGACGGTACCGACTGGAAGCCACAGCACTTGCACAAATCCCGATGTGCCTGGAGGGATGGGCGGGAACCCCCCGGGGCTGGAGCACTGCGGAGCCCCCGCTCCCCCCAGGCCCCCGCAGCGCCTCCTCCGCTTTGCATCGCGCCCCTTCCCTCCCCAAAACCCCCCCGGAGCCGGGAAGCGCTGCCCGAGCCCAGGGGAGGAGCTGCCAGCCCCAGCCGAGCCCCGCAGGCCCTGCCCTGCCCCTCTTCTACCAACCAAAGTTCATCATTCCAAATGCCAGCTCCCCCACCCCGACGTTTTGCACTATTTTTGTGAACAGGTTTTATATAAAAAGTAAAAACAAAAAACACGAAAGAAGAAAAAAAGGCAGCGTTTTGTACAGTGGGTTTGTATTTGATGAATTAATTAATATATTGATTGAGTTCCTCTTCCTGCACTGGGCTCTGCAGGGGCTCAGGGAGGCTCCCAGGGCTGCTCTGGGGATAAGGAACCGAGGGCTGGGGCTCATTTTGTGACAATCAGTTTATTCCTTCCCCCCCTCCTGCTGTTTTACAGAATTCCATAATTAACCACTTGACTTGACAAGG
>JAWWMS010000119.1:4236044-4261959 GCA_035048045.1 Chlorospingus semifuscus | reverse complement strand
TTTCAATCTCACTTATAGTTTCTATATTCTCAAAATCTTTTGCCAGACAATCATATTTATAAAGCTTTCCTGTTTCACCTTCCCCAACAGAGGGTGTTATATTTACCTCTTCAAGCCAGGTCTAATAAACTCTTGGACACCCAAGATATCTCAGCTACCCTTGGAGGCATAAAAATCAGCAGAATGGCTTCTGTTGCAGTGTTGGAAATAAAAAGGTTTTATAAAAGGCAAAATAACAAACAGAAAAACCGAGCCAAGTGCCAGACGTTCTTGCTCCTAGTAAAACACTTTACAAAAGCCAGGCTCTGGGCATCTCCTGTGCCCAATAATCCAGCTGTGGGCAGATGTTTGATTTCAAACCCCATTTGGCTCAGCTCTAACACCTTCCAGCAGTCTTGGTCACCCTCCCCAGCATTCCTGGACCATCATCCACAGGCTGTGGTCCATGGCTCGAGGGGATCCACTGCCCACAGCCCCCACTGCTGCTCTTGATGCCAGCTATGAACCATCTGAACCATTTATGGAGCTTCCTGTGGTTCCTCATTTCACCGCCACCATCACCAGCTGTCAGGAGATGCTTGACAAACAGTTCATGGCTTTTATTTTGGTGTCCAGCACCTCCATCAGTGCCTGGTGCCCCCTTTCAGAACCTGGGTGTTCTTTTAAATCAACCTAATTCATTACCAGTGTTTGCCTGGTGCTCCTCTCTGAGTGTTTGGGCTGGATTTAACCCAGGAAATACAAATATCTCTGCAGGTTTGGAGGTGAAGAGAGAGGGAAGGAGAACAGAGGGACTGAGAGGCTTTTCAGACACACTTTACATGTCTTAAATCAACCGAATTCCTTATCAGTGTTTGCCTGGTGCTCATTGAGTGTTTGGGCTAGGTTTAACCCAGGAAATATAAATTTCTCTGCAGGTTTGGAGGTGAAGAGAGAGGGAAGGAGAACAAAGGGACTGAGAGGCTTTTCAGACACACTTTACATGTCTGCAGCTCGCTCTGAGGTGGTTTGGGGATGTCTGAGGTTGTAGCTGGTGCAGGAATTGAAAGCTGTGCTAGCCCAGCTGTGCAGCACCTGGTCACCACACCCCTACCTCCAGGGCTTACTCAACACGTGGGTGTGGCACTCACCCCAACTCCTCAGGGCATTTTCAGAACTCCCAAAGCACCCCAAGGTGTGGGTTGGTGTCCTGGCTTTGAGCTGAGACACCTGGGAGCTGGATGCAGCTGGACCTTGGCTTCAGTGAAGCTCTGCTCTGGGGCCAACCCCACAAAGCCAAGCAGGAGCTGGACCCCAGGTGGATCAGTTCCTCATGGACCAGCCATCCCTGGGCTCCAGCTTCCTGAGCCCTGGAAGGCAGGGCTGGGAGCAGGGCTGGGACCAGGGGACCTCCTGTTCCTCTGAACCTGGATGAGAAGCAAAGATCAGGTACCAACAATGCTCCAAGGCTGGCATCCCTGGATGATTCAACAGCTTCTGGGCTGTGAGTCCATGGAAGGGGGAGGCAGGGAGATGCCAGCAAGGGTGTGCTCTGGGATGCCACAGGTCCCACGGAAGGATGTGACTGTCACAGAGCTCCCTGGGGTCCCATGGAAGGATGGGACTGTCACAGAGCTCCGTGACCCTTGCAGGCTTTCGAGGACATCTACATCGAGCAGCGCAAGGTGATCCGCACAATCCTGGAATATGCAGACAAGGTCTTCTCCTACATCTTTGTCATCGAGATGCTGCTCAAGTGGGTGGCCTATGGCTTCAAGGTGTACTTCACCAATGCCTGGTGCTGGCTGGATTTCCTCATCGTGGATGTAAGTGATGGGCAGGGCCAGGCCAAGGGACTTGGGGCATTAGGGGCTGCTGTAAATGAACCCAGATTGTATTTTAGAGGATAAATGGGTGGCTCTGGAATAAGGGCTTATAGCATTACTTAAAATAATGGTCCCCCACAAGATGGAACACTTCATTGGTTGCAGGAACCTTTCAAACCATCCTGTCTTACACCCAAGACAAAAACAGGCCCTGCAGTTCCACCAGGCCCAGCAGAGCTATGAAGGGACACAGGGTCTCCCATTTGGGAGACCATGACAGAGCAATCTGGTCCTCACATCAATTCCACCCTCACACTCAAGAGGTGTCATCCTGTCCCTGGATCCCTGGCAGTGTCCCAGGCCAGGCTGGACAGGGCTTGGAGCCACCTGGGATAGTGGGAGGTGTCCCTGTCCATTGCAGGGGTGGCACTGGATGGGCTTTAAGGTCCCTTCCAACCCAAACCATTCAGGGATTCTGTGGCCCTTGAGGTGTCTGGTCACCAGGAACCCCAAGGACTCAATGTCCATGGCCAAGGGCTAGAGGATGATCACCAACCTGAGGGACTGGAGAGAGAGGGAAGGGCAGGAGCTGCAGCTGTGTTTGCACCTGAGGTGCTGCTAATCACTTGGGCTGCTCCTTCCAGGTGTCCCTGGTCAGCCTGACAGCAAACTGGCTGGGATACTCCGAGCTGGGAGCCATCAAATCCCTGCGGACACTGAGGGCTCTGCGACCCCTGCGTGCTCTGTCCCGCTTCGAGGGCATGAGGGTGAGTGTGTCCCCCAGCTGCTGGCCCTGACAGGGACATGAGAGCCCTCAGCAATCCTCTGCATCATGGATGGTTTTCAGGGGTTCCAGACTGGTGGGATCAATGCTAAGGTACCTTTGGTCCAGTCTGACCTCCCTCAGTGCTGCTGGGGAGGGCAAGGTTGGGCATGGGGACATGAAGGTCCCATCCAGGTCCTCCAAGGTCTTTTCTGTCCTTGCAGGTGGTGGTGAACGCCCTGGTGGGTGCCATCCCCTCCATCATGAACGTCCTGCTGGTCTGCCTCATCTTCTGGCTGATCTTCAGCATCATGGGGGTGAACCTGTTTGCAGGGAAGTACTACAGGTGTGTCAACACCACCACCGGGGAGCTCTTCGAGATCAGCATGGTCAACAACAAGAGCGACTGCATGGCCCTGCTCCACACCAACGAGGTCAGATGGGTCAATGTCAAGGTCAACTTCGACAACGTGGGCCTGGGATACCTGTCCCTGCTGCAGGTGGTACGTCACGACATGGGGTGTCACCGTCCAGGATGTGTGGAGAAGGGTGGTGGGATGAACATCAGGGCTGGTGTGGGATGGGGTTTTTTAGCTGCTTCTTGGCTTCAAAGCTTTTTATAACACCAAAAAGCCCCTTAGGAAAGGAGGGAAGCTCCTAGCCAAGAGGAAAAGGGATGGGGTAGAAGATGGGGAAGGTTTCACCAGGGAGCTGCTGCAGATGGGTGCAGCAGCACCAAGGCTGGCACTGCAGAGCAGCCAAGCACGGGGTGCAGGAGTCAGGAGGGGAGGCTCTGTGGGACCCCTGCACCCCTTTGGAAAGTTCAGCCTGCTCCAGCTGTGGGTTGTGGGGCCGTGCGTGGGGCGGGTGACGACTGGAAAAAGGACACACGTGTCCCCTGGGGTTCCACTGAACTCCCCACAGCTGGGCCAGGCAGCAAAGGGGAACTGCTCCCCACAGCTTTGATAAAAATATAGATGTGGGCTCCATTATTGGGCAGGCTGGGGCTACTCCCATCAGATCCAGGGGAACTGGTGGCTGCAGAGTCGGAAAACAACCCCAGCTGATCACCCTGCTTCTAAATTCAGCTTCCTCTTCAGCCTTGTTGTTCCATCAGATTCAGGAAACAAAATGTGCAGACCTTTTGTTTAACAAATCAGCAGCCAAAGGCTGTAAGAAATGCAGGGGAGACCCTGTAAAAGACTTGGTGTGGTGCCCCCACCCTGCTGGGATGGGAATTCAGCAGAAGCAGAGGCAGGATGTGGAACTCAGGGCTTTGGAGGTGGCAAAGTTTGGGACTGGAAAGGAGGCAGCTGGCCCTGGCACAGCTCTGCCTTTGGGAAAATGACTTTGAAGAGAGCAGAAAGGAGAAAAGAGTCAATTGCTTCTGTTCCCTGCCTTGTTTGCAGTGGTGTTTCGGAAAGTCACTGGTAGCCTCAGCCCCAGAATGGTCCATGCATATTCACCTGGGAATTTCCATATTTCTGGGACATTTTTCTTGTGGATTCAACCCCCATTCCTCTCCTGCCGTTCCCACAGAGTGCTCAGAGCTGAACCCCAGACATGCCCCCATCACCTTCCCTTTGTTCCCAGCCACAAACAACTACCAGAAAATACATTCTCCACTGCCACAGAATCCTTTGTGCTGGAAAAGACTCCAAGTCTGACCATTCCTGTTCCCACAGGCGACCTTCAAAGGCTGGATGGACATCATGTATGCAGCCGTGGACTCCCGTGAGGTGAGAGACACACAGGGCTGGCTCCAGGCTGGATTCCCCTTGGCACACTGGGAACAGGAGCCCAGAGCTGAGGCTGGGATGGATCCTTGGCTACAGCATCACCTCTGGCTCTGCCTTTTGGTGCTGCATCCCACCCATGACTTCAGCCAGGACATGAAGGCTACAGGGTGGAGAAACTCCCAAAATGTATCAGATCATGGAATGCCAGCATGGTTTGTGTTGGAAGTGACCCTAAAGCCCATCCAGTGCCTCCCCCTGCCATGGGCAGGGACACCTTCCACTATCCCAGGGTGCTCCAAGCTCTGTCCAACCCAGCCTTGGACACCTGGGCAGCCACAGCATCCCCCTGCTGAGGCGCACAGCCTCAAAGAGAGCAGTCATGTGTCCCTGTGCCACCCCTGTCATTGTCACCTGCAGCCTGGCCCCACACTGGGCTCCCACCCCACCCCACAGCTGGGGCTGAGTCTACTCCACTCAGCTTCAGTTCCAGGGGCCAAAATCCCCTGGAATTATATTATATTATATATTAATATAATATAATATAATATAATATTATGTTACCTTACGTTACCTTACGTTACCTTACGTTACGTTACCTTACGTTACCTTACGTTACGTTACCTTACGTTCTATTCCATTCTATTCTATTCTACCCCCACTGCTCCAAGCTGGAGGGCTCGTTCTTCTGCCTGCTGTGACATTATGTCCTCTGGGACCCCTCCAGCTGGGAAAGCTCATTCCATCCCGGAGAAAGTACCTGGCTTGCCTTGAGCAAGCAGGGGGTTATGAGAACAGAGCAACCAGTGTTTAACCACGGGGTTCAAAGAGTTATTAAAAAACCCCAAGTGTTTGAAGAGTGATGTGCAAAGGCTGTTCCTACTGTGACCCACTCCAAAAGTGTCCCCACAGAGGAAGGGGTTTCCTACTGTTCTCCAATGACACTGGGGGTCACCCCACACACCTACAGGCCTGAAGGGGTGATTTTCATTGCCCTTTTTGTAGCACCCTTTCATCACCCTCTGAAAATCCCTCAGGCCTCTGCCCCAGGGCAAAGCTGGTTTGGGAGAAAATCGTCCCTGCTCTGCCAAGAGCTTCCCTCAAACTGGGGGAAACCAATGGGGTCACCTTGGGGTGTCTCTGGTCAAACACAGAGCAGGATTAAGGGATGCTCCTTGGGATGAGGACCATTGTCCAGGGATGTCAGGCCTGTCACCCAGCTGTGCTGGTGTGACAAATTAATCCACTTTTCCTTTCCCCTCTCAGATATATTTCAGCCCTTGGAATGCTGATTATAGGGAAGAAACTCAACTGCTCATTAATATCACTGCAAAGGACATCCTTTCCCATTCCCCAGCCCATGCTGTGGGATCAGGGGGCAGCATGTCCTTGTCCCTCAGTCAGTGTCACAGGGATGTCCCTTCCTGTGGCTGCTCCCATTGGAAACACACAAAAGTTTTGGAGCAGCCACGCCCTGGCTCTGTCCAAACACCACAAACCCCTGTCTGGGGGCTTGGGGACACCTTTTTGGGACAAGGTCAGCCTCACATTTCCCATCTCTCCTGGCCAGATTGAAGAGCAGCCACAGTACGAGATCAACCTCTACATGTACATCTACTTCGTCATCTTCATCATCTTTGGGGCCTTCTTCACCCTGAACCTCTTCATCGGCGTCATCATCGACAACTTTAACCAGCAGAAGAAAAAGATGAGTATTTCCTGGCTCCTGAGGGGCTGCTCTGGGCTGGAGGGGGCCAGCACAGCAGTGATGGGACCAGGGCCACCATGCCCAGGACTGGGATGGATCCCAGGATTCTTATCCATTAGTGGTGTCCTGCACCGGGCAAACAGCACATGGAGCTTTGTGTCCTGGTCACAGCAGCTACAGAGGACTTCATTTATGGGTGCAGAGGGAGGAAGCAAAGGGAGGCTGGGTTTTCTCTTGCCTGGGCCATCACTTTTATTTTCTTTTCCCACCCTGGGATCATTTTCCCATGCACGAGGCTGAGACTCAACTTCTCCTTCCAAGCCAGTAGCGCGGGACTGCCAGCCCCGAGCAGGGGAGGAGGGTGGGCAGGGCCAAGCACACTGGTGGTGCTGAGCAGGCACTGCAGGACACAGAGAGGATGCCTTGCTCCCAGCAGGATCTCTGAGGGGCTGGAGACACTTGGTGGGGAGGGACAGAGTCAGACACACTTGGTGGGAAGAGAATTCCCGAGACTAACAGTGGTGATTCCCTTTATACTTTGGAGGCAAAGACATCTTCATGACAGAAGAGCAGAAGAAATACTACAATGCCATGAAGAAGCTGGGTTCCAAAAAACCCCAGAAGCCCATCCCCAGGCCAGCGGTATGTTATCCTTCTGGAGTGGAGTACACAGGGAGCACTTCAAGCCACCAGCTGTCCCAAAGGGAACAAGAAGGGTCCAGGGAAGAACCATTTGCCATATTGTTGCTCTTCTGACAGAACCTGGCCAAGAGCTGGGGCTTCAGAAGAGGCTGACATCAGGCCACCTCCTTTGGGTCTGCCCTTTAGCCCTTGGTCTGCAGGCAAGGGCAATGGTGGGGTTTCTTTTGCAGGAATTTGGGGTTTTTTCCTAGTTTGGCTCTCAGCTCCTCTCTGGCTCTCTCTCCTCTCAGAGAAAGCTCAGCTTTTAACACCCCAGAAGGGACCCTGGTCCAGCCAAATTCTCAGTTGTGATTTGGGTTTTGTAGCCCTGCACAAGGGAGGTCCTTCCCATGTGTTAATTTGTGCCCCGTGGGTGTAATTAGCAAGTGGCTGTGCCCTGTGCTCACTCCTCCTGGCTGTGGCGTTCCCAGGTGTGCTCCATCCTGAGAGGTGCTGGGAATCCTCCCCCCATAACTTTTGAGGCTGTGAGAGCCATGCTGGCCACAGCCCTGAGGTTTCCCACACTTGTAAATATGGTTCCTTCTTCTCTTTCTGCTGTGTTTTTGTTTTGCTGTGTCTGTCCTGTGTTCCCACCTCTTCTCTGGTGCTCCATTGTCACCCTTGTGTCCCTCACTGCAGAACAAAATCCAAGGGAAGGTGTTTGACTTCGTTACCAAGCAAGTGTTTGACATCACCATCATGATCCTGATCTGCCTGAACATGGTGACCATGATGGTGGAAACAGATGACCAGAGCGAGCTCAAGACCTCTGTCCTCTACAAGATAAACCTGGTCTTCATCGTCATCTTCACCGGCGAGTGCGTGCTCAAGATGTTCGCCCTGCGCCACTACTTCTTCACTGTGGGCTGGAACATCTTTGACTTTGTTGTGGTGATCCTCTCCATCCTAGGTGAGTCCTGCTGCTCCCACCAGTCCCTCAGGGATCCCACAGGACAATGATGAGTGGAAGTGGTCTCACCAATCCACACCCACCAGGCTGTCACTGGACCCTCCTTGCACCCATCCTTTGAGCAGGGCCAAGTCAGCAGGACATGATGGATGTGACATCCATCATGTCCCAGGGTCCTGCTGACTTGGCCCTGCTCCATGCTACCACTCCAGCCTGGCTGAGGGGCTGGGAATATTTCTGCTCCTCCTTTATCATTGTAACGTGCCCCTGGCCAGTTAATTAGTATAGACTCTATTATTCACCGAAGGTTGATTAATAATAATCTTTATTAAGAAACTTATTGTTCTTTTAGATAGTTATGATACAGTTGGACTTAATTGGTCCTTTAATTCAAACAACATCACCATTGGCTAGTTTAGAAACCACCCTTTGGTAAACAAATCTCCATAACATATTCTACATGTTCACAACACCAGGTGCAGCAAGTTAAGATAAGAATTGTTTCTTATTCTTTTCTTTGATCTCACAGCCTTTTCCCAGAACAATGCCTGGGAAAGGTCTGTTTCTCTCTGTGGCCAGAGAGCTGCTGCCACACTCCTTGCTGTTATTTCCCTTGGTGTTCTCTTTCACTGTAACAGAGCAGCCAGAGTTTAACCCTTGGTCTGTGCCCAGAGGTTCTTTTTTAATGTTTTCCCTGTCACTGGAGGAGCCATCAGGGTGGCCTCACCTCTCTGTGTCTGCCCAGGTGGAGCTGAGCTCCCCTTCACCCCTCACTGGTGGCACATCAAACTCATCTGCCCTTCCTCCCTCCACAGGTATCGTCCTCTCAGACATCATCGAGAAGTACTTTGTGTCCCCCACGCTCTTCAGGGTGATCCGGCTGGCGAGGATCGGGCGCGTGCTGCGGCTGATCCGAGGAGCCAAAGGCATCCGCACACTCCTCTTTGCCCTGATGATGTCCCTGCCCGCCCTGTTCAACATCGGCCTCCTGCTCTTCCTCGTCATGTTCATCTACTCCATCTTCGGCATGTCCAACTTCGCCTACGTCAAGAAGGAGTCGGGGATCGATGACATCTTCAACTTCGAAACCTTCGGGAACAGCATCATCTGTCTCTTCCAGATCACCACGTCAGCGGGGTGGGATGGGCTCCTCAACCCCATCCTCAACAGCGGCCCCCCGGACTGCGACCCCGAGCTGGAGAACCCCGGGAGCTCAGTGAAGGGAGACTGTGGGAACCCTGCCATCGGCATCTTCTTCTTCTGCAGCTACATCATCATCTCCTTCCTCATCGTGGTGAACATGTACATCGCCATCATCCTGGAGAACTTCAGCGTGGCCACAGAGGAGAGCAGCGAGCCCCTCTGCGAAGACGATTTTGAAATGTTTTATGAAACTTGGGAGAAGTTTGACCCAGACGCCACCCAGTTCATCGCCTACAGCACCTTGTCTGACTTTGTGGACACCTTACAGGAGCCACTTCGAGTTCCCAAGCCCAACAAGATCAAACTCATCACCATGGATCTACCAATGGTTGCTGGGGACAAAATCCACTGCCTAGACATCCTCTTTGCCCTGACTAAGGAAGTGCTGGGAGACTCAGGAGAGATGGATGCCCTGAAGGCCACCATGGAGGAGAAGTTCATGGCTGCCAACCCCTCGAAGGTTTCCTATGAGCCCATCACCACCACCCTGAAGAGGAAGCACGAGGAGGTGTGTGCTACCAGGATCCAGAGGGCGTTCCGGAGGTACCTCCTGCGGCGCTCGGTCAAGCAGGCGTCCTACATGTACAGGCACAGCCAGGACCCGCTGGGCGAGGACGCGCCCGAGAAGGAAGGGCTGATCGCCACCAAAATGCAGGAGATCTATGGGAACTCTGGGACAGATGTGGAGACAGCCCCTGCCCTGGGCCTCAAGCCCATTCCCAGCTCAGAGACGCCCCAGGATGCTCCTGAGGAAGCACAGGTTTGGCGTAAGGAACACGTGGTGAAAGAGTCGCTGGTGTAACACGAGGAGGCTCCACCTCTGGCCCAGCCTGAAGAGACTTCATTTGTATCTCCTGTTCAAAGCTCTTCCATGCACAGATCTCTAGATCTTAGATATTGAGCTAATTTCAGACATTTCAAGCAACCACCTTGAATTTCAAAGCAGGATCTCCTCCTGATCCTGGGTTTCACAGCCCACTGCACTTGCAAAGAGTTAAATTCTTTTTCTTATGAGAACTCAAATGTGAAATCTGTTGTCGGTGAAAGAGAAACAAGTTAGTTTTGAAATCATCTCATCATGGTAACGATGGTTTTCAGGTGTGAACAGAAGAGTATGGTTATCCTTTCACTTAAAGTAATTATTTATTAATGTTATTTCACAATTAAGAGATTTTCCTGTATTTTATTCTTCCAGAGTGCAGCCAAGCAACCAGTAAAGATGAGCCAAGTGAAATAATATTAAGAATAATTACAGAAAACAGAAGGTTTTGTGAACAAAAATCTCCAAAGTCTTAAAGCAGCACCTTTCTTTTGAACCTCTGAATAAGCTTGATGATTATTTTTTTGTTACGTACAAGAGAAAGTGCAATTATGTCTTAAAAATTGGTTTGCAAAGCCAAAGCAAAGCATCTGCAAATTTGTTCTCAGGGTTAAATATCAGGTTTTCATATTTCTCTCAATATGTATTGAAAGCAGGAATCATTCAGGTCTCTGTAGGACGAATGTAAACTCTATTTATAGTCAGTATTTTTACTGTGTTTTCCCATTTCCATCCAGGTTTTGTGGCAGGAAAGCAATGGGCAAAGGTAGGATTTGGAAAACGTCCTCCAAGAATCCCCAGTCCCTGGGACAAAACTCTCCAGGGTTTTCTTCCTAGCCCTGTTGCAAGAGGAACTGTCTCACTGGAGTGCTCTTGGTTGGCATTCCAAATGTCCTCTTCGTTAGTGTTAATTAATGAGATGTACCCCCAGGGATCGGAGCAGATGTTTGAATGATCCTTTCCATCAGCTGCCTTAAGGGTGCCCAAAATCCCACCCAAGCCCCAGGTGGCTGCATGGAATAAACGTTCCCATTGGGGTGTGAATCCCAAAATCCTCAGGCAGAGCATCCTTCCCCAGGCTGGGGCTGCAGAGAGGCCCTGGTGGCACATTCTGGATGAGCCAGGCAGGTCCTCACCAGGAAACCACCAGGCAGAGGAGCGTTTTCCCAGGGGAAATAGGGATTTGCTGTTCTTTACACAGGTGAGCAAAAATGAAAGTAAATCAAGGAAAATCACCTGGGCACAGCTGTGGCTGCCCTGGATCCCTGGCAGTGTCCAAGGCCAGGTGGATGGGGCTTGGAGCAGTCTGGGACAGTGGAAGGTGTCCCTGCCATGGCAGGGGGTGGCTCTGGATGAGCTTTGAGGTCCTTCCAACCCAAACCATCCTGTGATTCTGTGAAAAATGGGCAAAAGGCCCCGAGTTCACCTCTGACCACCTTCTGCCTTCAAAAGGGGAAAAAAAACCCTCTTGAGATCAAAACAAACACGAACCAAAACCTCTTCCAGTTCAAACAAGGCTGTTCCTGTAGCCAAAAACTCTGATTTTTTTGTACTCTTATGATTTTCTTCTCTTCCTGGGCTGCTTCGGGCGCTGCCACCCCAGGTGCCCCATGGCCAGGCTGGCCGGGAGCGGTGCTGAGCCACTTTTCATGGCCAGCATTTCCATGGGAAGCATCCCTGGCACGGCAGCCCCCACCCGGCCCGCGGTTCACAATCGATGCTGCTTCTACGTTTGTGTCGTCAAGGGTGGGGAAATGCCCCAGAGCAGGGTTTGTGCGAGCTAAAGCCGTTTTTCTTTGTACATTTCTTACAATAAACAACTGTAAATGATCTGTTATTACGGTACCAAGTGTGTTGGGGGTGTCTTGGGGGAGGAATATATTTTTGTAGTGCAGAGCTTTAACGCACTCTTTATTGATGAGGACCCACAGTATAATTGGGAAGTCAATATTTATTGGCTTGTAGAGATTGTATTCTTTTTTAAAGGAGCTGTAACCCCTTTAAGTTGCCTTTAATTCCCTTCATTAGGTTTCCTTGGAGAAGAATTAAGAGTGAACTTAGATTTGTTTCACGGGCAACACCCTCCAACACCCCTGTGCTGGGAGGGGTGACCACCCCTTCCCTTGGCTCCCTGTGCTCAGCCAACCTTAGCAGGACCTGGGGGTCTCATCCTGCACAGGAACCTCCAGGTTGTCCCCTGGGACCTCCAGCCCAGCTCCCGGAGCTTCTGCTCCTGATCCCGTCCCCTGGAGCCCTCAGTGCTCACCAGGAGCCACAGGAGATGCTGCTGCGGGCTCCACCAAGGACAGAGGAGGGTTTGGAGGCGTGGGAATGTGGGAGCCACCAGGTTCCCCTACAATCCCTGTCATGCTGTGAGCACAGGGGTGACTGAGCCCCTCAGGGCCTTTCAGGGGTGCCAGGGAGCCCTTGGGCAGCGCAGATTTGGCCACTGTCACTGCAAACCCTCTTCAGTTTGTGCCCCACTCCTGCTTTTACCTCCCAGGGCTTTCCCAGGCACCTCCAGCAGCCCAGCTTCTATCTGCAGCCCCAGAACCCCATAAAAACCTCTCCAGTGCCTGCCAAGCACTGGGCATCCCTTTCCCTTTGCCCTGCTGGGATATCAGGGCCAGGCTCTGCTCTTCCACCCAGACCAGGGGTGACAGCAGCAAGGACTTGGCAGCACTGCCCTATATACAGAGCCAGGAGAAGGTACCTCTCCCATCATCATGCCCTCATGGAGCCACTTTTTCTCTGGAAAATTTTATTTCTCTTGCTTCCTGTCCCTTTGCATGCAAAGTCAGGCTGGGGCTGGTACCCAGCACCCATCAGATGCTCGGAACTGGCAAAAACCCCAGCCAGGCTGCAGAAGATGAAGGTTTGGGGAGGCCCCGGGCAGTGGCACCAGGCTCTGGGGACCAACAGGACTGGCAGAAGTACCCAGAGGTGTTTTTCACTGGAGTTACAGTTCAGTGCTCACCCAACGAGCAACAACGGGGGGGCAGAGCCTGGGGGAAACTGCTCCTGCAGCAGAGCTCACCTCGGGGGCCCTGCTGAGCTTCCCTGGGCCTGGCTGTGCCAAAGGTCCCATGGAGAAAGATCTTGGAAGTGGAGAAGGGTGGGTATGGCTGGTACCCAAAAGACTCCTTGTTTTGGCCATTTCCCCATCTCATCTTCTCCCTGGAAGTGCTCAAAAAATGTGGATGTGGCACTTGAGGACATGGGTTAGTGGTGATCATGGTGGTGCTGCTGAGCTGATGATCCTAAAGGTCTTTTCAAACCACAATGATTTTGGGATTGACTCATGCTTCTCTGATTTTAGATTTCTGGACTCCCTGGGATGCAGGGATGGGAGCTGAGGGACCCATCCCACAACGAGCAACCCCACAAACTTCCCCTGTTCTTATCCCATTCCTGCTGCAGCTCTTGGCTTCTGGGCCACCATCAATCCCTGCCCACCCCCTTCAGGGCCAAACACCCTGGGGGAATCTGTGGAGCTGGGGGGAAGCCCTGGGGGTCACCCCCATCCTGTCCTGCCCCAGAGATGTGGCCAGGCAGCACCAATGCCATTCCATGGCACCACAGGGAGCCACCAGGGGACACCAGGGTGGACAATGGACAGGAACAGGAGCATGGATGAATCCCAGGGACAGGGAGTGGACAATGCCCCGGGACAGGAGAGTGGATGAAGCCCAGGGACAAGAAGAGGGAGAATGCCCAGGGACAAGAGGATGCAATGCCCAGGGACACAAGGATAGATAATGCCCAGGGTCAGGAGGGTGGACAATGCCGAGGGACACGGAGATGGACAATACCCGGGGACACAGAGATGGACAATGCCTGGGGACAGGAGGATGGACAATACCCAAAGACAGAAGGATGGACAATGCCCAGAGACACAAGGATAGACAATGCCCAGGGTCAGGAGGATGGACAATGCCCAGGAACAAGAAGAGGGAGAATTCCCAGGGACAGGAGGGTGGATGAATCACAAGGACAGGGAGATGGACAATGCCCAGGGACAGGAGGATGGACAATGCCCAGGGACACAGAGAGGGACAATGTCTGGGACCAGGAGGGTGGATGAAGCCCAGGAACAGGAGGATGGACAATGCCTAGGGACACAACAGTGGACAATGGACAGGGACATGGAGAGGGACAGTGCCCAGGGACATGGAGATGGACAATGCCCAGGGACAGGACAGTGGACAATGCCCAGGGACACAAGGATAGACAGTGCCCAGGGACACAGAGATGGACAATGCCCAGGGACACAACAATAGATGATGCCCAAGGACAGGAGGATGCAATGCCCAGGGACACAAGGATAGACAATGCCCAGGGCCCCAGGGCTCACAGGCTCCCAGCGTCTGCACCACATTCAAAACCAGCCCCGAGGGAAAGTCCCCGCGGGGAGGATTTACATGAGCAGGAAAGGGGCCGTGCTCAGAGCAGCAGCTTGGCCATTTTTAGGTGCTGGGGCCAGGGTGGTGGAGCAGCCGCTGTTTCTGCAGAAGCACAGGCTGGATGTTTTCCTGCCCTGGGCACTGAAGTATGGCTGCTCTGGGCACGAGGCTCTGGCTGCTCCTGGTGACCCTCTGGCTGCTGCCTCTTCTCACAGGTAGGCACCAAACAGGCTCTGCACTCCAGAGCAAGGAGCCAGGACACTGCCCTGGGCTGTGCGCCCTGCTCGGGGCCTTCCCCCTGCTCTGCCTCTCAGTGCAACGATTTTGAGCTTTGTGCTGGTCTCTCTCAGTCCTGCTCTGTGCTGGGAGCCTCACGGGGAGCCCAGGAGGGCACACAGGGCTGGGAGCCCAGTGCCTGCCTGGGGTTTGGATTTGGCTTCCCTTGGGGTGTGCAGGCAGGACATTGTGGGGCAGGCAGGTGGCTTGGGCTGAGTGGCTGCAGAGCCAGCCCGGCTGGGGCTGCAGGTGGCAGGAAAGAAGGGTTGTTGAGGTTTGTTAACCATTTATTACTCTCAGAGGACTGGGGATGGGGCTGGCACATTGCCTAGGGTACAGCCTCTGCTCTGTGGGGTTCAGTGCCCAGGAGCAGAGGAGAAATGGCAGCAAAAAGGCTTTTGGGGTGATTTGTGGAGTTTGTGTGAACATGTGCACTGTTCCCCTTGGAGAAGCAGCAGCAACAGCCAGGACATGGCTGCTGTCCCCTTCCAGCTCCTCTTGCCTGGTGCAGGGACAGCTACAAGAACCTGCAGCAGATCCCACCCTCAGAAGGAAACATATGCCCAAGGGACAACAGGAATTTAAAGGGCTCCTCTGGTGGCCACACGAGTCCAGCATGGATTCAAGGCTGCAGGGTTTGAACATGGTTCTCATGATGATTTTGGGGGAGGACGGGGAAGTTCAGCCCCCCTGTGGCTGCAGTGGAACTCCTGACTCAGAGGGGTGTGAGGGACCAGCCTGGCCTTCCTTTAGAACCTGGGGAGCAAAGCCCTGGCTGGTGGCACCGCGGGTGACAGGGACACAGCCAGGACAAAGGGCATCTCTCAGCCTGGAACAAAATGGGATGGGGCTGGAAGGGAGGATTTGCCTGCAGAGGTGTTGGTGCTGAACGTGGACAGGGCAGAAGGGACCTGGAAGGGGCTCTGGGGCAATAAGAGGAGCCTCTGCCCAAGCCAGGAGTCTGCAGGAGGCTGGCACAGAGCTCAGCCTGGGGAACTGAACCTTTCTTCTTCTTTTTCTGTTCCTCCTTCTCCTTCTGGGGACGGGGAGGTTTGCAGCTGCCCTGCAGGGAGGTGCTGCAGCCCCACCTCGTGCCAGCTCCTCCACAGGGTTTGGTGAATCTCCATCGAGAGGAGGGAACTGGGCACTCAAGCGGGGCAGTAAACAGGGCTGGGGCTTCCTGCCCAGCTGCAGCAAGAGGAACCAGCCCAGCAGCACTGGAGCTGTGGGCAGGGCACCCGTGGGTGCTGGGGGGGTCCCCACCTGCCCCTGCTTCCTGCAGGGCCCACAGCACCAGCCCTTGTCCCGGGGGGCTGTGTGGCCACGGGATCTGGGGACACCCCTGGCCACCACAGGGCTCTGAGCCAGGAAATCCCAGCAGGGAAGGGTTCCTGGTTGGGTCAGGGAGTGGGGATGCAGTGCTGGGAGTATCTGGAGCCTTCTCAAGAGGCACCAGCCTCGGGGACATTATAGAGAGTGGATTTCACTGGGGTATCAACCAGAAAACAAGCTGAAAAACTTCATGGAAATCAAAGGATTTGTACCCAAATCTGAGCTGCCCCAGGCCCTCTGAGCAGGAGGCAGCTGTTGTCCTGTTGTTGCTCCATCCCTATGGAGTGGGCAGGAAGGACCAGGGCACGTCCATCCCTCTGGGGACATCCTGGTGGGTTCCTGACCACGCTCTCAGGCCCTTCTCCTGTCTTCTTGCAGGTGGGACCCCAGCAGAGAAGAACAGCACTGAGAACAGCACAGGTACCCCCAGACCCGCTGGGCTCTTCCCCTTTGTGTGTCCCCAGGGTCCTCCTGTCCCACAGAGCTGCTGTCCCACCCCCCACAGGCTTTTCCATCCCAAAAGGCATTCCCAGGCTGTGACATCCCCATGGCTCATCCCCAATCCTGCTCCTTCCTCTCCCTCTGCAAAGCCAGATCTGCTTTGTCTTTCCTGGGCACCCACAGGTTTTCCCTCTGCATGGCCAAGTCTGGGACCAGCACTGGCCTTGTGCCACTGTCCTTGGGCCTTCCCACCCATGGGGCCCTAAGGGTGACCTCTGCAACCCAAAAGGGCTCCTAAAATCACCACTCTGGGACTAAGCATGGCCAAAAAATACAAAATAAAGCAAAAGGCCGAAAAATGTGGAAGAAAAAGAGAAACCAGCTGGGATTCCACAGGCTGTAATTTTGGAGCTGGGATTAACTCAATGTGCACAGAGAGGGGTGGGAGCAGGACAGAAATATTGGAGCAGAAGTATTCCCACAGAAAATTGGAGTTCCCATTATGATGCCTTGTGAAGGCTGACCAAAAATAGAGACCAGACAGAGCTGAAGGATATCAGGGCAGTCCCAAATCTGGGAATGATTGGCATCTGACTCCAAGGCTTCAGAATGCTGAACCCTCCCTTTGTTAAAACTATGCTATAAGACATCACAACTATAATAAAGAGATACATACTATACTCTATCATACTTATTTCTAACTACTGAAAAATACTAAAGAAAACTCGTGACTGGCTCCCGACAGCCAGGACACAGCTTTGCATGATTGGCCAAGGAAACAAAACCATCCTCAGCAGAATCCAATTACCAAATCCCTTCAGGTAAATAATCTTCCAACACATTCCACATGTTCACAAGCACAGGAGCAGCAAATGAGATAAGAATCGCTTTGATCATTCTTTTCTCCACTTCTCTCACAGCTTCTCTTTGTTCAGAGGGCATGTGAATACCACACAGGTTTATTTATTTATTGGAAGGCCTCAATGGGCAGCACAAGAGCCCAGCCAGGGCTGCACCCCAGGTGAACCCAAAATGGTCACAAAATGCCCCACTGGTCACGGGGTCTCTCACTTTTATTAGTTCTGCTCCATTTGCATACTGGAGTTCATTGTCCAATTACAGCTCCAGCCCAGGCAGTCCCACCCTGCTTGTTTTTCTCTCTTCAGCTCACGTTGTTTGTGCTTCTGGGCCTGAGATTTGGATCATTTGTCCTTGGTCCCCAGCTGGAGCAGGAATTGTTTTGTCTCCCTGCTCTGTGCAGAGAGTTCACCATCCCCTGATATGAATCCCAGACCCACACACTAAAGCAGCACAGAACCTGAAAAATACAAAAGCTGAAACCTGGGGCATCATTCTATATTGCCTTCAGTGAAGAAAAATTGATGAAATTCTCAAAAATTATCAATGGGGCAGCTGAAGGCTTAGTTCATGGATTTTAGTGACTTAGGTTGATATCCATTCCCATCTAGGAAATTATTTTGTTCAATTTAGTAGATTTCCATGTAGGTTGACCTGTCTGAGTTTTGCCAGTTTTTAACCTCTGTGCTTATCTGGTCATTTTGCCTGAGGTATTCAACAGCTCAGAATGTTGGAGATGCATTATCCCCAGTTAAAGGTCTTTTGTGTCTTTGAAAGCTGCTTGGCTCTCTTCTTCCTTCTTCAGCTGCATGTAAAACATTGCACAGATGATGTAGTGCCTCATTTCAGTGTTTGTGAGCCAGACTGGAACTCACCTGTTTAAAAGGTGGCCCCCTCTTAGGATCTTAGCAATATTTTCTAAATAATTGTAGTAGTTAAAGTGCAAGTACAATGTAATTAAGTAGAAATGTCACTTTACAGCATAGAATTTAACGCAGAGGCAAAGCTCGCTCTCTGAAAAGAGCAGAGAGCATGAAATGCAGAGCTATTTAATTCAGTAGGAAAGGTTTACAACCCTCCCACTTTAAAATACAGAACAAAACTGTATTATTGGAATGGTAATACACAATACTTCTTAAAGCCAGAGGTGTCTAACCTTCTTTAAATATTCTTCAGAAGCAATCAGATGGCAAACACACATTTTCACAAAAGCAGTTTCTTCCACAAAGCAAGCAAGCTTTATAAAGCTGCTAAGCCTTATAAAATCTGTTATTTCTTGTGTCCTTTATACTCTAGGTGTTTTAGCTTTTAAAGTGATATTATCAGTTTAATTAAAAACTTATCAAAGCCTGCCTCTCACGCAGAAGCAATTCAGAAATTCCAAACACAAACATCTTACTGTGTAAATTAGATGCTAGAATCATATCAAACTTCAAGTATGTTAATTATTTAAGAAAAAAATAAATCTCCCAGGCATTTAATGAACTAGATAACCAGAGTACCTTGTTGTTAAAGCTGGAAATGTCTTTGACCTCAGAGGGGATGGAAGCAGTAATCCCTTTGGTGCAAGTGAGCTTTGATTTTTGTACTTAACCATGTCTAGTAGCCTAAATCTATTTCATAGAAGGTGGTATTAATTATGGGCTGACATGACAAAAAGGCCATTGAGGCCTTCAGAAACACTCATCAACATTTAGAGGACTTTGGATCAGGTTTTCTCTTAAGGCCTGAGCTTCTGTAATTCCATTTGTGAAAGAACATACTTTTTTCATCATGGTTACATTGAGCACCAGAAATAGAACATATTTTTTTCCTATGAATATAATGGATGAAAAGTAACATCATATATCTATACTACTTATATTCCTTTAATAAAGGACTTGGTTTTGACTGAGTTTTAAAAACAGTCCTTGTAGGAGTTTTTTGCCTTTTTTTAATTTTAATTTTCCTTGAAGACCTTGCATTGCTTGGCTGAGTGCTGCAGTAGGAGCTGATGCATTCCACTGGGCCATCTTTGCCAGGGTGTACCTGCAGCAGAGCAGAGTCAGGCACTTTACTGACAGGTGATCACTAACTCTACTATTTTAAAAAAAAGTCAATTTTGGGTAAGATTGTCACTGTTACGTGGTGCTGCCAAGTCTTGGTGGGCGTGAGGTGAAAAATGAATTTTTTCTGTGCATTCTGGCATTCCAAACCACGTCAGGCCCTTGACAAGGATCTGAAAGTCTCTTCCAGGGTCGTTATGCCCTCGGTAGAACCTTAGTGTGCTGAAAACTTGTGGGAACAAAAGTCCTGTCTGGAACTTGCTAAATAGGCAAAATCAGCTTTCAAATTTTGCCCTTTTTAAGTAGGTTGTTAACAGTGGGCTGATGGGCATACATGTTAATTTTAGGAAGTCTATTTTCAAGGGACCAAAGTCATCTCAAGCCTTGCTTTAGCTTATCCTATACAGGAGTCCTGAGTGTTGTTATTTATTATGGCAAATTACCTAGATAATGTCAACAAGAACTTATTTAAACCTTTTTCTCTTCCTTACATGGTTTCACAGCTCAGAGTAAATTGGGGCAATATGATTTTAATGACTAGAATTTACACCTTAAGCTCTGCTTTTTTAGACTCAATTGGATTATTTACAAAAACTACAGTGTAAATAATGTGCATATTTTAATGTCTAGAGTCCATACAACAACCTGTATATAGATATTATAGGAATGCACTTTTTCAGGGAAAAATCTTATGTTAGTGTAAATTTCCATAGGCTAAGTGACTCATGGAATAACAGGTGTGCCCCAGGTGAAGATGTCTCTGTGGTTTTTGTTTGGAGTTTGTTTGGTTTTATTTGTGTGGCGTTTAGTTTGTTTGATTTTGTGTGTTTGGGGTTTTTTTGTGTTTTGGTTTTTTTCTTTCATTTTTTCATTTGCATTTTTTGGGGTTTATAGGAAAGCTGGTAGGTGAAACTGAAGGCTTGCCTGGTTTAATATAAGATTGGAGTGTTTAGAAAGCTAAACACAGGATGTATAGAATCGTTGAGTTATTTTAAATTCTGAGTTATTTTGGAAAATTAAGGGTATTGTGGGTTTTTGGACATTTGAAGACTCTTGATTTCTCAGCACCCAATGGCAAATAAGCAATTATGAGCTGGAAACAATGCAGGGGGTTCCTGTAGTATCAATGCACTAAGTGTATTTTATATAACACTCTACTTTCAAGATATTTCAGTTTTTAGTGGCTCAGAGTACATCTAATCCCAGAGTAGATTGAAAGTTTACTGCTGTGTTTTTTGAGGTGTGTTAAGGGTTTTATTTGTAGGTTTTTTTAATGCCTTTGATGTGCAACAAATTACTAATTCACTTTCAAAATAATCTCCTATATTTTTTGCAAATCCTATCTAACTTTCTGATTAAGTATTTCTGTTAATACCAACTTTAGATAAGGGGATTGGATTTAGCGTGTCCAGAATCCTCTGGGGCCCATGGCTGCTGCTGGAGATGTGTTGTGAACCTAAAACCAAGTTGTTTCACAGTTGAATTGCCTGGGTTTCAGCTGTGCACCCAGGCAGGCTGAGTGGAGCTGAATTTCTTGGGGGGTTTGAAGCCTTTAGGTAATTGCTCAGACCTCACAGCAAGCTGGGAGGGTGGCAGGAGACTCTTCCTTATAGAATGGGTGTCAGGGCATCAAATTCTATGGTATGAAAAAAGAAATACTGATTAGATGGTTATTAGGATGGAACAATTTTGCCTGGGCCTAAGGCAGAATTGTTTTCCTTCTGCCATTCCTAGGAAATCCTAAGAATCAGAGGAAAACCATTGATACCAGAGATACTATAATGCCTTTATTTTTTTTTTAATATATGCGTTCTAGATATTTTTTCACCAACCCAGTCCCCTTGCCAAGCTAATGGTGCACTTTCACAGGGTGCATTATTCTGGGCAATTTTGACATTGCTGATGAAAACCCAAACACTTTCATGTTTGTAACAAAGGGTAGTTCCTAGCTGATATCCTCACACTCATTCCCATTGTTGTTGCCCTAAAATTGTGCTCTCTTTCACTGTGTGCTGTTTTAAAATGGTCATGTGGTGTGCTCTTGACTTGAATGGATGGTGGAGGAAAAAGAAAGGATTTTCCTAATGGTTCAGCAAGAGCACTTGGTAAATAATTTATCATCATCAAGTGCCAGCTTTATCTGAAAGCTGACAGGTCTTTCTTTTATGATTCAGTGGTGTCTGTGCTGACCTGCTGTACACGCTGCCCGTCAGCGTTTTAAATCTGTTCTGGTATTATCCAGCCCCTGTTACACTGATCCACTCCTTTCTGTGCTTTATAAAGCATCTGCTGATATTTATGAGGTACGTGTTAGCAAATGTAAGAGTAAGTATTTTAAGGGTCATTAATATTTTAAGTACAGAAATTCAGCTTCTGGATTCGCGTGTGTGTGGCAGACGTCTTGTTTTATGAGAACTGTGAGAAAGTGATTTTGCTTATTGATTGACATTATCAGGCAGCCAGGCAGACACTCCAGCAGGTGGAATCACCTTTTTGTGTTGATGTCTGCCAGAAGTTAACAGCAAATGTGATGCCCTCGCTGCCAGTGAGAGCTAATGTGCACAGAGGTAATGGGTTTTAAAAATGCTGCAAACCTTAATGGTGCGAGATCAATATTCCTGCTGCTATGGGTAAAATGCTACTGCATATATTATTAAGATCTTCTTCAAAATTGAATTACTTGAAGCACTTTTTGACTGTTGGAGGATTCAGTATTTATCTTCACAATAAAATACTAATGGGCCTGTGTTTGGGGAAATAATATTAATATTTTTCCTCTTGCTTAGAAATATGAAAACTTATTTTTTCAAAGTAGAGATGAACAGAGCAATGCCCATAAATCTATCAGTTTCCTTGCTACTGGGTAATGTTTGAGACCGGGAGAAAGTTAAATTAGCTGGTAGAGGAGCTAGACAATTTTCCAAGGGTTACATATCTGCCTTTGTGTATTTCTGTCTCCTGGAAAGGGAATGAGCAGGAGAACCCTGGTTTGTTCTCCCAGCAGAATGTTCATGACCTAATACCAAGGGGACAGGTCTCCAGTGAGGCTGCAGGATGTTGGAGACCTCGGATATTTTCCAAGCCCCAGTGTTTGAATATTAATGTGTGTGGTGACTCTGAGGTTATGTGTGTTAAGTGCAAAGCATACAATAGCTCCTTGTAGGGAATCTTTATTTTTTCATTTCTTATCTCAAGAATGTTCTTGTGTGTTCTGCAAATTATCCTGTCAAGATTTAACCTGGCTCATAGTACCTGCTCTCATTTAACTATTTGTTTGGAATTGGTGTTCAGATGTTTTTTGGGAGGAGTTTTGTCTTCCTGATGGTTTCCCTGATGCAGCCAAGGGAATTCAGTTAAAGTAAAAAATGAGGGCTTTTTTAGTTACATAATCATTGGTTAAATGGGCTGGGTCAAAAAGAAATAAAAAGGCGGGGGTGGCTTAAATATTTCAACAAGAAATAAACAGAATTGGCATTTCTTATCTCAAAATTTATATAAAAATACATACTATATAAACCTTCTATCAAACTTTAAAAATTCTCTACAAATTCATTTCCCCCAGCTTTAGCTCAGGTTGAATTGAGTTACCACTGAAACATATTACAAATCTGTAAATATTAATTGTAATGAAAAAACTACTTCTTAGTATCTGGTTGATTTTGGTTTCCAGACCAATAAAGCAATTGCACTGAAACATTTCCCTCAGCCCCTCCTGGGTTTCCCCACTTGCAGCAGGCAGAGTGCTGAGCCTGCCTGGTAGGGAAGGGTGCCAGGGGCTGTGCCATGATTGCAGGGAATGGTGCCAGGAGCTGTGCCATGCTTGCAGGGAATGGTGCCAGGAGCTGTGCTATGCTTGCTGGAGATGCTGGCAGGGGCTGTGCCATGCTTGCAGAGAATGCTGTCTGCCAGGGACTGTGCCAAGCTTGCAGGGAATGCTGGCAGGACCTGTGCCATGCTGCCAGGGGCTGTGCCATCCTTGCAGGGAATGCTGCCAGGGGCTGTGCCATGCTGCAGGAGATGCTGTCAGGGGCTGTGCCATGCGGGAAGGGAATGCTGGCAGGAGCTGTGCTATGCTTGCAGGAATTGCTGGCAGGAGCTGTGCTATCCTTGCAGGGAATGCTGACAGGGCCTGTGCCGTGCTGGCAGGAAATGCTGCCAGGAGCTGTGCCATGCTTGCAGCTGTGCCATGCTGGCAGGAAATGCTGGCAGGAGCCGCATCAGGGAAACCGTCCTGGAAGGGAATGCTGCCAGGAGCTGTGTCATGCTGGCAGGAAATGCTGTCTGCCAGGTGCTGTGCCATGCTGCAGGAGCTGTGCCATGCTGGCAGGGAATGGTGGCAGGAGCTGTGCCATGCTTGCAGGGAATGCTGGCAGGAGCTCTGCCATGCTTGCAAGGAATGCTGTCTGATAGGAGCTGTGCCATGCTGGCAGGAGATGCTACAGGCAGTGTGCCATGCTTGCAGGGAATGCTTGCAGGAGCTGTGCCATGCTTGGAGGCAATGCTGCCAGAGGCTTTGCCATGCTGGCAGGAGCTATGCCATGCTGCCAGGGGCTGTGCCATGCTTGCAGGGAATGCTTGCAGCAGCTGTGCCATGCTTGCAGGAGATGCTGGCAGGAGCTGTGCCATGCTGGCAGGAGCTGTTCCATGCTTGCAGGAGATGCTGTCTGCCAGGAGCTGTGCCATGCTGCCAGAAGCTGTGCCATGCTGGCAGGAGATGCTGTCTGGCAGGAGCTGTGCCATGCTTGCAGCTTTGCTGCTGGTTCCTGTGCTGGGGCTTTGCCCCTCTCCCAGCACTCTGGGGCTGTTTCCCTGTGCCATGGGAGAATCACCCAGCCCCAGCATGCTCAGCTAACACATGGAAAATGAAATATTGCACAGAGTCTCCTCTCTGCTCTGGACAGATGGGCAGAATGCTGATTCCCCAGAGCCTGGGCTGTGTTAGAGCACTTGTCACAGTGAATGTATTCAGCGTTCCATAACATTGGCATAGTCTAACAGGAACGAGTATCAATGCACTCACTGATCCTCCCCACACCTCTCAAACACTCCCTTTCCTGCAGGGGTCTGTTCAAACACGGGAACAAATGTGGCTTTGAGGTGGACTGGTGGGAACAAAATAAAGCTTATGAAATAATGAGGTAGAAATATTGTCATAAGGTGAGAAGCACATGGAGTTCATCCTGCTCAAAGCCATGCTTGGCATGGATCTGCCAGATCTTCTGCCAGCTATTTTTCTTTTTATGCTTTCCCCTCCAGTGCCAGTTGGAAAAATATGAAAACTCTACTCATTTTCTCAAGAGAAAAGGAAATAAAATTTCCTATGTTTGTGTATATGTATGCACCCACATACATATGTGTGTATATACATATATATATATATATATATAAACCTGTATGTGGATCTGTATATGTTAAAAACTCTTTTCCATGCAATAGCAAAAAGTTTTAGTAAAAATAGGAGACAAAAAAGATAAGGGAAAAAAAATACAGACTTGGAGCATAATATGCATACTATACTGAGGCATAGTATGCAAAATATGACCACTTTATTATTTTTTTACTCTACTGTTTGTCTGTCTGTATAAGGTGTCTTGTAAATTATTTGCTAATTTAAAGTATGATGTTTATAAGAAATAAATTAATGGATAAGTTAATTCCTGCTGTATTCAGGCAGGAGAAGAGATGAGCCATGTTGGAAAACTATGAATTTAGTCCAGTATCCCTGTTTGTCTTCTCTTTAAATATATGTGCTTGTGAATGTATTAAAATGCAGTTAATATTGAACTATAATATGCACCTATGTTTTATAGCTAATAAGTTTAAATCATTGCACTGTAATAGGAACTCAGTCATGTTCAATATTTCAGTGGGACATGTTTTACAGTCATCTTTATTTACTTTAATTTGTAAAAAAAAAATAAATTATTACTTTTTCTGCCATGGAGCAGCAAGTGTGTCACAACCCCAAACATTATCAGCAGTTCTGTAGATGCAGGAACCTCAGTTCTCTGCTGGAGAATCAGAAGTTGTGCAGAACATTCCTGCCTTGCATGAGACACCCACTTGCAGAGTCCCTGTCTCTTTTAAGAGGTGAGGAACTACAAATAAAGATGGGTTTTCAGAAAGCTCCCCTCATCTGATGGGCATGTGAATATATTTGTAATTCTAATGAGTCTAAATCTATGGCTTAAGCCTCAGAGGCAAATGGCAGAGTTTCTGATAAAGAGGACTTAACAGTGACTGCAGGATATGTGATGCTGGGTCATGTAAATGGGAAAGTGGTATAGAATGCTGCATTTTCTGAATTAAGGAATATTTTGGGGTGTCGTTGACAGGTGTATCCAACTGGGTTCCTCTGGAGTTGCATCCAAGCAGGTTTAACAGCTGTGTCTGTGTTGATAACAAGGAAACTTGGATTACAGAGCAGAAAAATGTTGGAATTGTATCTTCAGTTGAGGTTTTGTAGGATAGCTTCCTTTCATATTTTGGGTGTAAATACTCAAGGTGATAATTCACTGTCCTCTCTGTAGCTTTAGATCAGGTGCTTGTAGCCAAGATGAGTAAGCTTGTAAGCAAGATGAGTAAATCTACTCACCTAAGGACCGGTTTCACTGTCCTTCAAGCTGCATTTACCTCAAGCTGTTGGCAATCTGGAAGGCTCTACAGGGAGCTCGGGCTAAAAATCCTGGACAGTGCAATGGGCTCCTCAGCGTGGCTGTGCTGACACCAACCCTCGTTCTGTGTGCACACACAAACCCTGAATAGCCCTGAATGGCTTTTTATAGTCACTTAATTCAAATCTTACCCAAATATTTGTGTTCTCTGCTGAGTCCCATAGATAGGGACAGACCATGGCTCAGCACAGGAGGGACCTGGAGCTGCTCAGAGAGCCCAGAGGAGGCTCCAGGATGAGCAGAGGGATGGAGCAGCTCTG
>JAWWMS010000119.1:4223820-4234917 GCA_035048045.1 Chlorospingus semifuscus | reverse complement strand
CAGTAACTGAGGGATCTCAAAGCTTGCTTTCATTTCAATCTCACTTATAGTTTCTATATTCTCAAAATCTTTTGCCAAACAATCATATTTATAAGGCTTTCCTGTTCCATCTTCCCCAATACTCTCCCATTTCCCCCTCCGTGGTGCTCCCACACCTCCCACACCCCCTGTGCTGGTGGGACCCTCTCTGACCCAGCTGTGGGTGCTCTGTGGCACCCCAGAGGTTCCATCCCTCACTGCCAGCCCCAAGGAGCAGGACAACCTCCCTGGGTCTGCCCTGGCGTAGCCATCCTGCAAAAACCAGGGACACGTTCCTCTAATAAATCAGATTTGTCCTGCTCCTGGTGACTGGTGTCCCATCCCAGAGCTGGCCCCTGATGCCAACCCTGGGGGCAGCTGCAGTGCTCTGGTCTCTCCCAATGCAGAGGACAGGTCACCCTTGTCCCCACATCCCCCCTTGGTGACACACTCTGGCCTTGGAGAGCTCATCCCTCCCCTGCAGCCTGGCCCAGAGGTGACCTGGGCTCTCCCTGTGTGCTGCTCCCAGGTACCAGCAGCATCAAGCAGTTCCAGAACAGGAACACGCTGAAAGACGCCATCATCATCATCCAGTCCATCCTGCTCGTCATCTTCATCAGCATCCCCATCCTCCTCTTCCTAGACAAGGCAAGTGACAGTGCCTCCAGCAGAGGGGATGTCACCAGTGTCCTGCAGTGCCTCCCAGGCAGGCCAGTCCTGGCCGTGGGATGGGTTTGGGCTTGTGGGTGGGACATGGATATCTGAAATGGGAGCAGACCCATCTCAAATGCTGTGTGGGGACTCCATGGATGTGCCTGAGGAAGTGCTGGGACCTGGCCTGGGGGAGCAAGGCTGGGGACAGGGGATCCTGGTGGGTGCTGACCCCAACCTGTGACTCTCCACAGGGTGAAGAGAAGAAGAGCCCAGAGGAGGACCACACCTATGAGGTAATTAATGATAGCAGGACCTCCCTAACATCACCTGAGCCTTCACACAGGGGCCTGTGCCCCTGCTGGGTGTCTACTCCCTTGTAGTCCCTTCCTTGGGAGGAGGATCAGGACACCTTCCTCCCAAATTACATATCAGCTGTGCTGTGCTGAGCTGCCCCAGGAAGCACCCAGTGCACATCCAACATCCAACACCCAACCATGTCCATCCTCTGTCCCTGTCAGAAGCTGCTCCAGGCTCAGGGAGGGTCCCCAGCTGGGTGTCCCAAGGGATGTGCCATGGCTGGAGCCTCCTGCCATGTCCCACCCTCCTTGTTGTTGCTGCAGGGGCTGGAGGTGGAGCAGATGGCCACCTACGAGGACATCACTCCTTTCCGGGACGTGAAGGCCAAGTGGACGGTGGGGGAGCACCCAGGTGAAGAGTGAGGGGTCCTGTGCCCCTGCCAGGCCCTGCCAGCCCCCGTGGGGACAGATCCCCTGGAGCACAGCTCTGCCTGGAGCCCAGGCTGCCAACACCTGCACAGCCCAGGGCTGGGAGCCTCTCTGGGGCGCTCACGTGTCTGGGCTGTGTCCCCAAGGCTGCCCTGCCCCACTGTCACTGTCCCCACCCCGCTGACCGACCCCTAAAGCCTCTGTAGAAATTAGGAGCCACCTGTGATCCCCCTGGTCACACAGCCCCAGCACTGAGCTCCAGCCTGGGCAGTGCCAAGGAAGGGCTGGGAACGAGGGCTCTGCTCCAGCCCCACCAGCCCGGGAAGGACAGGAGCAGGCACTGCAGGGACACTGCCAACAGCACCGTGGGCCTGTTTGAGAAGTGAATTTCAGGCCACTCTTCAGCTGCCAAAGCCAAGGCTGTGTCCACAGGCCCAGCTGGCAGACCTCTGAGGTGCAGGATCTCCAAAAGCACCTCCTGTTCTCCAAAGACTATGGAGGAGCTGGGCAGAAAGGTCTCTCCCAAAGGCTTGCTGCTCCCCAAGCAAGAGCTGGCCCCTGCCACGAGGTTGTCCCCATGGTGAGGGACATGTGTGACCTCAGAACATCTGGGAAAACTGTAAATTGTGGGACACAAACCTCCAAATGCTTTTGAAGTCCTAATAAAGGTAATGGGTGAATCCTCATCCTGCTCCATCCTGCTGTGCCCATTCCAGGGGTGTCCCATAACCCTGGTGCTGATTTCCTGGGAATAATGAGCAGCTTTTTGGGTCCAGCTTAGCTGGAAACCAAACTTCACCTCTTCAAACTTCACCCAGAGGGCAGGCAGGGATGGAAAACCAAGAGCAGATGTGAGGCTACCCATGGGGACCTCAACAGTGCCAAAACATCAGCTTGGGATGGGACAAAGAGAATCACCAGGCTCCAGAGCAGGAGAACAGGACCAGCAGCTCCACTCTCAGCTACATCTGGGCTTGAAGGAGAAGCTAAAAAACATCTGGAGATTGGGTTTGTCATTAAATTATCTTGGCATGGCAGCAACAGCTGAGGGTGGTGGGCTCAGGACCAGCTGGGCACCCAAAGCAGGGCTGGGGGCTTGGCTGGACAAGGGTGACAAGGACATTGTGGCTCAAACTGTCCCAAAGCCTCTGTGTCCTGGTGTTTCACAATATTTTGGGCTCCAAGCAGCTCCTGCAACTGCTCTGCAGCCCAAAAACAGCCAGAGAAAGTAAAATTTAAGCAAAAAAAGTATTTTCGGAAGTAACAGGATGGTTCTTTACCAGTAAAGCAACTCTGTGGAAAACTGGAATTCAGTTTAAACAGCACAAAAAGCAGCACTTTGGAATTGATTTGTACTAGTTAAATAAAACTACCCCAAATTAGTTCTGCCACATATATATATATAAGTTATTTAAGCATATTTTACTTATAAAATTGGTTGATTAAAAAGAGGAACATTCACAGGGAGAGAAAAGAACTGGCTGTTCCTGGTTTCCATGTTTGCCAAGATTTTAGGACTAGCAGAGCTCATCCCTCCATTCCTTGTTTTCAGTTTCCAAATGGAAGATGGAAATTTTTTCTGGCCTTCCCAGCTCCAGATTCCTCAGATCTCTGTAAACTCACTCAAGTGTCTGAACTTGAATAGAAAAAAAACTAGAAAAAATTCGAAATAGAATAGAAAATAGTAATAGAAAAATAGTAATAGAAAATAGTAAAAAATAAAGACAATTTGCTGTTTGCACCTGGTGAGGAACCCCTTGTGTCAAAAGCAGTTTTTGTGACCCCAGTCCTGCTCTGCTGCTCTCTCAGCTCAGGGCTTTGGCCTCCTTTAAAATGCCAGAAGTAAATAAAAATTTCTGTAGTGTTGTTGGTTTATTTGAAATGCCTGGAGTAGTTTCTAAGGAGCCTGGAGATGCCTGGGGTTCATTTCATTCTATATTGAGAGTGGTCTGTGTTTAAAACACATTTAATGTAAATAAATATATCAGTCTATACAGCCCAGGCTGTGTATTTTGTCCTGATTTCTGTCATTGAATCATGGAATCACACAGGCTGGAAAAGCCCTCTAGGATCATTGTGTCCCCCGCCACTAGCCCCTGTCCCCAAGTGCCACATCCACACTGCTTTTAAATCCTTCCAGGGGTGGGGATTCTACCACTGCCAGGGCTGGACAGCCCTTTCAGTAAAGGAATTTTCCCCAATATCCAATCTAAACCTCCCCTGGCACAGCTTGAGGCTGTTTCCTCTTGTCCTTGGGAGAGGAGACCGACCCCACCTGGCTACAAGACCCTTCCAGGTAACAGTAGGGAGGGAAATTCCTGTTTTCCACAGGGATGCTCAGGCAGACAGGTGGGGCTGCCTGGGGAGCTGAACCTGGGGGTTCAGCCTCATCCTTTCACAGGAAAACCCAGCAGTTTCACCTCGGGCAAATAATCCCCATAAATCTGAAATAGAATTTCTCTTTGGAGCAGTGAGTTAGGAGAGATAATCCCCACACCCCAAACCTTCTGCAGAGCTGGGCTGTGGCTCATCGACTGCTTGTCGGTCAGGATTCCCCGGGCTGGGGATCACCAGGATCCCGGGAGCACACCCAGGAAAAGCTGCTTCTCTTGTTTAAAACCTCGGGGAAAGGTGGGCGGACACGGAGCCATCCTGAAGAGAATGGAGGGATTTTTTCTTTTCCGAGGAATGTGGAAATCATGCAGTGTGACGCTGCTTTAGATGGGTTGGGAATGCAGGAATTGCAGAGCCAGAAATTGGCCTGGGGGAGGTTTGGGAGCCGCTTGTGCAACCGCGGCTGTGCCCGGCCCGCTTCTGCCTCATTTACTGCGGGACAGCCCCGGGACAAAGCCAGCCCCGGGACAAAACCAGCCTGGGGAAGCGTTCCGTGCCGGGACAGAGCCAGCCCGGGGGAGAGGAGCGTTCCGTGCCGGGACAAAGCCAGCCCCGGGACAAAGCTCCGTGCCGGGACAAAGCGAGCCTGGGGGAGCGTTCCGTGCCCGGACCGGGGCAAAGCCAGCCTGGGGGAGCCTGGCCCGGTTCAGCCTGGCTCCTCCGTGCCGAGACAAAGCCAGCCCCGTGGAGCGTTCCGTGCCGGGACCGGGACAAAGCCAGCCTGGGGGAGCGGAGCGTTCCGTGCCGGGACCGGGACAAAGCCGGCCTGGGGGAGCGCTCCGTGCCAAGACAAAGCCAGCCTCGGAGAGCCTGGCCCGGCTCAGCCCGGCTCAGCCCGGCCCCTCCGTGCCGGACCATGCGGATTTAGCACGGCTCTGACCCAGAGCAGCGCAGGACGCGGGATCTCCACTGACACAGCGGCGTCATCCAGGCTGGGCTGGGCTGAGCCCTGACGGGTTTAAACACGAGCTGGAGCAGAAAACACAAAAACACGCCCAGATGTTGCCGCCGTGGGGTGACGGGACACCTGATAGCGCAGGACCCGCTGTTCCCTCCGGGGCCGGGAGTGACATTTCCCTGTGACACCTCCGCGTCTCCAGCAGCAACACCCGGGCCCTTCTCGGAACAGCCCTGCTCCCCTCATGTTTATCGAGCAGCTCTCCTCGCTCTCCTCCCGCAGCTCCAGCGGCTCCGGGGGTGATGCTGCTGCTTGGAAACCAGAGCCACACACAGCAAACGGGGGGCCTGGGGGAGCCAAATCACCCCCGGACACAGGACACCCCCTGAACACCAGACAAAGGCCAAACCAGTCTGATGTGGGGCTTTATGTGGGGTAAAAGTCCTTTAAATACTCCTAGAACTGCCCATCCCAGGTTCTGTCTTGTTTTTCTCAAAAGCAGGGATGTGTGGGCTGTGCCCTGTCTTCTCCAAGACCAGGCTGGACAGGGCTTGGAGCAGCCTGGGACAGTGGCAGGTGTCCCTGCCATGGCAGGGGTGGCACTGGATGGGCTTTAAGGTCCCTTCCAACCCAAACCACTCCATGATTCTCTGATTCCCTTCCCCATCTCTTCCCCATCCCTCCTATCTCCTCTCCCCACCATTCCTCTCCTCAATCCCATGGGATTTCATGTTTGCATCTCAGGCAGGAGCAGGAAAATGCTCATGACCAGGTTTTCCCAATCCTCTCTTGACCAGCTGGATTTGCAGTGGGCACGTTGGAATCCAAACCAGCACCAGGGCAGGACAGCTCCTTGTCTCCCCTGTGACAAACCAGCTCAGCAAAAGTGTTGGCTGAACTTTTGACATTTTGGGAGAAATTGGGAGCATTTCCATGGCAGAAATAGGATTCATCTGACAACATCCAGCCAGCTCTATCCCCACAAACAATAGAGAGGAAAACATGGCAGAATTACAAATCTTTTAGGTTGGAAAAGGTTTCTAAGATCATCAGTCCAACCATTCCTCCAGCACTGCCAAGGCCACCACTAACCCTTGTCCCCAAGTGTCACATCCACACAACTTTAAATCCCTGCAGGGATGGGGACTCCATCACTGCCCTGGGCAGCTGTGCCAGGGCTGGACAGCCCTTTCAGGAAGAACTTTTCCTTAATTTCCAACCTAAACCTCTCCTGTTGCCACTTGCTTTAAGCCTGAAATGTCCCAGGGTGGTCATTCCTGTGGGCCAAGGTGGCAGAGCCAGGCAGGAACACCAGGAGGACACAACCAATCCCACCACGATCTCATCTGGGCCTTGCTGTGGTGAGGAAACCTTGAATTGCAATAAACAGGAGAATATGGCGAAATCATGGAGCACTGGTCTCATCCTGAGGCAAACAAAGCTCCCCAAGCTGCACATCTGTGAAAATGCCTGGGATGAGGTAGCACCACCGTGAACACTGATGCATTTATGCAGGGGGAAGGTGCAGAGCTGTTGTTGTGATCATGGACACACAGATCCATTTTAAACAGACCCCCTGCTATATAAGGGGGCGCTCCACAGTTTCCTTCACCGGGTGAAAGAAGGAAACATTCCCAACCAAGCCACACCTGAGCAACTCACCAGCAGAAATGGCTCCAGGTACATTTTATTTCAGTTTTAAAGGATTTCCAGTGCTGGGTGTGTAGGGTGACAGGAGATGATGATGATGGGGTGTTTCTGTGGTGGGCTACACACTTCTTACCATTCCTAAATTAAAATATGTCAATTTCTAAATCCATTAAAAAGAAAACCTTTCCCTGAAGTGTGACTCTAATCCACTAATTAACCTTTAACCTAAAGTGGGCAAGGAGAGTGCTGTGAGCTTAAATAACAAGATCAAGCTAGATGTAATAGTTACTATTAGCATAAAAGTTGGCAGGGATAATAAAATTCATATTCCAAACCTCAGACAGGGATGAGGATGATGTCTAATAATGTCCAAGTCCCAAGGCTCCAGGGCATTCCTCCTCCTGAGGGTCTTTGTTTCAGATGAGCTTTGTGGTCTGTGTGAGCACAGGTGGACATTTGTGTTGGATGTCATGGGCTGAAAACCTTTAGGCTTGACCAAGATCACCAAATGCTAAAGGTGTGACCCACGGACCAAAAGCAGCTGGTCACAGCACAGGTGGTGCCAGCAGAGCAGGGACAAGGCCTAGGGGAAAACATCAGGGAAAACCACAGGGACACCCCTTATTTTTCATGGAGCAACCACAATTCCAGACAGGAAGGCGCTGCTGGTCTCACTGGGAGCAGCCCCAGCCCCAAGGGCAGGTCCAGTGAAAGGGTCTCCCTCAATTTTGGGGAGGGCTGAGCCCACCCAGTGTCCAACAGGGCACCACGGAAGGTGAGCATGGATCCACCACGAGCAGAACAGGCTGGGAATGAACTCCCAGGTGCCACCTCCTCCTCAGTTCCCAAGGACCCCCAACACCTTCCTCTCCACTTTGCAGGCTCCTGGCTCTCTCCTCTGGCCATTGCTGTGATCACCGTGGCACTGCAGTGGCCACAGGCAGCTGCCACCTTCCCGGCCATGCCCCTGTCCAGCCTGTTTGCCAACGCTGTGCTGAGGGCTCAGCACCTTCACCTCCTGGCTGCCGAGACCTACAAGGAGTTTGTGAGTGTTGTGACCTGAGGGCATCTCCTCTGTGTTTCCTTGATGCCTCCAGGGCTGTAAAGCTTCCCAGAGAATTCCCAGCTCTTGGTGTCTTTGCCAGCTCTCAGGGAGGAGAAGGAACCTTAACAGGATAGGGCAGGTTGCGTCCCACCAGCCTGGACACTGTCACCTCTCTGATGCCTCCTTGGGGACATTTCCACCTGTGTCCAGACCCCCTGCACAGGGGTAGATGGGAGGTGGCACAGATATTTTGCAGGATTTCCCTGTCACCTTTGTCCCTGCAAGGGTCTGAGTGCTTAAACCCAGCAAGTGCCTGCTGTTGCCCAGGAGCTGGCATGGGCTGTCCATTTGGCATGGGCTGTCTCTTTGGCACACGCTGTCCCTTTGGCACATGATGTCCCTTTGGCACGGGCTATCCCTGAGGATCATCTCCTCCTTGGGAGAACCTGTCCCAGGTGGGGTCTGCTGCTACCCAGGAGCTGGCACGGGCTGTCCCTTTGGCACGGGCTGTCCCTTTGGCACACGCTGTCCCTTTGGCACACGCTGTCCCTTTGGCATGGGCTGTCCCTTTGTCACGCGCTGTCCCTGGGGATCATCTCCTCCTCAGGAGAACCTGTCCCAGGTGTGTTCTGTTCCTCCTCCTCCTGCAGGTTGACTGGAGCAGTGCCTGCCCACCCTTGTGACACCCTCTGGTGACACTGAGTCACCTGCTGTCCCCGGGCACAGCTGGCCCTTACTGAAGAGCAGCACCTTGCCCTAGGGAGAGGGAGAATTTCAGGGCAGCTGTTGTGCCAACACGCAAACTCCTGTTTCCCACCCTGTCCAGAGGCACCTCCTGTCTCCCATTTATTCCTTGCAAAGAGGAACCATGCAGGACAGCTCGGGAATTCTCTGTGCTCTTCTCCAGCCCACGGGCAGCAGACCTGAGTGTATCTGGGATGTCTCCACAGGAACGCAGCTACATCCCAGAGGACCAAAGGCACACCAACAAAAACTCCCAGGTAGCCTACTGCTACTCAGAAACCATCCCTGCTCCCACGGGCAAGGAGGATGCCCAGCAGAAATCGGTGAGTTCTGACCTGGGGCAGGCACAGACCTGTCTGTGGAGTCCCCACTGCAGGATCAGAGTGTTTCCATCTGTGAGACCTTTGGTGCTTTCACCTTCCTCTCTCTTCTTTGCTGTTTAAACCCTGCAGACTCTTCTGGTTACACTATAAATCATATTCCCAGCTCCAGCAGGAGAACACTGCTGTCTGCACAGGACCTGGGGCTGTGTGCTGCCCTCAGCCTGCAAACTGAGCTGCAGGAGTAGTGTCCCTCTCTGGGTCACTCCAGGCTACTCCAGAGGGAGCAGGACACTCCACCAAACACCACACCTACTCAGCTTTGACCCTTTCCTGCCTCAATTTCAGGACATGGAACTTCTCCGGTTTTCCCTGGTTCTCATCCAGTCCTGGCTGACCCCAGTGCAGTACCTGAGCAAGGTGTTCACAAACAACTTGGTTTTTGGCACCTCAGACAGGGTGTATGAAAAGCTAAAGGACCTGGAAGAAGGGATCCAAGCTCTGATGAGGGTAAGTCCCAGCACGATTGTGGGATAACAGAGATCTTCCAAGCACAGGGCACTCTCAGGGATCCACAGACCATGAGAAACCTCCCTGAATTCCACATCCTTTGGACTTGGTTTCCCTTTAGATAACAAGATCATGACCCCCAGTGCACAGGTCCCACCACTGAGGAGGGTAAAAACACAGGACAGGTGTTACCAGCACCCCTCAGGGAGCAGATTCCACCAGGAATCACAACATTCCAATCCAAAGTCTTTCCAAACCCAGCACCCAACATCAGACAAACAGCAGCACATTTGTTACATCTCCAGGCAAAGTACTTTGAAACAGGCAAATTTTGCAAGGTTTGAAACCTCACAACATTTTATAAACGCGTTTTTGTGCAGGGAAGGACTCGCTCTGATGTTTCCCTCTTCCATTAATACAACACTCCAAGCTGAGAGCTGGAGGGGGTTCTCTCCAAGGAAGATTTTGTCAGAGAATCCCAGAAAGGTTTGGGTGGGAAGTGACCTTAAAGCCCGTCCAGTTTCACCCCTGCCATGGCAGGGACACCTTCCACTATCCCAGATTGTTCCAAACCCTGTCCAGCCTGGCCTTGGGCACTGCCAGGGATCCAGGGGCAGCCCCAGCTGCTCTGGGCACCCTGTGCCAGGGCCTGCCCAGCCTCCCAGAGAGGAATTTCTTCCTAAGACTTAACCTGAATGTCCCCTCCTTTAGTTTAAAACCATTCCCTCTCGTCACTCTCCCTCTCTTTTAAAGCCCCTTTAACATCTTCCTAATTTTGGGTTTGTTGTTTTAAATTAAATCGCCCATTATCTGCCAGGACACAGTCCAGTTATGCTTATTCTGTAAGTTTATCTACCAGAGTCACCCTGAAGCTGTAGCTGTAAGAAATGAGTCTGGGTCATTATTTACATCTTCTAGCAGTTAAATAACTCTGCAAGTCAGGCCCTGTGAGCACACCCAGAGCTTCTGTGCTGGAGTAAGAAGGCAAAGGGAATCAGGGCCATTGCAGATTTTGCTCTGCATTCTGTGTGTGTTTGGGCATTGGGGAGCCACACACTGAAATGACACAAATATTCCTTTTTCACCAACTGATGACACTTTTTACTTCACCAAAACCATTCTGATGCTGAGCACAGCAGGGGGAGTGGCTCAGCACAGATCTCCAGATGGAGATGTGGGGCTGGATCGGAGTTTTGAGAAAGTGGGGGAAGAGAGAATTATTTGTGCAGTTCCCCATCCCTTTGGCTGCTTTTACAAATACATCAGCAAAAAGGGGAGCAACAAGGAAAATTTTAGTTCAATGGGGTTTCCACTGTCAGTGGGGTTTGATCCACCAGTATTTCCCTGTGATTTTGCCCTTATTTTAAGCCCCCCCAGGACACTCCTGCCTCCCCACAGCCCCGTGTGTGTCACTGGCACGCTCAGTGCGCCATCACCCCGCGGCACCACCTCCACCTGCGCCCAAAACTGTAGCAGGAGTCCTTGTAAAGCATATGTATTGTATAAGTGGCTGTGCCCCAGTCCTAGTTATTCTAAATGAGCTACAGCTGTGAAGTCCTTAGTTGGGCAGCAGCTGTGGCTCATGAAGGCTACTAGGATAAAAGGGGGTGGGTTGAGGGCCTTGGAGGAGCCCTGATGAAGCCACAAGGAACTACACTGCTGAGAAGAGCTGCATGTGAGAAAACCAGCCAGAAGGTACGGACTCCAGAGATAATATAACAACAATACGATTACAATAAGTGGTGACCCCGACGTGATCCCTGATGAGATAGTTGGTAGAGATAAGAACAGCCAAGAGCTGTGGATGGCCTTTGAGCCAGGACTGTGGGAAAGACAGCCAAGAGCTGTGGAAGAACATAGCCTTTGAGTCGAGGAGCTGTGACAGCCAAGAGCTGTGAAGAATACGGCCTTTGAGCAAAGAGCTGTGTGTGTGTTGTACGAGGCCTTTGAGTCTTGGGGTAAAACATGTATTGTGGTAAATGTATATATTGTACTTAAATATCTGTATTATATTTGAACATCTGTCAGTAAAAGAAAAAGGGGGAAATGTAGCAGGTGTCCTTGTAAAGCATATATATTGTATAAGTGGCTGTGCCCCAGTCCTAATTATTCTAAATGAGCTACAGCTGTGAAGTCCTT
>JAWWMS010000119.1:4187724-4215865 GCA_035048045.1 Chlorospingus semifuscus | reverse complement strand
GGCCGGCTGAAGCTGACCACAGCTTGATCCCTGGGCAGACAGACACGGGGATGGTGCCCTGGCTGCAAGAGACTCAATGCAATTCTTGCCATGCTGGGAAGCTGTGGTGATTCACACCCCTCCTGGCAGAGCAGCCGAGCTTGGAATTCCAATGGCAGCGGGTGGTGTGGGGGCTGCTGCTCCAACCCCAGACCAAAGGATGGAAACTCCCCACACTCCTGACATTTGAAATGCTGCAGGGCACTTACAAGGTCTCAGTCCATGGGTAGTGCTTCCAGTTTCGTTTTCCAACATCCGCAATGGAGTTGCCAGTGAAATCTCTGCAAAGAAACAAAAGCCCCGGTCCCCCCTCAGGAAAGGCCATTTCCCTGCCTTTCGGCTGCTGAGCTGGAATTGGGCTTTGCCTGGAGAAGGTGCAGCGGGCCCAGCCTGGCTTCACCTGGCTCATGCTGAGCTCAGGCCCCCAAACCCCCCCTGTCTCCGGCCAGGGAGTGCCCTGGGTGTCCCAGGTGGGGTTTGCAGAGCCAGGGAGCCGAGGAGGGGCAGCTGCAGGGCTCTGAGGGGCCGCGGCACTCACAGGAAGGTCAGGGCTCGGTGGCGGCTGCCCGGGGGCACGGTGGCCAGGCCGGCATGGCCACAGTTCAGCCGCCCACGGCCTGGGCACTGGCAGGGCTCTGGGCAGAGCTCCTTGCCCACTGCTGGTGAGGGGCCCACTGCCAGCAGCAGGGCCAGCAGGAGCAGAGCGTGCACCAGACGCATCACCAGGTCCATGGCGAGGCAGGACTGGCTGCAGTCGCATGGGATGCAGACCTGAGCTGCTGCTGTTGCAGCTCCTGTGTCACAGTGCTGCTGCCAATGTCACAATGGTCGTTCTTACGACACTGTAGCAATGCTCTTGTCACCGTGATGGTGCTTGGCATCAGAGTTCGCAGGAAACCGCAGTTCAGGCCATGCTGTCACCAAATGACTCTGTATCAGAGCCATCAATCTGCGGCATGATGGTATGGATGGGCTTGGAAGGGGCCTTAAAGCCTGTCTAGTTTCACCCCTGCCATGGCAGGGACACCTTCTGCTATCCCAGGCTGCTCCAAGCCCCGTCCAGCCTGGCCTTGGACACTGCCAGGGATCCAGGCGCAGCCTCAGCTGCTCTGCGCACGCTGTGCCAGGGCCTGCCCGCCCTCCCAGGGAAGGATTTCTCCTGAACACAGGATCTAAGCCTGCTCAGTGTCAGTGTGAAGCCATTCCCATCTGTATTGTGTTTGTGTGGCCAGCTTTTGGTACTGGAAGTTGGTGCGGTGGTCATCCAGCAGTGGAAGTTGTTGTGGGGGACTTGGGTCAGTTTCTGTGAGAAGGTGCCTGAACCTTCCCCCATGTCCAGCAGTGCCTTTGCCAGTGGGCTCCATGGTGGACATCTCTCTGGCTAAGTCTAAGGCTTTTTAAAATGGGTGTAACACACTTGGGTTAATATATATAAGAAGGCGAGAGTTATAACTTGTGGGGAACAAAAGACAGAGACAGGAGTGGGAAATGTGAGAGGAACAGCTCTGCAGACACCAGGGTCAGTGGAGCAGGGACAGGATCTGCTCAAGGCACCAGAGCTGAGATTTCCCTGCAGCCCAGGGTGAAGGCCATGGTAAGGCTCCTGTGCCCCTGAAGACTATGGAAATTCACAGGGATGCAGAGATCCACCTGTACCCCCTGGAGGACCCATTTTGGAGCAGGGGGATGCATGAAGGAGGCTGTGGGAAGCCTGTGCTCAAACAGACTTGCCTTAGCTAAGAGAAGCTGAATTGCTGGTAGTTCAGTACTTCCTGGCTGCCTTGAAAGGAAGAAGGAAGAGGAACAGAGAGGGAACACAGGTGTCTCCCACAGTGTGATTCAATGTGAAGAACTTGTGGGAGATTGAGAAGAATTTAAAGAAGATTGCCCTTGACCTCCTGTTCTGATGAAGAAACTGCTGAGACTTTACTTCAGTGTTCTTTCTTTGACTGCTGTTCTCATTTCCCTGGATATTTCTTCTCCTGTTATTTCCTTGCTGTTACTTGAGAGGGATGGTCCCAGAGAAGCAGAAAAAGTGAGGGAATGCTATCACTCCAGGATGGGTGCCTGTGCCCAGTGACTGTGGAGCACCCAGGAGCCAGCACATTTATCCCTCTCTGCAGAGGCAACCACAAGCTCGGGACACCCAGAGGAGGCATCTCAGGGTTTTCCTCACCCCTTATGGCAATGTTTCCCCTTGCATTCAGCATAAAGTTTGTTCTTGTTCCTCCTGGTGTTGCTGATGTCTTTGTAAAAGCAGTTTCTATTCTCCCTTATGGAATTGGCCAAATTCAGTTCCACCTGGGCCTTTGCTTTTCTACCTTTCTCCCTGCATGCCCCAACAATATTCTCGCCATCTTCCTGTGCTGCTGCCCTTCTTCCAAAGCTGTAAATTCTGTGTTTTCCCTGAGTCCCAGGCAGAGCTTCCTGCTCAGCCGCTCTGCTTCCCCACCAGCTCGTCTTTGGGCACACGGGCATGGGCTGTTCCTGCCTGTGCCTTCAAGGATTTCTCCCTGCACCATGTGCAGCCTCCCTGGACTCCTCTGCCCCTCAGGACAGCGTCCCCAGGGAGCCTCTCAAACAGCGTGGCTGGACTGACTCCCCCTGGGCTGCCCCTCCAGCCTGGATGGAGCTTGTCCTCACCGTGATTGTCCCAGCCCCAGAGGCCCAGAGCCTCCACCTGTTGTGTAGAGGGAGCTGGGAAGGTGAGATGGGCCAGGAGGGGATTCCCCTGCTGCCCCCAGCAGGGACCTGTTTCCATTCTCCCTGGTTCTTGGGTCCCCTCCTTCTGCCTGCTGGTCACACCCTTGGTGATCCTCGGCTTCTTGGCATGTGTCTGTCTGGGACATTTGTCCAATGGCTGCTTCAGAGTGGCTCCAGCAGTCCCTCTTCCTCTCCTAAACCCTGACACTCCTTATCTTTCCACTTCCCCCTTCAGCTCTGCCACTGGGCTGAGCAGAGCATGCACCTGGTCCTACCTCACCCAGGTGTTATTTCTGCCAGCCCCAGTGCCAGTGCCTGGCTCCAGCACTCCCTGTAGAGTTTTCCCATTCCATCGAGGCCTTCTGGGATAGCTCTTTGGATATCAAAGTAAGAGGTTTTGCAGTAGTGCTTCTAAAACATCCCAAGGCCCCTGAAGCTTTCCAGGGTCAACACTTTTGTGTTCCAAACCTCTCCTGTGAGCACAAGAGCTCTGGGTGGTGGGTGGGAAGGGGAATGGCCGTGTCCTCCTGCAGAGGCCATGGCACTGGTGTCCCCGTGGTGCTGGCTTGGAGCTGCACAAGCAGCATTGTCCCCTCTGCACCCCTGACGTTTTTGCCTTGTCCTCCTTCCCTTTGCCCTCCCTCACACCCGCCTGGCTCCCAGGCTGATGGCTGCATGGTTTTCATTCCTGATGTCCCTATGCACCCTTTGGAGTTGAACTGAGTGTTGGCAGAGAGGTTCCCTTGGTGGCCCTGGGAACACAAGCTTTGTCTTCTGGGGTTCTTTGAACATCTGTCATGGAGATGAAGAAGTACGAGGCCGAGGCTGTAGAGCAGGTGAGGTCAGGTACCATGTGTGCTTCCCACTCTTCCTCACCTCTCCAAATCCTTCCCTTGCACTGTACTTTCCAGGCTCTGCCCATTTACAGCCACTTAATTCACACCCAGCATTTTCCCAGCCAGTTGAAGGGAGTAGGAAAATCTGTCCCTCCACATCGCAGTACCCTGCAGTGCACAGCTCAGCCTGGGATTCATTTCCTGGGAATCAAGAGTCTGGCAGATACTTTTAGTACAGGCAATGCCTGCACTTCTTCTTCAGCTCTTGTTCTGATGTAGGAACTGCTGAGGCTTTCCTTGGCTGCTGCTGCTTTGGTGGCTACATCCCAGGATACTTCCTTGGACCCCAGTTCTTTAGCTGTTATTTCCTTGTCGTTTACTTGCCCTTATTTCCTTGGATAACATTTCATTGGAGGCAATATTCTTGGTTTTTTCCTTACTACTGCTTCCGTGACTATTATCTCGAATTTCCTTCACACTTATTTCCTTGCCTTTATTTCCTCAGATGTTGATTCCTTGTTGTCATTCCAGATGGAAGAAGCCTAAGGAAATGCTGTTACCCAGAGACAAGATGCTTCTGCCTGTGCCCTGCTCTGCATCCAGCACCCCAAGATCTCAGCTGCTGACTCCATGACCACTCTCTGCAGAGGAGGATGCTGCTGGTGGCTGCCATGCTTAGGACACCCCAAAGTCTCCTGGAGACTGGGACAGGAGGGATCCAGGAAGCCCCAGGTGTCCCAGGCAGTCACCACAGCTCAGCCTCTGGAGCCACAGCCTTCCCAGGGCCGTGACATCTCCTGGGGACACCCTGCACATGTGACAGGGTCCAGGTGTGTCCAAATGTCTGTCTGTGTCCACGTTTGTGTCCAGGTGTGTGTCCAGGTGTCCAGCTGTGTGTCCCAGTGTGTCCATGTGTCCAGCTGTGTATCCATGCATGTATCCAGGTGTGTGCCCATGTGTCCAGCTGTGTCCTTGTGTGTATCCAGGTGTGTGTCCAGATGTGTGTCCCAGTATGTCCACGTGTACAGGTGTGTGTCCATGTGTCCAGGTGTGTGTCCAGCTGTGTGTCCATGTGTCCAGCTGTGTGTCCATGTGTCCAGCTGTGTGTCCAGCTGTGCGTCCCAGAGTGTCCATGTGTCCAGCCGTGTGTCCAGGTGTGTGTCCATGTGTCCAGCCGTGTGTCCAGGTGTGCGTCCAGGCGTGTGTCCAGCTGTGTTTCCAGCTGTGTGTTCATGTGTCCAGATGTGTGTCCCAGTGTGTCCATGTGTCCAGCTGTGTGTCCCGGTGTGTCTCCAGGTGTGTGTCCATGTGTCCAGCTGTGTGTCCAGCGGTGTGTCCAGCGGTGTGTCCATGTGTCCAGCTGTGTGTCCTGGTGTGTCCATGTGTCCAGCTGTGTGTCCAGCTGTGTGTCCAGCGGTGTGTCCATGTGTCCAGCTGTGTGTCTCGGTGTGTGTCCAGCTATGTGTCCTGGTGTGTCCATGTGTCCAGCTGTGTGTCCCGGTGTGTGTCCAGCTGTGTGTCCTGGTGTGTCCATGTGTCCAGCTGTGTCCAGGTGTGTGTCCAGCTGTGTGTCCTGGTGTGTCCATGTGTCCAGCTGTGTCCAGCTGTGTGTCCAGCGGTGTGTCCAGCGGTGTGTCCATGTGTCCAGCTGTGTCTCCAGCGGTGTGTCCAGCGGTGTGTCCATGTGTCCAGCTGTGTGTCCAGCGGTGTGTCCATGTGTCCAGCTGTGTGTCCAGCTGTGTGTCCCGGTGTGTCCGTGTGTCCAGCCGTGTCCGGGCTCCCGCGCGCGGCCCCGCGCGGTGCCCGCGGGGCGTGGCCTGGCGCTATAGATCCCGCCCCTCCGCGCGCTGACGTCATGATGGGCGGGACGTGCGCGTTCCCGGCACTTCCGGGTTTCCCGGCCGGAGCCGCGGAGCCGGTGAGCGGGGGGGGGCCGGGGCTACCGGGGGCACCGGGGGCGGTGGGGCCTGACAGGAGGTGCTTGGTGAGCGCGGCCCGTACGCTGCGGGGCTGCCAGGGTGCGCGGGATGAGGGCCGTGAGGTGCGGGGCTGCCAGGGGTGTGCGGGATGAGGGCCGGGCCAGCGGGGCGCTGGGGGTGTGCGGGATGAGGGCTGTGAGGTGCGGGGCTGCCAGGGGTGTGCGGGATGAGGGCCGGGCCAGCGGGGCTGCCAGGGTGCGCGGGATGAGGGCCGTGAGGTGCGGGGTTGCCAGGGGTATGCGGGGTGAGGGCCGTGAGGTGCGGGGCGCTGGGGGTGTGCGGGATGAGGGCTGTGAGATGCAGGGCTGCCAGGGTATGCGGGGTGAGGGCCGGGCCAGCGGGGCTGCCAGGGGTATGCGGGATGAGGGCCGTGAGGTGCGGGGCTGCCAGGGGTATGCGGGGTGAGGGCCGGGCCAGCGGGGCGCTGGGGGTGCAGAGTGACGGGGTTTATGGAGGGCTGCGCGGTGCCGGGGTCAGCCGCGGTGATCGGGGTCTGGCAGGCGGTGCAGGGCTGCAGGCGAGCGCTGCTCCCCCAGCTCCCCACGGCTGCTCAGGCCCCGATCCCTCCCCAGCCCCACTCGCAGCCCCCGGCCCGCCCGGGCTGTGCTGCCCAGCCAGCAGCCTCGGCCTCTCATTCCTCCTCTCCGTGTCCCCCATGGGGGCACAGCGGGTCAGATGTGCTTTTCCAAGGGGCCCCACTGGGGGTTGGTGTCTGGTCCTCAGTTCACCCCCAGGAGAGCTGACACCCCAGATCTCTCAGCCTGTTCCTCCCACCAGCCAGAGATCCCAGCACCTGTGGGATCCTTACAGCTTTCCCTGATTTATCAGGTGTTCATTCTCAATAAATTGTGTTTTCTCACATCAAATGAGCAGTTGCAAACAGGATCTGGGTAATTCTTGTGTGTAACACAGAGATTAAAAAGCCCTTTCCTCCCTTCCTTCCTTGCAGCCACCGCTGTCCCCTGCTGAGGGATGCGAGCCGCCCACCCAGCCGGATGGCACCAGGAACATCCACAGGGAAACTCCAGCGCTGGCAATCCAAAGCAACACAAAAACTGGGAATAGAAACCTGGGAACATCTTGCCTCAACACGCTGGGGCTTTCACAACCTGCTTGGCCCGTGCATGGTGGCTCCAGTGCTGTGGAAAACCAAGCCCAGCTCTCCCTGCGGCTCCAGCAAATTGTAGCCTGGTGCAGGAGCAGGTATTAGGCTGAAGGAAATTCCCAGTTTGGAGTGTTTGGAAGAACAGTGTCACCACCCAGCCTGGGAGCTCAGTGGCTGCTCTTCCTCCCCCAGTGCTCCTGCAGGGCAGAAGCTGGACGGGTGCATCAGAGGTGACACTTCTCCAGCCACCACCAGGTTTGTCAGCTGTGACAAATAGGGATGAGGGTGGTGTGGTGGTCCTGTTCCTCACTCCATGCCTGTGTTCCTGCTGTGGGAATCACAGCACTGCTACATCAGGCTGGGCACGGGGAAGGAGCCAAAGTCGGAGCATGAGGGTCCTGTCCTAGCCCTTGCCAAGCTGTTCCCAGGTGTTTTATCCTCCAACCAGCCAATCCCCATGCCATGCCACTGGCTTTCCTGCTCCTGGGCTGTCTCTGGGCCCAGCTTGCACTCAGCTCTGGGTGGAAAGCAGGAGCTGTGTCAGAGGAGAGGGCTGTCCCCACAGCAGCCCTTGGACCCACTGTGCCATCAGAGCCCCCATGTCCCCAGGGCAGAGGGTGACTGGCACAGCACTCGTGCTTGGAAAATGACTGGCTCTGTGTCCAGGCCTTGAGTCACCCTCACGCTGCCGTTGTGGGCTGTTGTTTTCCATCCCAGAGCACAGGCAGTGACCTGCTGTTTATTTATAACTCACAGAGCGTCTCTTCTTGGGAGACTGAGGAGCCAGGCTCTGGGACAGAGGCTCTGCTCTGCTGCTATGAACCTTGATTCCAGCTGTTCCCAAAGAATCTGGCTGGTCTGCAGCAGTTTGGGAGATCAGCAGCTCTGCCCTTGCACCGGGACTCTTCTCCTGGGTAGGTCAGACTTTGTGCCTGGGATTGTTCCTCACCTCTTTGCCTTTCCCTGCTTCACCCAGGGAGCCCCCGGGGTGGTGACTGCTGGGAAACCTGGTGGGTTTTCTCTGCTCTAACTGTGCTTGTCTCTGTCTTTGCACATCCATCCCATCTCTTATCTTCCAAGATCACAAGGAACAGCCGTGGCTTTCCAGGGTCTGCCTGGAAGTGCTCCAGAGCCCTCTAGGTCTCTCTAGACCCAGTGCCCTGTTCCAGTTTCCCTGTGTTTCACCTAAAGATTTTTTTTGGTGAAATTCTCCTCAAAGCTGCTTCCTTGCACTCGTTATTCAGGAAAATTCTGTCCCACAGAAGTGGTGCCATGTGGATTTGTGGCGCTGGAATAAACTGGTTAGACTGGTCGTGGTGGGAGTGGAAAAGTCCTGTGGTGAAGGTGGTGGGTTGTCCTCCTCAGCTCTCTCCTCCTGAAGGCTCTCATCTCCTTCTGGGAGAAGTGATGCTGGCAAAGGAGAGTGTTTTGGGGGAAGAACTCTCACTTTGTAAAACTCAGATGAAGTCTTTGAAAAACCTCTGCTGTCACTCCTTTCCCTGTGACCAGCTCAGGACTCCAGTGTGGTCCTGGAGCTGGAACACCTGTGCTGCCTCCCTGGGCATGAGAAATGCCACCCTGTGCCCCTCCTCGAGTCTCCCACCCTCAGGTCTCTCACCCTTGAGTCTTCTCCCACACCTGGGTCTCCTCTCACCTTGGATTTCCCATCCTTGGATGTCCCACCTTCATTGTCCTCAGGGTTTAGCAGGAGGTGGTGGGGAAAGGGGCAGAGGCTGCCCAGCCCTGAGGAGCCCTGAGGAGCTGGAGCCTCCCAGGTGGGAGGCAGAGATGGGGGTGGCTCCCTGCAGTCCTTGGAGCCCCTCACTTCCCCAACCCCCCAGCAGCCCCTGAGCCAGTGGTTAATGTTCCTGTCCTCCCCCATTCTGTGTTGCAACACAAGGAGAGGAAATCTTATGACAAGCCACAGCAAAACCAGTTTCATTTTCTCTGAAATCGTCTGTGAACCCTGGAAACATTGAGGATCTGTCCTGGGTTTGGCCCCAAGGAGTTCTTGTCCTACTGCTCTCAGCAGGGCCAGCTGCTGTGGTACCTGCACAGAATGCTCTGGGTCTGGGATATTCTAGATCTGGGATGTCTGGATTTGGGCTGCTCTAGACTTGAGCTACTCTGGATTTGGGCCACTGCAGATTTGGGTCACTCTGGGTTTAAACTGCTCCTGATTTGGACTGTGCTGCCTTCAGGACTGGCTGTGGCCATGGAGGAGCTGCTCTGCAAACCATGGTTCTGCCCAGGCCTGGCAGGAGAGGGGCAAGTTGATGCTGTCAGCTGTGCTCAGAGAAAGCTCTGGGGATTTTGTGTTGGCTTGGAAATAAAATCTGACACATAAATGCCATTCCAAGCCTGTTGTCTGCCAGAGGCAGATCCAGCCCTGTGGTCAACAGCTGGGCTCTCCCTCTCCATTTGGATGGCAAGTGATTCCAGCTTAAGGGAATAGTTTGATAGGACAAGGTGGAAGGGTTTCACACTGACAGAGGAGAGGATTAGATGGGATATCAGGAAGAAATTCTTCCCTGGGAGGGTGGGCAGGCCCTGGCACAGGGTGCCCAGAGGAGCTGGAGCTGCCCCTGGATCCCTGCAGTGTCCAAGGCCAGGCTGGACAGGGCTTGGAGCAGCCTGGGATAGTGGAAGATGTCCCTGCTGCCATGGCAGGGGGTGGGACTTGCTGCTCCTTAAGGTCCCTTCCAGCCCAAACCATTCTAGAATTCTATAAATAAATTCCTTCTCCAGCCTCTCCTCTCCTTGGGAAGCTGTGAGCAGTCACAGAGGCTGGAGCAGCCCTTGGACCCCTCTTCGTGCCAGGCCCAGCTGTGCCTGCTGAGGGATCCAGCTGTGCCTGCTGAGGGATCCAGCTGTGCCTGGAGAGGGATCCAGCTGTGCCTGGTGAGGGATCCAGCTGTGCCTGGTGAGGGATCCAGCTGTGTTTGCAGGGGGATCCAGCTGTGCCATGGGTGTCCTGCTGACACCATGTGTTCTGCTCAGAGGCTCCAGGCACAGCTGGGTTTCACAGACAACCCCAAGGGAGGAGCAGGGCAGGAAGCCAAGAGTCAGAAGTCAAAGGTCCCTTGTTGTCCCTGCAGTGGCAGCTGACCTGGCCAGGCTGCTCAGACTGTTCAGATCAGGTCTTTGCAGGGTTTTCCATATCAGCAGGACACTGTTTTTTTATTCTGTCTCCCTCCAAAGCAGCAGAACTGCCCTGGCACCCCCCAGCATGGGGAGATGCTGAGGTTCATCTGCCTCATGGAGAACCCAAAGCCTTCCAGTACCTAGAGGGGCTTTTAAAAAATGTGGAGAGGGACTTTACATGGGCAGACAGTGACAGGACAAGGGAGAATGGATTTAAACTAGAAATGGAGACTGGATATTGGCAATAAATTCTTCCTGTGAAGTTGGGCAGGCCCTGGCACAGGGTGCCCAGAGCAGCTGGGGCTGCCCCTGGATCCCTGGCAGTGTCCAAGGCCAGGTTGGACGGGGCTTGGAGCAACTTGGGATAGTGGAAGGTGTCCCTGCCATGGCAGGGAGTGAAACTGGGTGGTCTTTAAGGTTTCTTCCCATCCCAAACCATGCTGGCATTCCAAGATTCTTTCCCATCTCCCCAGACAGCTCTGTGCTGGTAGGGTCTGTCCCAGCTGGAGCAGTATCACTCCTCTGGCATGTGACAGAGCTGAACTGCTGTCACCTCTCCCCAGGCTCTGCTGGGGGGTGGCACCCCTTGTCCAGGCCACCTAATGCCACTCCCACTTGGATTTTGGGTGCCTTTTCCAGGCTTAGGCATTCCAGGCTTAGGCATTCCAGGGGACACAGGGACAAGGGGAGCAGTCCCTGGTGTGCCTGTGGCACTGCTGGCCACACCTGCCTGAGGCCCTCACTGGGGTTCATTCCTCCTTCCTGGTCTCCTGGCCATGCTCAGTTTTGCCTGAAACTCTCCTGGTGCCTGGGAAGTGTCCCCAGGCATTGTCCCTGGAATCACAGCACCTTTCCATGTCAGTCACTCCCAGCTCAGATCCCACAGTGTCCTGGCCATGAGCACCTGCAGAATGCCTCAGGGCAGGATCCATCCCTTGTGGGTGGCACCAGGAGCCCTTCCCCTGGCAGGTGAGTGGGGTGGAACCCCTGGGTGCTCAGCCATGCCCTCCTTGTCCCACAGGTGACATGTGAAGGCAGCGTGGGGAGCAGCAGCAGCAGAGATGCATTCCAGCCACCCCGAGGACCCCAAGGAAGCCATCCAGGTGAGCCAGAGCCCTCAGTGCTCCCCAGACAGCTCCCAGTGCAGCTCCAGGCACTGCTGGGAACAGGTAGGATTTGTGGGTGCTGCCAGCTGGGATTAGGATGGTTTATACTGGGATTGGAAAGGGATCCTTGATGATTTGTCTGGGTTGGGGGATTAAAGGAAATAAGGGCTTAAATCACACCTTGGCCTTTGTAAGACCTCATGTGGGGCAGGGAAGGTGCTCAGCTCTGGTACCTGGATGAAGGAATGTTGTCCCCCCTAGTTTGGGGTCTCTTCACCCAACTTTGGGAGTCTAAACACATTCAACAAGCAAAATCCAACATCAACAGTTAAACCCAAGTGTTTTATTCCTCCTGTGGATGAATCCATGCGTGACTGATGAAATCATCTGCACTCTTTATTCTTCTCAGCCCTCAGTGCTCCTTCCATAGAGCAGCAGACCTGGGGGGCAGCTGAAAAAGCTGGAAAGCAGCACCCCAAATAAGGGACACATTCCCCTGGCTGATGTCCTTGAGCTACACCTGCTGGGAATCTTATTTAGATGCTGAAAAAAATATCCCAGGCTGGAAATTTAATATGGGTTTGTGCAGCCAACCCAGGCTGGAGTTAAAATGTGCAGAGCGCTGCTCAGGGAACATTCAGCCTTTGCTGGGAATGCTGTGTGGTGCTGAAACATGGATTGTTTGGTTGGAATTTGAGGAGGAATTTGTGGTGTTTTCCAAGTGCCTGCTGGGAAACACAACCTTGATTTAAAATAAAGATAAAATAACAATTGGCCAATAAAACAAGATAAAATAACATATCCATGCTCAGTTGCTTTAGGAAAAATCTTTTCCACTGGCGTGAAATTGCTAAATTCACCGAACTGGCTGCTTTTGACTGGTGGAAGAGGAAGTAAAGCTGCTGGAAGGCAAAATTCCCACATCCCAGAACCCACTGAGTCTCTCTGAGGGCAGCAGCTGAACCCCAATGTCTTTCCAAACCCCGATGTTTTGGGGCCCGTCCCCTGGGTGTTTACCCAGCACAGCCAGTGAGGTCGATGGCTTTGATTTCTGCTGGCAGCCCCGTGTCACATGTCACATGCTGCTTGGGCTGACCTGCACGAGCTCAGGGGATCCATTCCCTCCTCTGAGTTTCTCCTTTCTCACCCACACTTAATCCTCGTGTTTCCCCCGAGAGACTGCCTGGAAAGAACCAATTCCTTTTTTCCCATCCCCTTAAGCCAGTTCCTGTCTGCAGAGGAAGCACCACACACTCTAAAGGCAGCCCCAGTTCTCAAACACCAGCCAAAATTGCATAAATTATTATTTTTATAACAAAATAAGCCAGATGACAGGAGTGTGAGTCCCCAGCTTGACCGGTTCAGCTGCTCCAAAGAGTGAGGATGAGGCAGGATTCATGTGCTGCTTCACTGTGGATAAGCCTTACTGTTTTTTGAGCTCTTATACATTAAATCCTTCCTAATAGTTTTACTTTTATAATCCAAACCTGCACCTCCTGTCTTGCAGCTGATCAAGAAGCAGCTGGTGAATGCCATCAAGGCTCTGCAGAAGCAGTACGTGAGCTCGGACGCCGTGGTCACCAGCGATGACAGCAATGCCAACACGCTCTGCAGTGCCCTGGAAGCTGTGTTTGTGCATGGTCTGAAGGCAAAGCACATCAAGGCAGAGAGTGGGGGGAAAGGGAAGAAATCAGGGGGTCGAGGCCCCCTTCCCCAGCCAGTTTTTTGGGGCCTGCTGAAGAGCATCACACATCGGTGAGCAGGGATTCACGGGCTCAGGTTTATCCCTTCTTTTGGTGCTGTCACATTCAGAGAATGAGGAGGATGGCTCGATGGACAGATAGTGCTCTCCCCATCTGTGTGCTCAGTCCCCTCAGCTGCAGGGAAGCATGCTCTCACGGGGCTTTGGGGGGCTGCCCAGGACCCTGGGAGATGGAAGTAGCAATGAAGCCCCTGCAGTGCCAAGAGGGGCTCAGCGCCAACATCCCTGCTCAGCGTGTGCTGGGGGTGACTGATGTCCCCAAAAAGTTGAGAATTGAAACTGAAGGCACATCCCTTTCTTATTTATTCCTGGGTGCCAGGCTGGATTTCTGGGCCCAGTGGCCACACTGGTGTCCAGCAGTGGCTGCTCATGCACAACACAGGGATCTGGGCTCTCTCCTGGCCTGGATCTGCTGGAAATGGTTGGCCCTGTTTCCTCATATCCCAGCCAGCCTTTAAGGAGGTCTCTCCTGAGTGATCACTGTTTACTGGGTTTTTCTAGCCACTCCCTAAGTCAAGTTCACACACAGTAAATAACAGCCCACACACAAATTGTTCTGAAAGACTCATCCAGTTCCATCACCAACTCCTGAATTATGAAAGAGTGGATGAAAATAACTCTTTCACATGCTAGGGGGGATATTTTTGTGCCCTTTGAAGGTTTTTTCTTCTGTCTTGAGAGACAGATTAGGAAAGAAGTCTTACAAAACCTTTGTTCTGGTTTTTGAGGTGTGTAAGTGAGCTGGGAGCAGGGAGGATCAGGGAGCGTGGTGTCGCTGTTGGATTTTAGGGAAGAGCAGCTGAATTCAGGAGTTTGGGACTACTTGAGCTCAGCCCCAGTCAGGTTGGTTTTTTGGGGCTGCCACAACACTTTTCACTGTGTTTTGACTGCTTTTAAATTTGAAGTGAGAATTTAGACATGTGATTGTCACCAAGGAAGGATCCAGCAAGTATAAACCCCACAAATAGAGAAGGACAGCAGGAATTCTCTGCATCACTCAGTGCAAGCAATGGGTGGGAGATGCCTCCAGTCAGAGTGAATGGTCAGCCAGAGGCACTGCAGGGCTGCCTGGGGTCCTTACCAGCATATTTAGTTTGGGCCGTTCAGGAGCCATCTCCCTTCACGGAAAACCACACTTTCCATGAAGGAGAGAGATTTTCCACAGCCTGTTTTATCCCAACTCCTGAACTCCCTGTAGCAGAGCAGGTTGGGCAGTATCTGATGAAGGCTCTGGCCCTCCAGCACCCCACAATGGACCAAAACAGAACCACTCATTCCTGTTCTGTTCCTTTTCCTCTTTTCCCAGGAATATTGTCTCGGAGCTGGAGCAGCTGATGTTTATCAACACGGACGTGGGGCGCTGCCGGGCCTGGCTGCGGCTGGCGCTGAACGACGGCCTCATGGAGTGTTACCTGAAGCTGCTGCTGCGGGACCGGGCCCGCCTGCACGAGTACTACCAAGCCCCAGCCCTGCTCCTGGATGCCGAGGAGTGCGAGTTCCTCCTCTGCTACTTGCAGGGTTTATCCTCCTTAACCTTCGAGCTCTCCTACAAGTCAGCAGTTCTGAACGAGTGGACCATCACCCCGCTGTCCCTGTCAGGTCTGTGTCCCGTGTCCGAGCTGCTGGAGCCCCTCACATCCTCTGAACCGCGCAGGAAGGCGTCGCTGGGCTCCATCTCCCAGTCCTCAGGGTCGGATGAGATCGAGATCCAAGCCCCTGTGCTGCCCATCAGCAAAGCCAGCAGCAAGATCAAGCTCACATCGTCCTCGCTGAGCCTGAACACCACGAGCTCGTCGCAGCTCTCGTCCAGCCTGGGCTCGGACAGCCTCCCCCCGGCGCCGTGCGCCCGCAGCCCCGAGCGCGCCGAGGAGCCGCTGTCCTGCGACTCCGACCTGGGCACGGCCACCGCCGAGGACCTGGACAGGTCCCTGCAGGAGTGAGTCTCTCCCCACATCTCCTCTCCAAAGGGGTGTTTGACCCTCTCTGGGCTCTCGTTATTTTCTCTCTCTAGGCAGGAAGCCTTTCTCTCTGTTTGTCTTTAACAAGCTCTTTTTCCCTTCTGGAAGGAGCTTTTGTTCTTTGCACAAACCGCTCAGCACGGATTGTTGAGACTCTGCTGCCAGTGCAGATGAGCTCATAGCCACTGAAGTGTGTGTGTGTCCTCTTTACCAGGGCAGAAATGTCAGAAAAATGCTGCTCCCTGGTTTCAGGAATGTCACATCTTCCTGGAGTACGCTGGGGGATGCTCCAGGGCTTTCCACAGGGGGAAAGAAATTAATTTGGTTACAGGGAAGGGTTGTAATTTGCAGCTTTGGCAAATCATTCAGAGAGGGAGGTTGTTGGTTTGTCATCCTTGTGATTTATCCCTGCCAAGCACCCAGAACAAAGATTTCCAGGGTTATATAAGCTCTGAGTAATCTGTAAATATTTTGCCTGTCACCTTTAGAGTGTGACTCTGAGGGAGGCAAGCCTTCGGGTGATGCCTCTTCCCAGTCTCCAGGAAGAGTTGGAGCTGCAGACTCTGCTTCCCCATCTATAACAGCATCATTCCCTACTTCCAGGATTTTGCATTTCCAGTGATCCTGGAAGAGCCTGCCTTGATTGGATTAAACTCGTGATGGAGACACTCCTTTGAGTTTTAATCTTGGGCTGGTTTAATTCTGGGGCTGGCAGCAGAGTGGGACCATGGGAACAGCCAATCCTCTGGCCAGGCTCCACTGTTAATTGCTCATTAATGAAAACAATTGGAATTTGGCATATGGTCCAAGGCTGGAATCGTATCCAGGAGCTGTACATGGGGCTGGGGTAGCACCCAGTGCTGTCCATTCATCCACCAAATTAAATCCCAATTCATGGATGTGATTAGGAAATGCTCCCTTCACAGGCTCCGTGCCATGGGGCTGGTGCTGCTCTATGGGGCACAAATCTCCCATTTTTCTGTTGGCATCATTGGGATTTTCCAGCCACGCTGTGCTGCCATCCCACAGAGGCCAGCAGTGACACTGAACCCTTTTTACATGGTTACAATTTGCAATAACGGGGTGGGGGTTTATAGTTTTTGTTATTGAGCTGCTTTCAAACCAATCACTTTTCCATTTCCAGGGTGCTGTCCGAGTTCAGCAAGGCCAGGCCCAGCCCCGACGCCCCGGAGGGACGGCTGCTCCCCAGCGTGCTGGGCTGCTCCCCCCAGCCACCCCCAGGCCCCCCAGCACCTTCCAACAGAGCACAGCAGGAGCCTCCCCCTGGCAGGGACATCTCTGCTGGGACAGCAGCCCCCGGGCACGGGGACAGAGATGGCAGCAGCACCTCCAGAGCTCCAGCCCCTCGGGAGGGTCTGGGCAGAGCCAGCAGCAGTGGCAGCGAGGGGAGCCAGGCTGTGCGCAGCCCCACGGCCCAGCAGCTGCCCTCTCCCCTGCCAGGGTGCCCGGTACGTGCTACAGCTCCCTCCCTTCCCACCTCCTTGGGTTTGTATCCTGTGGTAAAGGGAAAAAAACTGGGGACAGCACCAATAGGCACTGCTTTTCTAGGATCAGGGAGTCCCAGAATGGTTTGGGTTGGAAGGGACTTAAAGTTCACCCCCTGCCATGGGCAGGGACACCTTCTTGCTCCCTTAGTCCCTTCTGCCAAGCCCTGTCCAGCCTGGCCTTGGACACTTCCATGGACAGATTTCTCCAAACTCCCATCTCCCATGCTGCTCCCACTTGGTTATCAGTGATGATTCCCACCCCGTGGAGCTGTGGCCATGCAGCTGCCTCAGGAGAAACTGGATCAAAGTCTGTGTTCCGTAATGAAAGAGGCACCAAAGCTTTTGAAGCCCTGCCTGGCCTGTCAGTCATCCCTCTCCAGGAGCAGCTGCTGCAGGAAGTTTTGGTTTTGTTAGGGATATCTGGAGAGGGGTGAGCACTTGCACAAATCTGGCAGTGGGCTGTGTGCAAGCGATAAAACAGCCCCAGAGTCGAGGTTCTCATGGGGACTTTTCTTCATTTCTGGGCCACGTAAGAGGAGGGAAAAGGGTTGACTGGACAGGAAACAAACTGGTTTCCCAGTGGGAAAAGCCTGCTGCAGCACATCTGTTCCCAGAGTGGGATGGCATTCCCGGGTGTTGGTCTTGAGCAGCGGCGGATTTCCCCTGCTGCCACCGGGAGCTGATCTATATCCACTGGCCCCTGCTTGTAGGAAGCCCTTTGAACAGCCCTGTCCTAATTCCTCACTGACTGTTCCGTCCTGGTTCCCATTGTTTCCATGCTGGTTCCCATCCTTTCCATGCTGCTCAGGGTAGGATGTACCTCACACCCCCCAGACCATTTCTCCTTTTGCTCTCTGCTCCTCTCGGTTCCCTCCCGCTTATCCCGTTTCCGCTGCTTCCTCGTGGCCCAGAGCCAGTTTGACCTAATCTATGTATAACATACTGTGTCAACAGGAAATTCCCCCTGCTCTCCATGACTCATGGAGCAACCTGCATTCCTGCCCCAGGAGTAATCCAGGAGCTGCCACCCGTGATCCTCCCCAAAGGGTGGTGACAGCTTTTCTGCTGCCACTTCAGTTGTTATTCAAAATAAAAGGCTCTTGGGAGGCTGCAAAGGGGAGTTGAAAGGACATTCCTGTTGGGATGCAGCCCAGGAAGGGTCTAGGAGTGCTGCTCCCTTGTGCCAAGGCACTGAGCTGGGTTGTTTTTTCCTCCTGGTGTTTGCTCAGGGGCCTTGTCCCAGAGCCTTGCTCCTTTCAGGAGGAATTTCTTCATTGAAAGGGTGGTCAGGCATTGGAAGGGGCTGCCCAGGGCAGTGGTGGAGTCCCCATCCCTGGAGGTGTCCAAGGAATGCCTGGACATGACACCCAGTGCCCTGGTCTGGCTGCCACAGTGATGACTGGGCACAGGTGGGACTCCAGGAGCTTTTCTCCCTTAATAATTCTGAGATTCTTGTAGCCAGAAAAGCTCCTGGAGAAGCTACAGCCACATTTTTTTCAGCTCATGGACCTCATCCTCTCCTGGCACATGCAGGCAGAGGCTTCTTCTGCTTTCCCTGCCTTATTTTTCCCCTGCACAGCCCAGGCCTCTGTAGCATCCTCTTGTGAGCAGCAGGTCTCTGTTTCACCCTGGACACCTCTGTGCCTCTCCCCATCTCTGTTCTTCCTGGTGCTGCTGCTCCAGCTCATGCCCTTCCATGGCAGGGCTGGAATTTCACCCCCATCAGTAAAACCCCATGGACCTGTGGTCACTGCAGGGAATGTGCTCTCCTACCACAGTGATTTTAGGGAGAGAGAACTGATTAATTTTGGACTTCATTATCCCACCAGAATACAGTCTCAGTATTTTCCAGCTGTTAACACAGTTCCATGGATCATTCTCTGACTGGAGGGAGCAGGGGAGCCATCTACCTGGGAATGTCTAGCAGAAAATCAGACAGTCATGGAATGGTTTGGGGAGGAAGGGACCTTAAAACTCATCTCATTCTCAACCTCCTGCTATGAGCAGGGACACCTTCTGTTAAATCCACACATCAGTGCCTGGGATTTGGCTGTGCAGGAGCATCCCCCAAGGAGGGGTTGATGTGGATGTGTGTGTTTGAGGGGCACAGGGTGTTGGATAAGCTTAATAATTCATAATATTTCCATTTTGAACAGAAGAGCTGGATCTCAGAAGATGATTTCTACAGACCTCCCCCGGGAGAGAGCAGCAGGAGCACGGCTGACACCAACGGCTTCGGGCCAGAGGGGGACAGTGAGGGGCCAGCCCCGGGGCTCATCAGTGCTCTGGACTTGGAGAGGCTCTCAGTGCCATCCTCGGACACTGGGAAGCCCAAAATGTCCCCAGAGAGGGAACAGAAGGGCTTCAGCGTGGTGCACCGCAGGCAGATGGGTACGTGCCACCTCCTGCTGCCCTCGGGGGCTGCTCCAGGTGGGGATGGGCTGGCTGGGGAGAGCCCTTGGCTGGTGGGAGCTGATGGCAGCACTGGGAGCTACAGGAGGCAGTGGAGCAGCTTCCCAAGGCATTGCTGAGCCCAGGGAAGCTCTGATGGGTGGGGGAAAGTCTGTCCATCCTGTGGGACACCTTTCCTTTATCCCACTTGTTCCCAGCCTCAAAACCCCAATGCAGGTGGACAGTGATGGAGACCAAGGTCCCGTCCGCTCCTGCCCCAGTCCACCATGTACCAGCACTGGCTCTCACCCCTGCCACACCTCTGGGTGCTTGCTTTGAGCCCCTTTTGGCTTTCCTCTCCCCACTATCTTCCCCTCTCTCACTCAAACTGAGCCCTCTCTTGCCCCAGGTCTTTCCAACCCTTTCCGCGGGCTGCTGAAGCTGGGCAGCCTGGAGCGCCGCGGAGCCATGGGCATTTGGAAGGAGTTCTCCTGCGAGCTGTCCCCGCTGGAGCTGCGGCTCTTCCTGGACCACGAGGAGAGGATCTGCGTGGAAACCTTCTCCCTGCTGCGCTGTGAGTCCCTGGCTCTGAGCCAGGATGGCCGTTTTGAGCTGGTGTTCCTGGGCAAAAAGCTCTTCCTCAGAGCACCCTCCCAGGACGAGGCCGAGGACTGGCTGGACAGGATCCGCGAGGCGCTGCGCAAGTGCCGGCCGCAGCTGGAGGAGGAGGACTGGGAGACTCTGGAGTGTTCCGAGGATGGAGGCGAAGCCCAGCCCGTCCAGGGAGATTCCAGTGCTCTCCAGCACAGTGATGTGCCTGGGAGCAGCTTGGACTGGAGTGCAGCTCCAGAAGCAGAGCTGGATGCCATCAAAGAGACTGTTCTGTACATGGACGTGGACAAAACCTGGGTCCCGTTTATTTTTTCCCTGTCTCTAGAAACTCTGAAGTGCTTTAAAATCAGAAACAATGACAAAATTTTAAGCAACAGTTATGGCATAGAGACCATCCAGGACATCCTTCCAGACACCAGCTTGGGGGGACCCTCCTTCTTCAAGGTGATCACCTCCAAGGCTGTGCTGAAGCTGCAGGCTGAGAGCGCGGAGGAGGCGGCCTCGTGGCGGGAGCTGGTCCGAGAGGTGCTCATGTCCTACCTGGAGGGTGCTGAGGAGGCACTGACCCTGGGGGGCAGCTTGGATGGGCACTCCCAGGTGGTCCTGAAGAACATTGTGAAGGAAAATGGCTTCTTGCTGCAGTACCTGGTGGCCATCCCCATGGAGAAGGGCCTGGACGCGCAGAGCTTCATCTGTGCAGGTACAAACCATGGAGTGGTTTGGGTTGGAAGGACCCTAAAGCCCCCCCAGTCCCACCCCCTGCCATAGACAGGGACCTTCCACTATCACAGGGTGCTCCAAGCTCTGTCCAAGCTGCTCTTGAGCACCCCCAGGGATGGGGCAGCTGCAGTTTCTTTGTTTTCCCACTAACCCAGCATCACAAGATCTCCTTGGTGGGGCTTCATGTCCCAGTCAGGGGCACCTTTGGTGTCCTGTGGGCACAGGGTGAGCCCCCCATGCTGAGCCCCCCATCCCACCCCAGCCCAGTCCAATTGGGATGTTACTGGGCTCCCATTTTAGATGCTTTTGGCACAGACAGTGGGAAACTGGGGTTGAAGCAACCTTAGGTAGATCAGGAAGCTCAGGACTCTCTTCCTGGGCATTTTGAGGCCCCAGCCTGTGGGGAAGGTGCAATCTGGAGCAGTTTTTCCAGTAAGGCAGCACAGGAGCAGGGATTGCCATGGGTGTGACGGGCTGATTTTGCAAAACAATCATTTACCCTTCCCCTGACGCCTCTCAGCACACAGGGAGATTCTGGTGGCACCTTCACTGACCTCCACAGGAGCTGTAATTTGCTCTTTACCTTGCTAAGTTAATTAAATTTCAGATTTCTCTCCTGCTTCAATTATATTTCTTGTGCCCTCCAGCAGGTTGGGATTTTTCTTTTAATCCATCTCCTTTTTATTATATAATTTTTTTTTTCTGATCTATTTGGTCTCTGCCTACCCTTCCAAGCTCTGTCCTGTATCTTCCACCTCCCCACAGCTGGAAGTCACAAGCCAAAAAGACAAATTCCCAGTTTTTCTGTGTAGGTTTTCTTTAGGGATCTGCCTGCCCTGCTTTCAGCCCCCTCCCAGCCTGACACCTGATGTGTTCCCTTCCATCTCAGAGTAATGAGCAATGAAGGCTGGTTTTTCTTATTAATTCAGAAAGCAACACATGATCTCCATGAATATTTTGGGGGATGAGCTCCAGCTATTCCAGAGTGCAATGGATGGGGGTAGGAAAGCCAAGATGGGTTCCACAGTGCTGTAGTAAAGGTTTTTTTGGGTTAATCCATCCTGATCTCATCCCTTGCAAATGAGATATCCTGTGACATCAGGAGAAAAGAAAAAGGCTGAGTGAAGGCAAAATAGTGCAAAGCTACTGATGGAGGTGATGGGACAGCAAGTGGGATTTAGGTTCTTCCCTAAACCACTGGGGTGTTGCCAGAATTCACTTTTCCTAAAAAAAACCCCAAACAATTGAACCACCTCATGGATAAAAGTGGGTTCACAGGTAGTTCAGCCTCCTTTTTATAGAGAAAAAGTTGAACCATCATAGGCTTAAATCCATGAGGAGGGGGCTGGAAACCTCCCACTGAACATCCTACAGGTGCTTTAGTTGGTCTCTGCCCTTTCCCAAAACTTCATTGCTCAATTCCACGCTGCCAGAAGTTCCTCCCCATGTGGCAGTGGTGGCAGGGCTGTGGGCAGCAGTCCCCTGTCACCCCCTGCTCCCGCAGGCTGCTCCCGCCAGATCGGCTTCTCCTTCGCCAGGCCCAAGCTCTGCGCCTTCTCGGGGCTCTACTACTGCGACAGCTGCCACAGGGACGAGGAGAGCATCATCCCCTCCCGCCTCATCCACAACTGGGACCTCACCAAACGGGGGGTGAGTCCAGCATCTGCTTCCCAAGGGTCCATCTGGGCATTCCCTGCGCTGGCAGTGCCCAATCCAAACCTCCCTCCGAGCTCTGGGGCTGCTCCATGCTCTGTGTCCAGCTGTGCCCTCTGTCTGTGCCCCAGGTGTGCAAGCAGGCCGTGAAGTTCCTGACCCAGATCCGAAACCAGCCTCTGATCGACCTGAGGCTGGTCAACGAGAGCCTCTACGAGCACGTGGAGAGGATGGGGCGGATCCTGCGCAGCCGGGAGCAGCTGAAGCTCCTGGGGGATTATCTCACCATGTGTCGCAGCGGCGCCCTGAAGGAGCTCAGCAAACGGTGAGCTCCCTCCCAGGGTGGCATTCCCCTCTCCTGGCACCCCAGTGGGCTCCTGGTCCCCCTCCTCACTCACCATGGGAGCAGGGAGCTGTGCTGCCAAGGCTCAGGCTGGTTTTACCTCCATGTCATCTGCTCTAAGGAGTTATCCATCTGTTGGCTGGGTCAGCACAATGAGCTGGGACTCAGGAAACACCTTCCTGGCTGAGGAGCTTCTGGCTGGACAGGAAACACCTGGCAAAATAGATGAGATATTTATTTTCTTTTTTCCCCCGCTTTGAAATGCTCTCACATGATTTCCAGTGGCAGGATTTGGGATGTGAAAATGGGCTCTGCAGTGATTCACTTCAAAAGGCTGCTTCATCCGACTTGCTCCTTGCTCCAAAGCTCTTGGAGGTGTGGTGGAGACCATCTACCCCCTTCCTCTCTGTGTTTCTTTGCAGGCTTGATCACAGGCATTACCTCCTGGAGTGTCCCCACAAATACAGCGTGGCTGATCTGAGGCAGGTGAGAGCTGTGTATGGTCGTGGAATCACAGAATGCTTTGGGTTGGATGGGACCTTAAAGACCACCCAGACCCGCCCCCTGCCATCCAGTTCCACCTCCCACTAGACCAGATTGCTCCTAGGCCCCTGGCCCAGTTGTTGGGGTTTTCCAGGTGTAAACACCCCAGTGTCTGTGGGGATGCCATGTGCTGCTCCTTCAGCAAGAGGTTCCCAGCAGTTGGGTTTTCAATGATCCCCAAGCCAGGAGCCCCATCCTGGCAGGCTGTGGGTGCTGCTCTCATCAGTCCAGGGTCCCACTGCACCCCAGGCCTGTGGGCTGGGGGTTGTTTTGGAGGACAGCCCTGCCTTCAGGTGGAGCCCAAAGCAAACACTGACCCCTGTGTCCCCCAGATCGCTGAGGGCAGCTTTGAGAGCTTCCTGCAGTCCCTGCTGCAGTTTGCATCCCACCACGTGTACAGCTGTGACCTGTGCACCCAGCGAGGCTTTATCTGCCAGATCTGCAACAGCAGTGACATCATCTTCCCCTTCGAGTTCGACACTACCACCAGGTGAGTGAGCTTCTCAGCACCCTACCCATCCTGCTGGAGCCAGGGCACCCAGGGGCACAGCCTGCCTCAGGCCAAGAGCCCCAGCCAGCCCCTGAGTTCTGGTCACACACCCCACTTGCAAGGCATGGGGGGGAACTGAAAATGTCTCTGAGGTGGTTCTGCATCCTCGTGATGCCCAAAACCTTGTGGTTGCCATGTGCTCAACCATGGGAACCATATTGTGGTGCCCATGTCCTTGTAGGAGTCACATGTGCCCATGTCCTTGTCGGATTTGCATCCTCATGGTGCCCATGTCCTCATGGAAGCCCTGTCTTGATCTCCTACATTCTTGTGGGAGCCACATCCTCCTAGTGCCCATGTCCTCATGGAAGCCCTGTCTTCATGTGCCACATTCTTGTGGGAGCCACATCTCCTTGGTGCCCATGTCCTCATGAGAGCACTGTCTTCAAGTCCCACATTCTCATGGGAGCCAAATCCTCATGGTGCCCATGTCCTCATGAGAGCCCTGTCTTCATGTGCCACATTCTTGTGGGAGCCACATCCTCCTTGGTGCCCATGTCCTCACAGAAGCCCTGTCTTCATGTCCCACATTCTCATGGGAGCCACATCCTCCTAGTGCCCATGTCCCCATGGGAGCCCTGTCTTCGTGTGCCACACTCTTGTGGGAGCCACATCCTCATGGTGCCCATGTCCTCATGGTGTCTATGTCCTCGTGGTGCCCACGTCCTTGTGGTTCCCCCATCCTTGTGGGACTCATCCTCACATGCCCACATCTTCATGCCCATGTCCTCATGGAACCCATCAGCTCCAGGGTGCTCCAAACCAAATCTGGGCTGTTTGGGGCAGGAGCAGACTGTCCTCACAGAGCCAAGATGGCAGCAAGAGAGGTGGCTTTGCAGACTGAAGATGCAGCCACCAGCACCTTGCTGTCAGCCTGCAAAGGCCTTGCTGCGTGCTAGGGCAGCCAAGGGGCTGGAGGGAGGAGGAGGAGGAGGAAGGTTCTGTATGTCCCTGTCTTGTTCACCTGGTCAGTGCCTCTCACACTCAGGGTCAGTCTGACCCCTTGCAGGGGCTGCAGGAGGGAGGGGGAAGCAGCAGTGGGACTGTCCTACATCCCTGTGCAGCCATGGAAGGAAGGATGGACACATGGGCACTCTATGGATTTCATAGAATGCTTAAATGGTTTGGGTTGGAGGGACCTTAAAGCCCATCCAGTGCCACCCCCTGCCATGGACAGGGACACCTTCCAAGCCCTGTCCAAGCTGGCCTTGGACACTTCCAGGGGTGGGGCAGCCACAGCAGAGGTGGGTGGGGGGCAGCACTGTGGGATGTGCTGGGACAGGTTGAGGTGTTCCCAGCAGGAGAGGGGTGATACTGGCTCTCACTGGGGTTGGTTTTCCCCTGCCCACAGAGCTCCCATTCCTCACAGGCAGAGGGACCTGTCCTGCAGAGGGGTCAGCTGTGGGTCGGGGTGCAGCAGCTGGACAGGAGTTGGAATCAGGATGGGGATGGTGCTGGAGGGGAGCTCTTATCCCCACCACCATCAGGGTTTGCTGAAGAAGTCAAACCCTTCCAGCCCAGAAGGCTGCTCCACTGGAGCTGGAGAGATCCACATCTCCATGGTTATGCCATAGAATCGTGGAATCATTCAGGCTGGAAAAGCTCTGTAAGATCATCGTGTACAGTTCACCCAGCACTGCCAAGGCCACCACTGACCCATGTCGTCAGGTGTCACATCCACAGGGCTTTGAAATCCCTGCAGGGCTGGTGACTCCACTGTTTGCCTGGGCAGCCTCTGCCAGAGTTGGACAACTATTTCAGTGAAGAAATTTTCCATAATATCCAACCTAAACCTCCCCTGAGGCAACTTGAGGCCATTTCCTCTTGTGCTGTCTTGGCCTATTTGGCATTGAGCACAATCCTGGCAGAGATTTCACAGGCTGCATGGTCTCACTTTGCCTGGCACTCCCTAAAAGTGAGCAGCAACACCCAGAACCTGCAGAAACCACCACGGATACCGAGATCCGTGGGTGCTCCGTGTGTTCAGAGCTGCGAGTATTTCCGTGGAGGAGGAGCAGCGCTGCTCGCTCCCCTCCCCGCCACAGGGACAGCACTGAGCTCATTATCGAGGACAACAACATCCCCAGGGGACCGATTTTCCCTGGAAAAAGAGCAGCCGTGCTCTGGGAAGCGCTGGCACGCAGGGCTGAGCTGGCTGCCGGCCGGCCGGAGCTCTCGTGTCCCGCCGAGCCGAGCTCTGAAGTTTGTTGACGTCTTTCTCACCCTGACGGAGGAGGCTGTGCAGCAGGAAAGCGGCTGAGCCGACATCCTCGGGAGCTGAACGCGGCTTCCTGCCCCTGTGCCCGCCCCTGCCCGCCGGGTCACACCGGCCCTGCTGCAGGATGTGCCTGCAGCGCCTCAAACAATGACCCTGCCAGCGCAGGAGCCTCTCCTGCTCCGGCAGCTCGGGGGGAGCTGGAGGCAGGAGATGCTGGTTTTAGTTCAGAACCACACAGGGTAAAACCCGGCTTCCCAAATGCCACCGTGCCTGGGGAGCAGCTGCCATCAGAGAGGCCACGTGGAATTTTGTTCCACCAGGGGAATGGGTATTTTCCATCCCAAATCCTGCCTGCCCATGCACCAGCCTTTTCCTCCTCAGGGTTTGCAGCTCCTCTCCAGAGCAGGATTTCACCCCAGCTATGATGCTGTGGTCCCTTCCCTGGCACTGCTGGGTGTTTCTCTGCCTCTCTCCCACACATCTTTTGAGGAATTAAGGTGTTCCATGCTGTTCACACGTGGATTGTACACCAGGTATTTGCACAGTGAAGGTAAATGTGGCTGCCCCGCTGGCATGTGGCTGAGCCACATTTTACTGCCACTAAGGAGCTGGGCATCACACCCCAAAAATTGACCTCAGCCCTTGTAGCTAGGACGTTTCTGCTGGTGAATGAGCAGTGAAACCCCTGCCCAAGCTGGGGTCCTTCACACAGTGTCACATTCTTGCTGCTGCTGAGCCAGATCAGGGAGTTCTGACACCTCCACAGAGACACCTGCTCAAGGGCAGCTTCATGGAGCCACCTGCTCAAGGGCCACCTGCTCCAGGGCAGCTCCCTCCTGGCTGTCTGTCCCTCCCCTGCAGCTCTGCTGTCCCCACATGCAGGTCCTGATCTCAGGGTGTGCTCTCCCACCCCAGCCATGGCAAGCAGAGGGTCCCCAACAGCGATGCTGTCACAAGGGCTGGTGATGAGGGATCAGTGTCAGGGGTTGGTGTCACGAGATTGGTGTCAAGGGATCAGTGAAACGAGGGTGGATGTCTGGGGTTTGTCACAGGGTTTGTTGTGCAGGGGGTGTTGTCACACCCTCAAACTGTGCTCGGTGCTGGGAGAGCAGGGCACAAACCTCAGCTCAAACCTCACTCCCGTCTCTCTGACACATTGGCAGCACCCACCACGCTCCTTCTGGCCCAGCTCGCAGCTGCTGGGGAGGATGAGGAGCTGCTGGGGTGGATGAGGAGCTGCTGGGGAGGATGAGGAGCTGCTGGGGTGGATGAGGAGCTGCTGGGGAGGATGAGGAGCTGCTGGGGAGGATGAGGAGCTGCTGGGGTGGATGAGGAGCTGCTGTGGAGGATGAGGAGCTGCTGGGGAGGATGAGGAGCTGCTGGGGTGGATGAGGAGCTGCTGTTCCACTTGAGCAGCTGCTGCTCCTGCACTCGAGGCTCCTCCTGAGCCATGGCTGAGGCTCTGCTCAGCGAGTGCTCAAAACACACCAGGACAGGGAAGTGTCCCCTGGTTCAGTGGGGGAAGTTTGCTCTTTGTTCTTCCGTTCCAACACAGCTGGTTTCATTTTTTCCTTCTTTTCCCAGGTGCAGCGAATGCAAAACCGTCTTCCACCGGGACTGCCACGCCCGGGCCCCGGCGTGCCCGCGCTGCGAGCGGCGGCAGCGCTACCAGCGGCAGCTGGAGGCCAGCACAGAGCCCGGCCCGGAGCCCGGCGCTTACCTCGACACTGCCCTGGGAGCGGGGATGGCGGCAGGGACAGAGCAGAGCCCCCCTGCCTGAGGGCCCGTCCTGCGCCTGGCCCTGCCCTGGGGACGGGGACAGTGTGGGGTGGGTGCTCCTGCCCTGCGGAGGGACCTTCTGCCCACCCAGGGCTAAAGAAGGGCTGGAAGAATCCATCCCCCTTCAGACTAACCGGGTGCTGTTCCCTGCCACCCTCCTGGTGCCAATGTCCCCTCCCAGTGGAACCCAGCGGCTCCTCAGGGTGTCAGCCCAGAATTCCAATCAAGGGTGTGGAGAACTGACATTGATCAAAGCTCTAGTTTTTTAGGATACTGAAAACTGGTATTTTTTTACATGGGGGTTTTGCACATCTGGGCTGCTCTGGGTGGTGGACCCACGCAGGGAGGGGACAAAGTGACACTTGTGCCTTTAGGGACCTGCATGCCCCAGGGGGACCGTGGGTGCCCCGAGCATCTCCCGCCCGGACAGCCCAGCCAGGGCCGTGGCCTCTGGGGAGAGCTGGGCCGCTCCTCCCGGCCTGCTGCTGCTCATCCTCGGGAGAAATTTTATTTTCCTTTAACCCCTCCCCACACAAAGATAATTAAAGTCTATTTAACAACAAGTGAAACCAATTCTGAGTTTGCTTCTCTGCAGTGGGACCTCATCACAGTTTGAACTTGACAGGGTGTCCGTGGGAAGAGGATTGGGAATGGGGATGCTGCCTGTCCCTTGTCCTCTGTCCTCCATCCCCCATCCTTCTTGCCCATGCTCCATTCTCCAGGGTTTGGCTTGGGGAAGTGGTTGGGGGTCCCTGCCCCATTTTCCCTGCCCCATTTTCCTTCCCAGCTGCTCCCCACTAGTGTCAGCTTCTCCCATTGTTGTTTTCCCCACCACTCGTGCTTGGAGGACTTGGGATGTGCCCACCTACAGCAGAACTCTCTGGGGTGCACGGGGACAAAAACCAGGGCAGGGCAGCTCCCACGGGGCCCCCCTAATGGGGTCCCCATCCCACTGCCCAGGGAGGCCGTGCCAGATCCGGCAGCAGCGCCGATCACGGCAGCAGCGGGGCTGGGCCCTTCCTGCGGCAGGAACCTCCCGAGGAGCCGTTTCCTCGCCGGGCGGCAGCGGGTCCCCTCCGCCACCGTCCCGTCCCGCCCGCCGAGGGGACAGGGCGCGCCCAGCACCCCGAGCAGCAGCGGGGGCCGGGCACGCACCCGCCGCGCAGCCCGGCCCCGTCTCTCGTCGAGGCGG
>JAWWMS010000119.1:4172691-4187624 GCA_035048045.1 Chlorospingus semifuscus | reverse complement strand
AGCCCGGCCCCGTCTCTCGTCGAGGCGGCGGCGGAAACCGGGCGAGTCGGGACCGGCCCGGCGCGGGCACGAGCGGCACCGCGGGCGCGCCCCCGCCCCAGCGCCGGCCGCAGGTGAGAGCGGGGACCGGGGGCTCGGTGGCTTTGGGGCTCGGGGGCTTTGGGGCTCGGTGGCTTTGGGGTCTGGGGCACGGGGGCAGCGATGGTGGCGGTGACCCCAGGCTGTTCCAGCAGGCTCGGGCGGGTTGCGTAGGGCGGCAGCTCAGCGGGGACCCCGAGGGAGCTGAGTTAGGGGGTGCTCGGCCCAGGAGGGGTTGGGCGCTGCCGTCACCTTCCCCTGCCCCGTGTCCCGCAGGCGGAGGCGCGGGGAGGCCATGGAGGCGGCGGGGCCGGCGGAGGAGGCGCTGGTGCTGGTGGAGTACGGCTTCGAGTACCGCGCCAAGGACGGCACCTTGGTCTCCATCAAACCCAACGAGCGCTATGTGCTGCTCAAACGCACCAACCCGCACTGGTGGCACGTCCGCAGGAGCGGGGACGCCCGGCCCTTCTACATCCCGGCCCAGTACGTGAAGGAGCTGCCACCCATCGCTGCCCCAGCCCCGCTTGACCCCCCGCCATCGGGACATGCTGCGACAGAGCCGGCCGTGCTCGTCCCTCAGCCCCCGCCAGCCTACGAGTATCGGTTCATCGGCGCCGCCGAGCCGGAGGAGCCGGCAGGAGGATGCCCGGTGCCCAGGAGGGACTCGGTGCTCCAGGATTCGGTTCCCAGGAAGGACTCGGTGCCCAGGAGGGACTCGATGCTCCAGAAGGATTCGGTGCCCAAGAATGTCTCGGTGCCCAGGAAGGACTCGGTGCCCAGGAGGGAATCGGTGCCCAGGAAGGACTCGGTGCTCCAGAGGGATTCATTGCTTCAGAGGGACTCGGTGCCCAGGAAGGACTCGGTGCCCAGGAGGGACTCGATGCTCCAGAAGGATTCGGTGCCCAGGAAGGACTCGGTGCCCACGAGGGACTCACCACCATCACTCAGCTCTTTTCGGGTCCTCCCGGGGCTGACCCCGCACCCGGCCGAGCCCGTGAGACCCTCGCACTCCCTGGATGACCTGGCGCGGGTGACACCGGCACCTCGCGGTGCCACTGCTGCCATGGGGACACGCGGGGACCCCCCAGGACACGCTCGGCCGCTCGGGAAGAGCCGCTCCGAGACCCTCTGCGCCCCCGGCAAGGACAGGGACGCGGCCAGGAGGTGGCCGGGGGCCGGCCCCGCGGCTCAGGTACGGTGACATCCCCCCTGCTGTCCCCAAAGGCTGCGCTGGAGGGTGGGGTTAGCGGGTAGGGGTGTTGAGCGTCGCCCCCTCGGTTGATTCAGTGGCCGTGTCCCCCCACCATGGCCTGTGACCCCCGGCACAGAGTGGGGTGACACCCCGGCCCCACAGCCACTGCTGGGACCCCCAAAGTCTCCCCACCGAGCTGACCCCATGGGACAAACCTGCAGGTGACCCCACCATAGGGGCCTGCCAGAATTAACCATTTCGGAGGTGTGAGGGACCCCACTCACCCTCCACCCTCAGGCCCAGGCCCGTGCCTCAGTTTCCCCACCCTCAAGACCCCTGGGCTCTCTCAGCCCTCTACTCTGCAGAACCCCGTGGTCTCTGGGGGGTTTTGCAGTGATCCCTCAGGATCCCGGAGCGTTCCGGGGTGAGAGGAGGCAGAAAGGGTTAACAGGGAAGCGCGGCAGCTCCTCCCTGCCGGGGCGGGAGCCTCACCTGGGCGCAGCACCCATTGACCGAGGTGTGTGCTGGGTGCTCCCGGCACAGGCCGGCGCCCCGACGCCCCAAACCCACGCTCACCCCACACCTGTAAGTAGCAAAGGGCTCTGCCCAGCACCCCCTGGGCTGCGCCTCCCCGAGGGGGCACCCAAGGGTGGGGGTCCCCGCCGGCCACCGAGGCGGGCCGGGGTGCACAGGGTGAGGCAGCGCCGGCACAGGGGTGGGGCCACCCCCGACCTTGTCCGCTCCTCACTTGTCCCCAGCCCCTCACTTCGGAGTGACCCCGGGCACCTGGAGCACCCCAGCCTGGGTGTCCCCCACTTCCAGGGGGGCTGGAGGGATTGTGCACCTGGGGGAGTTGCTGGAGGAAATGGGGTACTGGTGGTGCGGGGCTGTAGTTTTACACCCCATTTCCACCCCAGTTCACCTCATTTTCACCCCATTTCCACCCCATTTTCACCTCATTTTCACCCCATTTTATACCTGGTGCCTCCAGCTGTGCCCTTTGCACACCCAAAGCCACTGAGCCCCCTCTGGGGGGTGACCCAGCATAGTCCCCAACCCCAGTGCCAGCATGGGAACATTCCCCTTCCCTGCCCAAATCCAACCAGTGCCAAAACCATCGGGCATGGCAGGACCATGGTGGCCTCGGGCATGGCCAGGACCATGGTGGCATCGGTCCTGCCACCATCTGCACCGGATGGGATGGGATGGGATGGGATGGGATGGGATGGGATGGGATGGGATGGGATGGTCCCAGTGTTGTGGGGACACAGCAGCTCCAGATCAGCGTCCATTTGAGCAGTGTGACACCAGATGGGGCACACAAAATCAGCCCAGTGCAATTCCTGCTCAGCATCACCCTGGAGCAGCTCCTTGGCTGTGCCAGAGCAGGTGACGAATGGCAGGCTGTGGGTGACGGGTGACAACAACCCCGAGAGGAGCCGGTTCCGCCCTGGGCGTCTCTTCCGCTCCTCGAGCCCCGGCAGGAAGCGCGGTGGGTGCAGGGCCCAGCTCAGGGCGCCAGCGGCAGGACCGGGGCCTCGTGCTGTCCCCACGGTGTCCCCACGGCGTCCCCACGGTTGTCCCCACCCCGGTGTCACCGCCATGGGTGACCGGGCGCCGGGGGGGTCGCGGCAGGCCTGGAGCAGGGCACGGCAGCTACTGCACCTGGGGAAGGTAGGCAGCACCCAAGGGTGCTCCCAGCGGGGGACAGGGGGGTGTTTTGGGGTCACCCCTTGCCAGGCACCCCCTCGGCTTTCCCTGGGGGTTTTTGGGTGCTGGAGGATGCCACAATGCCCATCCCAAAGTGGGGAGGGGGCACACAGTCCCCCCCCGAGGGTGAGAAACCCCCAGGGATGCCCCCATAGGGGACAGAGAGGTGCTGGGGGGGCTCGGTGCCAGGGATGCCCCATTGCCACCCCCATGTCCCTTGTCCCCAGGAGGAGGACAGACCCCCCGGTAGTTTCTGGCCCTGCTCACCAGGGTGGGGGGGTTGTGGGGTGATGGGGGGAGGATGAGGGATGTCATTGAGTTGCTGTCCCACTCTGATCCAGGGTGTCCCCAAGGACAGTGCACCGACTGTCACCTCCCTCAGGGTGATGGGCAGGGCTGGCTGCAGTCGGGACCTTTGTCCCCGCAGCCATTAGAGACAGACTCAGGCCGTAAAGCTGGGGAGATCAAAGGGTGACAGGAGGGGGTTCCCTGCTGGCAGCACCCTCCTGGTCCCAGGGGACACATCCCCCTACCCCGGCGTCCCCACGGGTGGGGTGAGCCTGGCTGGTGCTGGGGATGCTATTTTGGGATGTGGTGATGGGACTGTCTGGTTCAGCATCCGGCTCTGAGCGGGAGGCCGGGGCTGTGGGTGCTGGAAATGTCCCAGGGTGCAGGTGATGAGTGCTGGGGTGCAAGCGTGGGTGAGATGGGTGTGAGTGTTGGGGTGCCCACCAGAGGGGTGGGCACAGATGCTGGGGGTGCAGAGGATGAGCAGGTTGGAGGTGTTGGGACCGCAGGTGTCAGTGCAGAGATTGTGGGTGTTCATGGTTTGGGTGTCAGTGCTGTGGCTGCTGCGGAGAGCAGGTGGTGCAGGTACCAGTGCTGTGGGTGCTGCATCCACGGGGAGATGCAGGTTCCAGTGATGCAGGTGTGGATGGTGCAGGTACAAGTGACACAGGTGCTGCATGAGTAGGTATCAGGCACACAGTTGTTGATGATGTGGGTGACATGGGTGCCAGTGATGTGGGTGCTGATGATGCAGGTACTGATGATGCAATGACACAGGTACCAGTGCTGCTGCAGTGCTGCACACAGTGGGTCATGCAGGTGCCAGTGACATGGTGCTGGTTGTGAGAGTGCTGCCAGCAGCAGGTGACACAAGTGCTGGACCTCAGTGTCCCTCCCTGTGCCAGTGGGTGCTCCCTGCCCCACTCTGGGTGCTGTGGGTGCCCCTCTCCACCTCCTGGCCTCCCATCACTGGCACCTCCTGCCCTACACTTTTGGGGGCCCAGCAGCCAGGGCAGGATCCGACCCCTTGGTGCCTCACCCATCGGCCACCCAGACACCACAGTGAGGACAGCCCAGGAGCGCCATCCCAGGAATGCCATCCCAGGAGTGCCATCCCAGGAGTGCCATCCCAGGAGTGCCATCCCAGCTCAGCAGTGACACATCCGTGTTCCCCCAGGCACGCAAGGAGTCAGAGGAGACACCTGATCCCATCTACCTCAACATCCAGGAGCTGCGGGCAGAGGCCGCCGCCAGCTCGGCCCCAGAGGAGCCCGGCGGCTCCGTGTCGGACTGGGAAACCCACACGGACACGGACAGTGGACATTTGTTTTATTACAACCCCGTGACGGGCGAGACCACGTGGGATTGTCCCTTCGGGCAGGCGGCCGACGGAGTGAGTCCCGGCGCCTCTCCCGCCTCCTCGCTCGCACACAGCCCGGAGCTTCCCGAGTGGGAACAGCACGTGGACCAAGGAAGCGGACAGACTTTTTTCTATAATTCGGTGACAGGTGAGACGTCGTGGGACCCCCCCAGTGCAGGAGAGACGGGCAGCCCCCGGGAGAGACTCCCTGGGGGGACGCGGTACAGTCCCATGGAGCAGAGGGTGAGCACTGGCGAGGCATGGGGAGGGCTTGGGGTGGGAGTGGAGAGAGGGATGGGAATGAGGCAGGGATGGGAGTGGGGATGGGGATGGGATTGGAGATGGAAATTGGATAAGATTGGAGATGGAAATGGGATGGGATTGGAGACAGGGGATGGGATTGGAGATAGGGATGGGATTAGAGAAAAGGGTGGGAATGGAGATGGAAATGGGATGGGATTGGAGACAGGGATGGGAATGGAGATGAAAATGGGAGTGGGGACAGGGATGGGATTGGAGATGGAAAAGGGATGGGAGTGGAGACAGGGATGGGATTGGAGACATGGATGGGAATGAGACAGGGATGGGATTGGAGATGGAAGTGAGAATGGAGACATGGATGGGAGTGGAGATAGAAAAGGGATGGGAATGGAGATGGAAAAGGGATGGGAGTGGAGACAGGGAGGGGAGTGGAGACAGGGAGGGGAGTGGAGACATGGATGGGAATGAGACGGGTGGGAATGGAGATGGAAAAGGTATAGGATTGGAGACAGGGATGGGAATGGAGACAGGGATGGGATTGAAGATGGAAAAAGGATGGGTTTGGAGACAGGGATAGGATTGGAGATGGAAAAGGGATGGGATTGGAGACAGGGATGGGATTGGAGATGGAAAAGGGATGGGATTGGAGACAGGGATGGGATTGGAGACATGAATAGGAGTGGAGATGGAAATCCTGGCATCCTGGCAGGGATGGGATGAAAAAGGAGACAGAGATGGAGACTGGGATTGAGAAGGGTGTGGGAGATGTGATGGAGATGGAGATGATGGAGATGGAAACAGATGGAGACAGATGGGAATGGAGATGAAAAAGGGATGGCATGAAAATGGAGACAGATTGGGATTGAGAAAGGTGTGGGAGATGCAATGGAGATTGAGATGGAGATGGAGATGGAGATGGAGATGGAAACTGAGACAGATGGGAATGGAGACAGGTGAAGATGGACATGGATATGGATACAGGGGTGTAGGAAAGGATGAGAATGCAGATGAAAACAGCGATGGGATGAAAATGTAGGCAGAGCTGAAGATTGAGAAAGGATGGGAGATGAAATGGAGATGAATATGAAAACAAAGATGGAGATGGGAACAGATACAGGGATGTAGAAAGGGAGGGGAATGGAGATGGAAACAGGGATGGGTTGGAGATGGAGATGGAGAGGAAGTGGGAGATGGGAGACAGAGATGGGAATGAAGATGAAGATGAAGATGAAGATGAAGATGAAGATGGAGAACAGAATGGATACCGGGATTGAGTTGGAGATAGAAACAGGAATGGGAATGGAGATGGAGACAGGGATTGAGATGGAGATGGGAATGGAGATGATGGAGATGGGGCAGCGCCCACCTGGGCGACACGCAGAGATGGAGATCTCTTGTTGGGCACAAGATCTTGAACTTCCTCTTCTCTCCAGCCACCCACTCCAGAAGCGGATTATCCAGACCTGTCTCCAGATGAGCTGGAGTGTTATCCTGAGGAGGACTATTCACCTGTGGGCTCCTATGACCAGAGGGCCTCTCTGTGCCTGTCCCCGAGGCGCCCCGAGGAGCTGGGCTCGTCCCCAGGCTGGTACGGGCACGGCCAGCCCGAGGGACTCGTGTTCTACCCCGAGCACTTCGCCCCTGACACGGTACGGGACAGGGATGGGAACAGTGACTGGGACAGGGATGGGGATGGGGATGAGGCCAGAGAAAGGGAAAGGAAATGGAAGAGGGATGAACACAGGGGTAGGAACAGGGATGGGGACAGGGATGGGTTATGGACAAGGACAGGGACAGCAATGGGGATGGGGACAGGATGAGGGACAAATGCAGACAGGGGTGACTGCCAGGGATAAACATCCTCAAAGCCCACAGAGCAGGGGCTGCAGGGGCTCTGGGGATGCCATGGGATGCCATGGGCTTCACCTGACCCCTCCCTGCCCAGGTGCCATCCCGCCACGAGCGGGCCAGCAGCGGCTCCAGCCAGGACAGCGGGCTCTCCGCCTGGCACAGCCCCGTGTCACCAGCCCCAGGCAGCAGGGAGGAGAAGGTGAGCACCCAGGGAGGGGCACCCAGCCTGCCCTCACCCCAGCACCAGGCAGAGCAAGGGCCAAATTTGACACCCCCACCTTCACTTTCCAGTTTAAAAGCCTCGAAAAAGCCGGGGTGCTCAACAGGACCAAGACAGTGGACAGAGGGAAGCGGCTCCGGTAAGGACATCCTGGTGTCCCCTGGCACTGGAGACACGAGTCCAGCAGGGAAAAGGGCTGTGCTATCCCTGTGTGACCCCTGCTCCCCTCCCCAGGAAGAACTGGAGCTCCTCCTGGACAGTGCTGGAAGGGGGAATCCTCACCTTCTTCAAGGACTCCAAGCACTCAGCTGCCAGTGCCTTGGTAAGAGCCCCAGTGGCCTTGGGGCAGGGCAGCTCCCATGGGAAGGGACCAGTGTCCATGGGACAGGGTCAGCACACATGGGAGAGGCCAGCCCCTAAGGGAAAGGGTCAGCACCCATGGGACAGGGCCAGTATCCATGGGACAAGGCCAGCACCAATGGGACTGGACAAGGACTCACAGGATGTGGCCAATGTGTGTAGGATAGGGGCAGCACCCACAGGGAACATGGAGCTGGCCTCACCTCTGGGGTGGGGGTTCAGGGCTCTGTCTAGGGTGTGCAGAGGCTCTTGGGGCAGGGGGACTATGGCCAGCACCCCCAAAATAGGGCCATCATCAGCAGGATAGGACCAGCACCCACAGAATGGGGCCAGCATCAGCAGGATAGGACCAGCACCCACAGAATGGGGCCAGCATAAGCAGGATAGGACCAGCATCCTTAGGACAGGGCAAGGATCCACAGGATGGGGTCGAAGCTGCAGGATGGGATCAGCACCCATAGGTTGAGACAAACATCCAGGGGATAGGACCAGCATCCAAAAAATAAGACCCCCAGCACTGTGGGGGATATCAGCACTTGAAGGATGGGACCAGGACCCACAGGGCAGGGCAGGTGCCCTGCACAGGGACCCCAGCACAAGGACCCCAGCACAGGGACCCCAGCTCACCCCCCAGCACACCCACGCTCCCTGCAGGGGTGGCAGTGTCGGAGCACCTGGAGCTGGTGGGAGCCAGCAGGAGGAAGCAGAGCCGGCCCCCGGGTCCAGCTCCTCCCCCCGCAGTGCCCAGGTCCGGATGCAGAAGTGCAGAAGTTGCCGTGGCTCTTGCAACACCCTGTGGTGACAGCGAAGGGGGGGGAAGTCAGGGCACCCACAGCTGGGGAGAGAGTGCTGGCCTCACCTCGGGGGGTCAGGGCTCTGTCTGGGGGTGCAGAGGCTCTTGGTGGCCAAAGCACCCCGAAATCCAGGGCATGGGGAGAAGCAGTGGGTCTGATGCTCTCCCCCTGCAAAATCCCCCTCCTTGGGGGCAGCCACCCTGTCCGTTCCTGCAGTGTCACTGAGAGGGACCCCAAAGCTGGAGGCCCACTAGGGTCTCTGGGGAGGGCTGGGAATGTCCCTTGAGGTGATGGCAGCCCTAGGACTGGCTGTCCCCAAGCTGGTGGCCATGACCCTTGCCCCACCCATGTCCTAGTCCTGCAGAGACCACAGGAGGGGACAGAGGGGTCCCACAAAGGACATCTGGCAACCTTGCCTGTTCTGGAGGAGGGCAGCCCACACCCCCCAGGAGCATCCCGGTGTCCCTGTCCCCTGTGGGCAGGTGCCACCCTCATCCCCTTGTCCCCACAGAGGCACCCCAGCACCCTGACCACCCCCGAGCACACGGTGAAGCTGCGCGGGGCCACCCTCACCTGGGCCGGCAGGGACAAGTCCAGCAAGAAGAACGTCCTGGAGGTGAGCAGGTGACAGCAGGAGGGACACCGGTCACACCCCAGGGTCCACAGGTGGCTCACAGGGCAATGCCACCCCTGCCCAGTTCAGGGGATGGCAGTGGGGACACTGGGGACGTGCCAGGGTGGGCGTGCAGGGACTGGCACTGCCCGTCACTGTCCCGTTCTGATGGGGACAGAGAGGCCACCAAGGGACATGCTGGCTCCCAGAGGGGCACTGCCAGGATGTCCCGTTCTGCCCGTCACTGTCCCGTTCTGATGGTCACAGAGAGGCCACCAAGGGACGTCCTGGCTCCCAGAGGGGCTTTGCACGGGGAGGAGCCGCTCCAGCTCCCCCAGACGGCACCGTTTGGTGCCATCGCAGCTGGCGCCGGGCTCAGCCACATCCTGGTTCCTAAATCCGCCCGGTTGCGGCAGCCCTGTGCCCTTTCCCTGACCTCTGCCTGTCGCTCCGGCAGCTGCGGACGCGGGAGGGCTCGGAATTCCTCATCCAGCACGACTCGGAGCAGATCATCACCGCCTGGCACAAGGCCATCACCGACAGCATCGGCCGGAGGGTGAGCGGGGCCCCCAAATCCCCGCGGCCGCCCTGGGGCCGGGCCCGGCGTCTCACGGTGCCTCTTCCGTAGGGCTCCGACATCTCCGCAGAGGACGAGGCCGAAATTCGGGCTGAGTTCGGCTCCCGGGAGAAGCTGGGGGGCGGCGAGGAGCGGAGGGCAGGTGAGCACCGGCACCCGGGATGGGCACGGGGGCCTGGCAGTGCCACCCACCCTGCGGGGACCCTGGGGACGGGGCTGATGTGTCCCGTGTCCCCGGCAGCGGCAGGACAGGCGACGGGCAGTGCCGAGAGTGACACCAACCGGGTCCGGAACAAACTCCGCAAGTTCCTGCAGAGGCGGCCGACCATGCAGTCCCTGCGGGAGAGGGGCTACATCAAGGGTGGGTGTGCGGGGCGGGATCGGGGGGTGCTGGCACGGGGCTGGGATGAGGGCAAATCCAGAGTGGGATGGGGTGTAGGGATAGGACCTGTCACGGGTGAGTGCTGGAATGGGGCTGAGTCCCGCGGGATGTCTGCAGGATGGAGGGTGGGAGGGGACAGGCAGGGATGGAGCTGGGACAGCCAAGGGGGGAACTGGGACAGCCAAGGGGGGAACTGGGACAGCCAGGGATGATGGAGCTGGGACACTGTGTTGAGTGACCAAACCCAAGCCTGACCCAACATCTTGATGATGTCCCATCACCTCCAGCCACCCTGGTGGGAACAAGTCCCTCTGTCCCCAACCCTGTCCCCCACTAGCCACCCTCCTGGTGTCCCCTGGCCATGCTCATGTCCCTGCTGTGTTCCCAGACCAGGTTTTTGGCTGCTCGCTGCTGGCGCTGTGTGAGCGGGAGCGAGGGACGGTGCCGCGCTTTGTCCTGCAGTGCATCTGGACCGTGGAGAGGAGAGGTACAGGGGACAGGGACAGCCTGGGACACCGGCATGGGGACATGGGGATGTTTGGGTTTTCCTTGGAAGCCTGGTGCGGCTGCTGTGGGCACCAACGCAGCTGTACTGGTCACTGTCACCATGTGCCACCTGGCTGTGGGCACCCTCCAGGGGACAGCAGGGACACATGGGGACCCAGAGTTCCCTCAAGAGTGCCTAATGTCCCATCCCAGTGTGGATTGTTTAACTGGAAGCTTTCCCCCATCTCCATCTGGCCAGGTCTGGACATTGATGGACTGTACCGGGTCAGTGGCAACCTGGCCACCATCCAGAAGCTGCGCTACAAGGTGGAGCACGGTACGGTCACCTGCGGTGACAGCGGGGGACAATGGGGCAGAGGGACAGGGGAGCAGGCTGCCAGGGACCACCCAGCCATCCCTGGGGCTCTGGACACAGCTGAGATGCTGTTCCACCCCCAGACGAGCAGCTGGACCTGGATGACGGGCGCTGGGAGGACATCCACGTTGTCACCGGGGCACTGAAGCTCTTCCTGCGGGAGCTGCCAGAGCCACTCGTCCCCTTCAGCCACTTCGACAAGTTCATCGCTGCCATCAGTGAGGGACAGGGACAGGGGATGGGATGGGATGGGATGGGATGGGATGGGATGGGATGGGATGGGATGGGATGGGATGGGATGGGATGGATGGGATTAGCTTTAAGGTCCCTCCCAACCCAAACCATCCTGGGATTCTGTGGTTGCTGCAGTTGCTCACCCCCCCAGTGCCAGACCCATGCACACAGAGGGGTTCCTCCCTTTCCACTCCTCTATCCCAGGGAAATCTGGCAGGGAAAAGGAGCCCTCCACATCCCCTGAGCTGCCATAAACCACACATGTCAGGGCTCTGCAGGTCCTGTAAGCACAGGCTCTGCATCATCCTGAGTGTACCTGTACTTGTACACCCAAATTGTCCGAGTGCGCTGTGTGCTCTGGAATGAAACATCCTGGGCTGTCCTTCTGTGGTCATTGCTGTGTAGCCATTTCCTCCTCTGCTCAGAAAAAAGGGAAATGGCTCTGCCTGGACAAACTGATTCATGAGCAGCTGTAGGAGCCCAGGGAGCCATGGAAAAGGCCCCTGGAGTGTGGTGGTTCTGGGAAAACAGGAAATCCTTCATCAACGACTTGCTCAAGACTCCAAGGTTCTTGGACATAAAATATATGCTCAGTGTTCCTAAAGAGAGGTAACCCCTGTCAGGAGAGAAGAAAAGGCTGCTGTGAATGTCAGGGCCATGCACTGCCAGAGCTCCCAGCCTGCCTCTGGATAAGTCCTTAGCATGGGAGCTCCAGGGCACCAGGACAGGAGAACATTCCCTCCATCCTCCATCCTCTCCTCCCTGCCCTGCATGTCCATCCCAGTCTGTGGGGATGGACTGGGCCACTCCAACCACTCATCAGCTGCCTGGCCAGCCCCACAAATGTGTGAGTGGACAATCCCAATGTCAATGCCAATCCCAGCCCCAACCCCAATGCCAACCCCAACCCCAACTCCAACCCCAATGCCAATCCCAATCCCAATGTCAATGCCAATCCCAACCCCAATGCCAACCCCAATGCCAACCCCAATCCCAGCTAGCACCAGCTGCAGGCTGTCCAACACCCAGTGCCCCCCTGGCTCTGCTCTCTGGCTCTCAGGTGTCCTCTCCCCGAGCTGCAGCTGCCCCCAGCAGGCCCAGCCTGGCTGTGCTGTCACCAGGGAGTGCTGAGGGCTGGGGTTGTGTGCTCTGCAGGGACAGCTCCAGGGACTGGCAGTGCCAGGGGACAGCAGGGACACTGCCTGGCTCTGCTCTTCCCTCAGGAGCAGGGCTGAGGGTGTTGTGGGTGTTTGGTCCTCAGCAGGGTGGCAGAAGGATCTCTCCAAGTGCTAACCAACATGGAAAGCCCACCCAGCTCTCTGTTCATGCCAGGATCCCCTGGTTTGGCCTCAAACTGGAAAGAATTTTCCCGATAAGTGCATCCTAACTGCCTGTAGGGGATGCCCAGGCAGGCATCAGTGTTTTAGGTGAGAAGATGGGAATTCTGTTTTATTGCATCATTCATATGTAGAAATGTCATGAACTCCTCCGCTGTTATCAAATCCTGAGGCAGGTTCTGGCCTCAAAATCTGCCCTTGCCCTCAGACAGCACCTTGCTCGGAGCAAAACCCAGTTAAAATCATATTTAAAAACCAAAACAAAATAAACCAAAAAAAGTCACATTTGAAATTTTACTGAATAAGGGGGAGGAGGATTGTTTCGATGAATGCTGGGTAAAGTTTAACCCAATTTACAACCAATATTATTAATAAAATTTTCCTTATATTTTACATAAATTCAAAATTAATTCCAGATCTTGACTGTATTTACTGAGTTTCCCCTAATGTGCATTTGCAGCTAAACTCAGTGAGTGATTTTTTAAAAATATTACAAAATGTGTCTGATCTTCAAATGTGAAAGAAAGTTCTCTTGTGCTGATGGATGTGGGCAAACTTCCCCGGGCACTCCCAGCTGTGGCACAGGTTTTATCCAGCTGGAATAATGAAACCTGGGAATGCTTTGGAGCTGTTCTGCAGAGACATCCCAGAGCAGCTGTGGCTGTCCCTGGATCCCTGGCAGTGCCCAAGGCCAGGCTGGATGGGGCTGGGAGCACCCTGGGACAACGGGAGGTGTCCCTGCCCATGGCAGGGCTGGCATTGAATGGGTTTGAAGGGTCCTTCCAGTCCAAACCCCTCTGGGGTTCTGTGATTTGATGTTTCTCTTGCTCCAGAGCATGAAAATACCGCCAAGGTTCGGGGTCCCCAAGGTGTTTGTGCCCGGGGCTGTGTCAGCCCAAGGCAAGGGACCTGCTCTGGTGCCTGCAGGGAGGAGCTCCCCGTGTGAGCCCTCTAGTGGGATCTGCCGCCTCCTTCTGCCCCAGCATCCCCCTCCTGCCTGCCTTTACCTGGCTGGGACAAACCCCCCATCCTTGCCATCCTTCTGGCTGTTCTGCAGCCTCTCTCAGGAGTTTCCCTCCTCCCGAGGCATCCCTGAGAGCGGGGTTGAAGCACAGGCAGATACAAGTTCGGAGGAGCTGGCTGTTCCCTCTGTAAGAGGGGACCACAGGGAGGACCCTGGTGTCTGTTCTTCCTTCCTTCACTCAACAACAACAACAACAAATTAAAATGGGGCTTTACACCAAAAAGCAGCAAATTTCAAAAGAAAAGAGGGGTGGAAGAAAGGAGGAATGAAAGTATAGGAAAAGAGGGATAGAAAGGTGGGGATAGAAAATATTCCCCTGAGTCAGGTTCAGAAATCCCTGAAATCTGTTGCTCTTTCAAGCAGAAGTCAAAGGGGTTCCTAGACAGAGGCCTGGGACAGTGATGGTTTTATTTCCACACCTCTGGAGCCCAGGCTGGAGCTGTACAGAGGATTTACTGGTCAGTGCCAGGCAGGATGCTTGTCCATTTTGGCCAGTCCAGGTAAAACTGTCCCAAACAAAAGATGCAAACTCTTGGCATCCCCAGAGAGAGCTGCTGGAACAAGGAGCCCTTGGACAGTGGAGATGAGCTGTGCTGAGCTGTTCCTTGGACTCTGCCCCTACCACAGGGGCTGGGCTCTGGGGAGCCTGTGAATCCAGCCTGTGCCTTCTACCTGTGGGCGTCCACAGCCTGAGCAAATCCAGCAGGGACAGCCACTGGAACCTCTGGGAGAAGCCAGGGATTGATCTGAAATGCCCTGGCACAAACCCTTTCAAAGGATGAGGGAGTATTTCTGTGAATCCCAGCCTGCCTGTGGGTGATGCAGGAGCTGAGGAAGGAGCAATATTCCATGAACTCATCCATGGCTCACATCCCTGCTCTCCTGTGACACTGTCGTTGTTCCCCAGGCTGAATCCTCCCCTGTGTGGCCACAGCTGCACCCCCCTCCTGCTGGGGTCAGTCCCTCACCTGGGGCAGGGCAGGGGCTGCAGGGGTGACTCAGGCTGGCAAAACTTCTCAATTCCCAGGAAAAGGCTGTGCTTGGTAGAAAATGTTGGGTTCCAGAGGACACAAAGTTAAGGATCTTCTCCCTTGCTGTCACTGAAGACTCCATGGTGCTTTGTCAGGACAGCTCAGTGTCCTGCCCAGTTGGGTGATGCCATTCCCAGTTATGTGTGTCCTACAGGGTCAGCTCTGGGTGCACCATCCCCAAAACTTGCCCAGAGGGAAGGGAGGCAGCTCTGCAGACACAGGGACACGACCCTGCCAGGCACCTGGAGCACACTCAGTGTCCTGCAGGATTCATGGAGTGGCTCCTCTGCCCACAGTGCCCAGCAGGGGCACCTCAGTCCCTTAAAGTCCCTTCAGACCTTTCTGCCAGGGGTTTCTGGGACTTGGCTGTCTGGGTTGGGCTGCTGAGGCACAGAGCAAGGGATGGGCAGATCTGTCATGTGAAAAATCATCCCAAAAACCTGAGGGGATCTCACAGCCCCGGGGTTATTTTGGTTGCTTCACTGTGAGGGTCACTGTGCACAATGTGAGCAGGGAGCACAGCCAACCAAGGACTCTGCTCTGTGCCTGTGCTCATTCCAAGCCAGCAGAAACACGGAGAGGGTCTTTACAAGGTGTTGGTATCCAAGAGTCTGGATATCCCAGAGTCACAGAATCCTGACAGGTTTGGGCTGGAAGGGACCTTAGACCCCTGTCCCAGGGCGCTCCCAGCCCTGTCCAGCCTGGCCTTGGGCACTGCCAGGGATCCAGGGGCAGCCACAGCTGCTCTGGGCACCCTGT
>JAWWMS010000119.1:4157932-4172591 GCA_035048045.1 Chlorospingus semifuscus | reverse complement strand
GGATGGGATGGGATGGGATGGGGTGGGATGGGATGGGATGGGATGGGATGGATGGGGTGAGATGATGAGATGGGGAGGGGATGGGGACAAGGATGAGGTTGAAATGGGATGGAATGGGATGGGATAGAGACAAGGATGGGAACTGGGATCGAATGGAGATGGGGTGGGGCAGGGTATAAGGATAGGGTTGGGGACAGGAATGAGATAGAAAAGGGATGGGAATGGAGACAGAAACTGGGACAGGGGGGATGATGGGGATTAGGATGGGATGAGGATGGGAATGGAGGTGGGAACAGGGATGCTGTGACTGCTGGAGCCAGCACCCCACCGTGCCCTCCCTCCCTGGCAGAGATCCAGGACCTGTCCCTGAGGGGCCAATGCATCCGGGATCTGGTGCTGTCCCTGCCACCCGCCCACCATGACACCATGAAGGTCCTTTTCCGCCACCTCTGCAGGTGACACCCCCTTGTTCTCTCAAACCCAACCCGGTGCAGGAAGGCAGAACACGACTCTGGGGACAGCCCCAGGGTCAAGGCCATGCTGGTGACACGTCCCCTGTCCCACAGGGTGGTGGAGCACAAGGAGGAGAACCGCATGTCGGTGCAGAGCGTCGCCATTGTCTTCGGCCCCACGCTGCTGCGGCCGGCCAGCGAGGAGAGCAACATGGCCATGCACATGGTCTTCCAGAACCAGGTGGTGGAGCACATCCTCAACCACTATGGATACATCTTCCCTGATGGATAAACCCTGGGGACACGTGCGGGCACGAGCCTGGCAGTAGGGACTTGATGGAGCAGCGTCTCCAGGAAGGACTTGGCCATGTGTCACCTCGGTGGTGGCTCCATGGAGGGCAGCGCTGTGACCCGGCTCAAGGGAGGGGCTCCTGGGAGGGTCTTCCTTGGCCACCCCATCCCACTGGGGCTGGATGTGTGGGGGACTCTGGGGGTCCCCATGGTCAGTGGAGCCCTGCAGTGCCCCCCTGGAGCTGGGTGGAGCAGGGAGGGTCCGGCGGGCAGGGCCTGCTGGGCACCAGTGGCACCGGCGGGTGGGCAGGGAGGGGCCGGGCAGTGCCGTGGCTGCAGCCCCTGCCCCATCCCAAATAAAGAGCCCGTGCAGACTCAGGGGTCAGGTGTTGCTGGCAGGACAAGGGGACATCGCAGGGGTCAGGTGTTGCTGGCAGGACAAGGGGACATCCCAGGGACGTGGGTGGCACAGCAGGGGCTCGGTGCTCCTTGGTTCCTGTGACCCTCGGGGACACCACATGGTCTTTGTACCCCATGAGGATGAGGGGACCTGGGACACCATTCCTGCTGGTGTCACCAAGCACTGTGTCACCACCAATGTCACCACAGACTGCGAGAAGTGATGAGAGCCACGCGGTCATGGGACATGAATTCCCATCACCCAGAGCCACCTCCTGAGGTGGGGGCACTTTGGGTCATGACACAACCAGGACTGGATGGGACACAACAAGGATGGCAAGGGACACGACTGAAAGTGCTATGGGACATCATGGGGACAATAAAGGGCATGGCAGGGACACAAGGAGGAGGTGTGGGGACATGGGACACATGTCTGTGCTTTGACACACAGCAAGGACAGCACATGGCAGCAGTTGGGGACACAGGGATGGCTGGGGTATGGAGGGGACACTTGGGGACACAACAAGGGCACTTTGGGGTGTGTTGGGGATGTAATGGGGCCAAGCTGGATGGCAGTGGGGACACTTTGGGACAAGACAGAGACATTTTGGGGTGCAGTGGGGTCATTTTGGGGCACAAGGATTTTCAGGACACAAAGGAAAACCTGCTCACGAGTGCCGGGACAGTGGTTTGGGACACAATGGGGACAATTTGGGATGCAACTGGGACACAAGGGGACACAACTGGGGACAGGGAAGGGACTGTGTGGAATGCAGAGGGGGAATTTGGGGGCGCAAGGGGATGCCTTGGGGGACAAGACAATGCTTTGAGGGTGCAGCAGCGGCACTTTGGGAGAGAACGGAGCCACACTGGAGCACAAGGAAGTACTTTGTGACAAGAGGGGATTCTTCAGGAGCGCAGTGGGAGTGCTTTGGGACATTTTGGGACACTTTTGGATGCACGGGACGCACTTGAGAACTTTAGGAGTTGCAGGGGACTCTCGGGCCCCTCGGGGCGGGAGGGAGGCGGTGCTGGGGGCAGAGCCCGGCCGATCCCCGCTCCCACCCCGCTCCCATCCCGATCCCTCCCCGCTCCCATCCCGATCCCACCCCGCTCCCGGCCCCGCTCCGCGCCCCCCGCCCGGCTCCATCTTGTTCGCGGCCGCCGCGGAGCCGCTCCAGGTGCGGGGGTCCGGGAGGGATTGGGGGGACCCGGGAGGGTCGCAGGGACCCGCCGAGGGAGCTGGGAGGGGATCTCCCACCCGGGACCCCCCCAGCCATCCCCCAACCCCCTACGGGACCCCAGGGGCTGTAGGGGACCCCTGGGAGCGATCCCTCCCATAGAGCAGTGTCGGGACCCCCCAGAGACCCTCACCCCCACCTCTGGGCCCCCGGAGGGACCCCCCAGAGCCAGGAGGGACCCATCAGCCCCGTGACCCCCCGGTAACCGGGACTCTGCGGGACCGGGAACCGCCAGCAGCGACCCCCGCCAGATCCCCCAGACAAACACCCCCGGTCACCCCTGCAGCAGCGACCCCCCCACACCCCCCAGTCACTCACAGGGACTCTCCGGACACCCCCCAGCAGCGTCCCCCCAGTTCCAGAACCTTCAAAACCTCCCAGCAGCGTCCCCCCAGTTCCAGAACCCCCCCAAACCCCCCAGCAGAGTCCCCCCATCCCAGAACCCCCCAAACCCCTCTCCCAGTGCCCCCCCAGACTCCCCCTTTCCCCTTCCCACCTTCCCTGGTGCTGCCGGGTAGGGTCCGACCCCAGCCCAGCCGGGACAGTGACATCCCCTGGGGCTGCGGGTGGCGCTGGGGACACTTTGGGGGGGCCTGGGGACACCCCCGGGGCTGTGCCCTCCCCAGGACCAGGCACCAGGGGGTTACAGCAAAAGCAGCTTTGGCAGCCAAAATCCCTCTTAAGGCTTTAATCGCAGTGAGAAAGTGGCGGAGGGGGGGTGGGGGGAGCACTTGTCCCCCCCTCGCTGTCCCCAACCCTGTGGGGTTGCAGCGACAACTGCAGCCGGGCTGGAAATTCAAGCCAAATCCCTAAACCTGGCTTAAAATTCAGTGGGATTTAGGGGGGAAAGAAAAAGAGGGTGAGGGGAGGGGGGAAGCAGTGGGGCCGGAGGGTTTTGGGGGCTCATCCCGCACCCCCCGTCCGTGGGGGGCCCGGGTGTGAGTCAGGGGGCGAAGGTCGGTGTGGCTGTGTTTGCACACCCGGCACGGAAGTGGCACCGTCCCCGCGTGTCCCCGTGTCCCGCCCGGCGGTGCCACCCGGCTGGAGCAGGTAGGGAGGGCAGGGTGGGCATGGGGAGGGGGTCCCTGCAGGGTGGGAACCCCACGGGGACTCCCAGTCTGTCCAGGTGGGGACACAAGGTCCCCTGGGCCTGGTATGGCTGGTGTCCTGCTGAACATGGGGACAGGGACACACAGGCCCTGCTACTGCAGCACGGCTGGTTCCGGGGTCCCCGTGGCCCAGGGCGGGTCAGATTTGGGGGATCCCCATGGAAAGGGGGCTCTGGAGGTCCACATGACCCCGTAGGAATCAGGACTGTGGGCTCTGGGCGTCCCTGTGGCCCCATAGGGACAGGAACTCTGGGATTGCTATAGGGATCAGTCTCTGGGGTCACCATGGCCCCATAGGGACAGGAACTCTGGGGTCTCTATAGGGGTCAGTCTCTGGGGCCCCTGTGGCCCCATAGGGACAGGAACTCTGGGATTCCTATAGGGATCAGTCTCTGGGGTCCCCATGGCCCCATAGGGACAGGAACTCTGGGATTCCTATAGGGATCAGTCTCTGGGGTCCCCGTGGCCCCATAGGGAAAGGGCTCTTGGGGTCCCTTTCAGGGTCAGGCTTTGGGGGGGTCTCCATGTCCCCATAGGGACAGGGCTGTGGGTGGGGGTCTCCAGAAGGACACACTTTGGGGGTCCCCACACCCCCCTATGGGCCAGGCCTTGCTCTCCTCACCCCAGACCCTGTCCCCCCCTGTCCCCATGGCCATGGTGACAGGATGAGGGCAGCCCCCCAAATCATGCTGCACCCCACACCCAGAGTCACCGCATCCCCCAGGTGACACTGACCCTGGGGACAGGGATCCATCAGGGGGTGACACCAGGTCCTGGCCGGGCATTTTGGGGTGCGGGGTGGAGAGGAGAACATCTGTGGGGTTCCAGTCCCTGGTGTCCCTGTCACTGCAGCCCCCAGCATGATGGCTGTGATGGCCCCAGACGCCTGAGCCCCTGTGGCAGGGACAAGCCATGGAGACCGTTGTCATCGTGGCTATCGGGGTGCTGGCCACCATCTTCCTGGCGTCCTTCGTGGCGCTGGTGGTGGTGTGCAGGCAGCGCTACTGTCACCCCAAGGACCTGCGCCACCACTATGACACCAAGTGAGTGACCCACAGGGGTGGCAGCGTCCCTGTCCCCACCAGGGAGGGACCCTATCCTCCATGGGCTGGGGACAGTGCTGGGGACATGTTCAGCATTATCATGGAGACAATGTGGGGGACATGTCCATGGTCATCAGGGGAACAAAGATGGGGACACACCCGCCATCATCAGGGGGACAGAGATGGGGACACATTCGCCATCATCAAAGGGATGAAGTTGGGGACATGTCCCCATCATCCAGAGAACAAAGATGGGGACATGTCCACTATGACTGGGGGGATGATGCAGGCAATATCCAGCATCATCAGAGGGAAGAAGTTGGGGACACATCCACATCACTGGGGACAAAGATGGGGACATGTCCACTAGCACCCGGGCTGTTGGGGCTGTGGGGCCACCCGAGGAGGTGGCCCTTGGTGGGATGTCCCCCATGTCTCTGACAGACCCATTGTGGACCTGATGGGGACCACGGAGACGCCGTCAGAGCCCTCGGAGCTGGAGCTGGACGACGTGGTCATCACCAACCCCCACATAGAGGCCATCCTGGAGAACGAGGACTGGGTCGAGGACGCCTCGTGAGTGTCCCCTGTGTCCCCCCACTGCTGGGGACCCCTGTGCAGTGCCAGCCCCCCATCACAGGATGTATGGGACAGATTTGGAGGTCACCAAGCCATGGGGATGGTCCTCAAGATGGTCTTGGGGTAGGAATATCCCCACAGGTCTGGGGGACATGGGCTGACAGGAGAGGGGGGACACACAGGGGACAAGGACAGAGCAGGGGGGACACAGGTGGATTCACACCCTTCTCCCTCTCCACAGGGGTCTGGTGTCCCACTGCATCGCCATCCTGAAGGTGAGTGAGAGCGTGGCAGTGGTGGCAGTGGTGACACTGGTGGCAATGGGAGCTCTGGTGGTACTGGTAGAGCTGTGGTGGCACCAGTGGCACTTGTGACATTTATGTCAATGGCGGGCAGCACTTGTGGTAATGGTGGCAATGGTGACATTGTTGGTACTGATGGCACTGGTGCTGATGGTGGCACTGAGTGCTCACCACTGTCCCCCAGATCTGTCACACGCTGACGGAGAAGTTGGTGGCCATGACCATGGGCTCAGGTGCACGTGTGAAGTCCCCAGCCAGCCTGGGTGACATCATCGTGGTGGCCAAGCGCATCAGCCCCAGGTGACAGGGGATGTCTGGGGGGTCCCAGGGCTCTTGGGTGGGGTCCTGTGGCTCTGGGGTGTCCTCAGGGACTGGGGAGGAAAATTCCAGTGGAGGGTCCCCAGAGATTTGGGACAGGGTGGGTCTGGAGGGGTCATGGAGGCTTTGGGGATGTCCTGAGGCTCTGGTGGGAGTCCTGAGGCACTGAGGGGGACCCTGGGGACTCTGGAGGGAAAGGTGGGGACTCCAGGGGTGTCGGGGGACTCTGGGAGGTGTCCCAGGGCCCTGGGGCAATTTTGGGACTCTGGGAGATGTCCTGAGGTTCAGGGGGTACCTGGGGTTCTGGGGGGTTCCTGGGGCTCTAGGGGGGTCCCAGAACTCCAAGAGGGGTCTTGATGCCTGGGATGGGTGTGCTGGAGGTGTCACCACAGTGTCCCTGGGGTTAATGCTGTCCCCACCACAGGGTGGATGACGTGGTGAGATCCATGTACCCCCCGCTGGACCCCAAACTGCTGGACGCAAGGTAACAGCAGCAGGAAGGACAGGGGCACTCCTGGGTGGGGGATACCTGTGGGTGGGGACACCTCCCTTCCCATATCACACCTTTGGGGACAACCCCACTCTGGGGACAAACCCAGGTGACCCAGCAGGATGGGGAGTGAGCAGATCCCAGAATATCCCAGGTTGGGAGGGACCCCAAGACTCATCCAATCCCACCCCCAGCGCCCCCAACACTCCCACCCTGGGCATCCCTGGCAGCACTGTCCAAACCCTCCTGGAGCTCTGGCACCATTTTCTGGGGAGCCTGGGCAGTGCCAGCACCTCTGAGGGAAGAACCTTTCCCTGAAATCCATCCCAACCCCACTGTGACACAACCTCAGGCCATTCCCTGGATCCTGGTCACCACAGGCAAACTGGGGACCACACCGCTGTTGCTGAGGAAGCCACATGGGGCAGGATGGTGACGGGGCAGTGACAGGGAGGTGACAGGGCGGTGACAGCCCTGTGTCCCCGCAGGGCTGCGGCGCTGCTGCTGTCCGTCAGTCACCTGGTGCTGGTGACCCGCAGCGCCTGTCGCCAGCCGGCCGCTCGCCACTGGGTCGAGCGCTCGCTGGCGGCCGCCGAGGAGCACATGGCCGTGCTGCGCCAGGCCGCCATGGCCACCGAGCCCGAGCGGCCACCGGCCCCCGGAGAGCCGCCCCGCCAGGAGCAGTCGGCCATCTGACCCCAGTAAAGGCCATCTGACCCCAGTAAAGGCCATCGGATCCCAATAAAGGCCATCTGTCCCCAGTAAAGGCCGTCGGACCCCAATAAAGGCTATCTGACCCCAGTAAAGGCCATCGGATTCCAATAAAGGCCATCGGACCCCAATAAATTCCATCTGTTCCCAGTAAAGGCCATCGGACCCCAATAAAGGCCATCTGTCCCCAATAAAGGCCATCTGTCCCCAGTAAAGGCCATCAGACCCCAATAAAGGCCATCTGTCCCCAGTAAAGGCCATCGGACCCCAATAAAGGCTATCTGTCCCCAATAAAGGCCATCAGACCCCAATAAAGGCCATCTGTCCCCAATAAAGGCCATCAGACCCCAATAAAGGCCATCAGACCCCAATAAAGGCCATCTGTCCCCAGTAAAGGCCATCAGACCCCAGTAAAGGCCATTGGATCCCAATAAAGGCCATCGGACCCCAGTAAAGGCCATTGGACCCCAGTAAAGGCCATCGGATCCTAATAAAGGCCATCGGACCCCAATAAAGGCCATCGGACCCCAATAAAGGCCATCAGACCCCAATAAATGCCATCTGTCCCCGGTAAAGGCCATCGGATCCCAATAAAGGCCATCAGACCCCAATAAAGGCCCCGTGTGCCCCCAGCCCCGCACGGCGGCTCTGGGATGGGCTGGTGATGTGGTGTCTGCATGGAGAGGGGTCTGGCGGCAAAACAGGGGTGTTGAGGGGGAAGTTGGGGGTCTAGGGAGGGGTTGGGGGACTTGGGAGGGAGTGTGGAGGGGGTTTGAGGGGTTTGGAGGGGATTTCAGGGTGTTGGAGGGGGTTTTGTGGGGTTGAGGGGCTTGGGAGGTTGAGGGGTATAGAGTGGATTTTGTGGGGTTGGAGGTGGATTTGGAAGGTTGGGGGCCTTGAGAGGTTGAGGGGTTTGGAGAGGATTTTGTGGGGTTGGAGGTGGATTTGGAGGGGTTGGGGGGCTTGGGAGGGAATGTGGAGGGGGTTTGAGGGGTTTAGAGGGGATTTCAGGGGTTTGGAGTGAGATTTGGAGGGGTTGGGGGTGTAGAGAGGGGTTGAGGGACTTGGAAGGGTTGGAAGGGGGCTTTAAAGGATTTGGAAGGGTTTGGAAAGTTGGAGGTGGTTTGGGGGAGTTAAAGTGGATTTCAGGGTTTTGGAGGGGTTGGGCATCCAGGGAGAGGCTAGGGGGGCTGGGAAGGGAGTGTGGAGGGAGGCTGGCATGGGCTGAAAGGGATTTGGAAGGGTTGGGAAGATCGGAGGTGGTTTGGGGGTTTGCAGGGGATTTTGAGTGTTGGAAGAGGAGGTTTTGGGGTTTAGGGAGGGGTTGAAGGGGTTTTAAAGGGAGTTTAGGGGGTGTTGGAGTGATTGGAAGAGGTTTGGAGTGAATTTCCTGGGACTGGGAAGGTCAGGGAGTGATTTTGCGGAGTTGGGGGAGAAGGAGGGAGTTGGTGTAGGAGGGGAAATGGGAGTTTGGGAATGTTTGGGGTGGGTTGGAAGAGGGGTTTGGGGAGGTGGAGGGGGTTTGGAGGGGTGTTGGCAGGGATTTAAGGGAGCTTGGAGAGGGATGGGAAAGTCTTGTAGAGAGAGAGGTTGGAAGTTTTGGGAAGGGTTGGAGAGGTTGAAGTGGTCTTTGGGGCACAGGGGGTTGGAGGGGATTTGGAGAGGATTTAGGGGCACTGGTGGACATTGGCAGGGAGGATGGGGGAGTTGGAGGGCAAAGATTGGATTTTTGGGAGGGTCAGGGAGATTGGGGAGGACTGGAGGGGACTCTGGGGGCTGGTGGAAGTTTCTGGGGATTGGGGAGATTTTGGGGGATTGGGGGGTCTGGGGGTGCTGCCTGCCCTGGGAACGAGGCCTGGAGGGCTCCAAGGGGCAAAACCCTGAGACCTGGGCAGAGGGCTCTGTGCCCCTGATGAGGGGTCTGTGCCCCTGATGGGGTCTATGCCCCTGATGAGGTCTGTGCCCTGAGGCAGGGTCTGTGCCCGGGGGAAGGGGCCCGGGGCTGCACAGGGGGGCTCAAGGCTGCAGACAGAGAGGTCCCTGCCCCGGGCAGGGCGGTCTGTGGGGTCTGTGCCCTTGGCAGGGCTCCCCGTGCCCCGGGCAGGGCGGTCTGTGCCCCGAGCAGAGCGGTGTGTTGTGTCCCCCCTCGGCCAGGGCGGTCTGAGGGCGGTCTGAGGGCTCCCCGTGCCCCGGGCAGGGCTCGCTGTGTCCCGGGCAGGGCGGTGTGTTGTGTCCCGCCGCGGCCAGGGCGGTCTGAGGGTGGTCTGAGGGCTCCCCGTGACCCGGGCAGGGCGGTCTGAGGGGTGTCCCCCCGGGCAGGGCGGTCTGAGGGCTCCCCGTGACCCGGGCAGGGCTCGCTGTGCCCCGGGCAGGGCGGTCTGAGGGCTCCCCGTGACCCGGGCAGGGCGGTCTGAGGGGTGTCCCCCCGGGCAGGGCAGTCCGTTGTGTTCCCCCTCAGCCTCTGAGGGCTCCCTGTCCCCCGAGCCCCCCCCGCTCTCGCCGCCCTCAGCCCCCAGGGGAGTGGGGGTGCGGCCACGTGACCGTCCGTCACGTGACAGGGGTGAGGCGGCCGCTGTGCCCGCCCCCTCACCCTTGGCTGGCCAATGGCAGCGCGGCGGGTGCGGCGTACGGCCAATGGGCGGGCGGGGGCGTGGCTTGCGGCCAGCGGTGGGGGGGGCTTGCGGCCGGGACCGGGAGAGGGAACTGGGAGCGCTGGTGGGTATTGGGAGCGCTGGGAGACACGGGCACGGCAGACAGGGAGGTACTGGGAGCGCTGGGAGCTGCCAGGAGGAACTGGGAGTCACCGGAGGAACTGGGAGTCACGGGGGCCACTGGGAGACACTGGAGGAACTGGGAGTCACGGGGGCCACTGGGAGTCGTACGGAGACTGGGAGGTGCTGGGAGCTCTGGGAGAGGAACTGGGAGTTACGGCAGGAACTGGGAGACACTGAGAGTCATGGGGCAGCACTGGGATTGCCCGGGAGGTCCCGGGAATCATGGGAGAACACTGGGAGTACTGGGAGAACTACTGGGAGGCGTGCTGCGAGCACTGGGAACACTGGGGGTACTGGGAGAACACTGGGAGCACTGGGAGTCCATAATGGGAGGTGTGCTGCGAGCACCGGGAGCACTGAGGGTAATGGGAGAACACTGAGAACACTGGGTGCACTGGGGGTACTGGGAGAGCACTGGGAACACTGGGGGCACTGAGGGTAATGGGAGAACACTGAGAGCACTGGAGGCACTGAGAGAGCACTGGGAGCACTGGGGGCAGTGGGAGCACTGGTGCTACTGGGAGAACACTGGGAACACTGAGAGCACTGGGGTACTGGGAGAGCACTGGAGGCACTGGGAGCTCTGGGAACACTTGAAGTACTGAGAGCAGTGGGAGCACTGGGGGCACTGAGGGTAATGGGAAAGCACTGGGGTTACTGGGAGTACTGGGTCTGGGGGATGTCGGGGGTCAGCCCAGCCCTGCCCGGGTGGGGGTGCAGTGCCACCAGTGTCCCCCCAAGCCCCCCCATGCGACACAAGCCCCGCGGCCACCCTGGGTGGGGCAGGAGGTGTCCCCAGCGGGGAAAGGGAAGTGACAGTGACAGTGATTGTGGGATGGGGGGGCGGGGGTGCCCGTCTGGCACCGCAGGGAGATCTTATCGGGGCACGGTTGGGGTGCCACACACCACAGGGTCCCCCCGCTGTCTGTGGGTACCCCCAGCACCCTGAGGTGCCCCCCGACACCCCGGGGTGGGGGCTGGCTGAGGGGGGGTGGGGCTGGGGCTTTCCCAACATATGACTGAAAGAAGAAGTGAGATTTGGGGGGCAGAACTGAGTGCTGAAAGGGGAAACTGAGGCCAGGGTTCGGGGGAGTCCCACAGGTGCTCCCAGAGCCATGAGGACCCTCCTGCTGCTGTGGGTGGCCCTGGCCGGCGCGGGGGCCCAGCTGCCCTGTCCCCATGGGGGACCCTGCCCCGTCACCCCGGTGAGTGTGAGGGGTTTGGGGGGGTCGGGGGGGTCTCAGCAGGGGATGTAACCCCCCATGTGCCCCCCCAGGCCCTGCCTGCCCCCAGTGCTGTGGGATGCCAGGATGGCTCTTCGTGCCCCACCAGCTGCCAGCTGCCAGAGGTGAGCCCCCTCCCCTGTGCCTCAGTTTCCCCTCTGTCCCTGCTGTTTGTGGGGCACTCCCTGACCCCCCTGCCCTCCCTCCCCCTTCTCTCTCCCCAGAGTGTTCCCTGTGCTGGGGGCCACCGCTGCTGTCCCCGAGGGTCCCACTGCAGCGCTGATGGGCAGTCCTGTGTCGCAGGCCTGGGTATGGGCACATGGGGGGTGGCTGGGGGGCAGGGTGGGCCTGGAGGGGACAGGACGGACAGGGGGTTGTCACCTGTCTCCGCAGCCCCCCGTGCTGTCCCCTGTCCTGACGGCCAGTCTGAGTGTCCCGACGATGCCACGTGCTGTGTGACCAGCAGCGGTGCCTGGGGGTGCTGCCCCATGCCCCAGGTACGGGCTGTGGGGACACGGGGACACTGCGGGGGGGACCTGGCACGGCCATTGCTGTGACAAGCACGGCTGGCACCCACAGGCCTCGTGCTGTGCTGACAAAGTGCACTGCTGTCCCCATGCCACCGTCTGTGACCTGACCCGCGGGCGCTGCGTGTCCCCTGCCGGTGGCACCGATGTCCCCATGGGCACAGCTTTCCCTGCCTGGAAGCGCCACCCCCCCGCCCCAGGTAAGGGCTGTGCCCTGGGGGTGCCCTCGCTGTGCCGTGCGCTCGGCCGTGGTGACACTCTGTGTCCGTGGTGACACCGTGTGTCCGTGGTGACACGGTGTGTCCCTCCCCTCAGTGGCGCTGCGCCAGGTGCTGTGTCCCGATGGCCGCTCGGCGTGTCCCGACGGGGCCACCTGCTGCCAGCTGTCCCCAACGCAGTACGGCTGCTGTCCCCTGCAGAACGTGAGTGCTGGCACAGCCCTGGTCACCCCGGCATGGGCAGCTGTGCCAAACCTGTGCCCAGCGCCCCAAAACTGCCACCCCCACTGAACACCCCAAACCAAGCACCCCTGTGCCAGGCACCCCAAACCAAGCACCCCATGCCAGGCACCAAATCCTGGCCTGTGCCAGGCACCCCAAACCAAGCGCCCCATGCCAGGCACCCAAATCCTGGCCAGTGTCCCCCAGGCACCCCAAACCAAGCACTTCTGTGCCAGGCACCCCTCACTGGGCACTCCAGTCCAGCACCCCACACCCCAGCTCACACCACTCACCCCATACCAGTCCATGCAGGCACCCCATTCTGGACACCCCAATTCCAAGCACCCCACAGTGATGCCAGGCACCCTATTTGGGCACCAATCATCCCACACCAGACACGCCTTGCTGGGCATCCTGGGCACCCCACCCTGTGCCATGTCCCCACACCAGGCACCCTGCACTGCCCCCCGTGCTGGGCACACCCTGTCCTTGTCCCCCGGGTCTCTGTCCCCCCATATCTCTGCCCCCAGGCCGTGTCCTGCAGTGCTGGGCAGCACTGCTGTAGCACTGCTGTCCCAAGGGCACCTCCATGCCATGTCCCCTCTGCTGTGCCCCCCTGTCCCCATCCCCAGGGTCCTTGTCACACCGTGTCTCTCCCCGCCAGGCCGTGTGCTGCAGTGACGGGCAGCACTGCTGTCCCCAGGGCACCACCTGTGACCTGGTCCACTCCACCTGCACCTCCCTGGGGGGCTCTGCCCCCCTGGCAGCACTGCCCACAGGTAAGAACCCCCCCAGGGAGCAATCACTCCCTGTCCTGTCCCAGGGAGGGGACACCAGCCGTGACTGTCCCCTGTTCCCAGCTGGTGACATCAAGTGTGACGAGAGGACGAGCTGTCCCGATGGGAACACATGCTGCAGGCTCAGCTCTGGGGCCTGGGGGTGCTGCCCCCTCGAGCAGGTATGGGGGTCACCTGTGCCGCCAGGACACGCAGATGTCCTCTGTCCCCTGGGTGGGATGAGGACATGTCCTTTGTCCCCCCGGGTGGGATGAGGACATGTCCTTTGTCCCCCCGGGTGGGATAAGGGCAGCTGTGTCCTGTTCCACTGACAAGGACAAGGGTGAGGGTTCCTTGAACTTGCCCAGGACAAGGTTTGATGTCCCCTGTCTGCCTTGGGAGGGACAAGGATGGCTTGCCCTGTGCCCCTCCAGCGTTGGGAGATGTCCCCCAGGAGGGCTCCCATTCCCTGATGTCCCATGGGGAAGGGTGACGCTGAATCACTTTGACATCCCCAGTCAACCCCCCTGTACTGCCTGGGACCAGTTTGGGGCTCCAGTGGCACGAGGTGGTGAAGGGACATCCTGGAAGCCACCAGGATGCTCAGGGACCTTCCTGAGACCCACTGAGGGGGGAGGTCAGGAGTGGTGAGGGGGTCCCCACATCCCCCCCTCCTCACTGCTGGGATGGGGAATGGGAATGGCAGGAATGGGCAGGAGGGGACACATTTGTCCCCCCTCCTGTGGGGCTGGCAGTCCCTGGGGGGGTCCCCTGTGCTCAGCCCCCCTCTTTGCCCTCCCCCAGGCCGTCTGCTGCCCCGACCACTTGCACTGCTGCCCCCAGGGCTACACCTGTGACCCCGAGGGGGGCAGCTGCCTGCGGGGAGGGGGCTCCCGCCAGCCCTGGGTGCAGAAGACCCCAGCACTGCCCCACGGGGGACAGGTGACATCGGGGAACGTCAAATGTGATGAAACCACGAGCTGTCCTGACGGGACCACATGCTGCCGGATGAGCCTGGGCACCTGGGGGTGCTGCCCCTTCAGCCAGGTGTGGGGGGCTCTGCCCAAGGGGGTCCATGGCTGGGTGGGGTGGGAGTCCTGGGGGTGCACCCAGGGGAGTGGGGGGTCCTGGACTGAGCAGATGGCTCAAGGGACCCTGAGTGTAGCACCTGCCTGGGGACATGGGAACGTTCACAGGGCACAGTGACCACCTGTCCCCTCAGCAGCCCCATGGGCTGGGGGTCTCCTGTGCCCCGAGGGGACAAAGGCCAATGTTCCCTTTTCCCCAGGGAGTCAAGGCCAGATGTCCCCCTTTGTTGCTTGAAGGATGAGGGCAGATGTCCCCTGTCCCCTGGGGAGGGTGAGGGCAGATGTCCCCTGTCCTCCAGGAAGGACAGGGTGGGCTCCAAACCCCTCATGTCCCCATGGGACCCAGGACCCCTTTGCTGGCAGCCAACCCCAGTCAGACCCCCTCTGCTAACTGGGACCAGTTTGGGGACTCCAGTGGCAGAGAGTGACGGAGGCACATAAGGCCACTGGGGTGCTCAGGGACATTTGTGTATCCCACAGACGGGCAGAAGGGTCACAAGGAGGTCCCCATATCTGCCCCCCTCAAAGGGGGATGGAGCCAGGTTGGGTACAGTGGGACACGGGACAGGGGAGGGCAGGAACAGGCAGGAGGGCACTTGTCCCCTGGAGGTCCCCAGCTGTGTTTCTGGGGGTCCCCTGTGCTCAGCCCCCCTCTTTGCCCCCCAGGCCGTCTGCTGCCCCGACCTCGTGCACTGCTGCCCCCAGGGCTACACCTGTGACCCCGAGAAGGGCAGCTGCCTGCAGGGGGGGGGCTCCCGCCGGCCCTGGGTGCAGAAGACCCCAGCACTGCCCCACGGGGGACAGGTGACATCAGGGAATGTCAAATGTGATGAAACCACGAGCTGTCCTGACGGGACCACATGCTGCCGGATGAGCCTGGGCACCTGGGGGTGCTG
>JAWWMS010000119.1:4119919-4146495 GCA_035048045.1 Chlorospingus semifuscus | reverse complement strand
CGCCCGCCGCGGGGACCGGGCTCCACCTGCCGGAGCCGCCGGGCACGGCCGCCCAGCGCCCACCCCCGGAGCGGCACCGCCCCGGCACCGGGACCAACCCCGGCACCGCCCCGAGACCCCCGGACCAACCCCTGGCACCGCCCCAGAGCTCCGGCACCGCCCCTGCGGTGCCCGAGAGCCGGGACCCGTTCCCGGTACCGCAACCGACACCGGCGCCACTCCCCGGGACCCAGACCCGGACCCGGTACCGGCACCGGCATCCCGGGACTGACCCCGGTGTCGGCAGCGGCATCTCAGGAGCCACCCCCGACATCGGGGGCACCGACCCCCGGATCCACCTCTGACGCTGCTCGAGCCGCGGCACTGACGCCGGTACCGATCCCGACCCGCTGTACCCATCCCCGGTACGGCCCCGAGACCAGGACCGGGACTCGGCACTGCTGGGCTCTCTCCGGTACTGGCACCAGCAGCATTGCACTGCCCCCGGTACCGCACAGGCCTCCCGGGACCCATTCCCGGCTCCACTCCGAGCCCCGTGACAGGGACATGGTACCGGCACCGTCATCCCGGGACTGCCCTGTACCGGCACCGGCATCCCGGGACTGCCCTGTACCGGCACCGGCATCCCCGGACCCGCTCACGGTTCTTCCTCGAGCCTCAGCGTCGAGCCCCGGTACCGCAGCGACATCTCGGGGCTGCCCTTGGCCCTGCCCCGATCCCCCGGTACCGTGACCCACCCGCGGTACCAGCACCGGCCCCGGTACCGATCCCCCAGCAGTGCAGCACCGCCCGGGACCGAGCCCAGCACCAACCTCCCCACGGCCCTCCCGAGGCACCCCACAAGGACACACGGGGGTCCCCAAAATCCTCCCTGCCCCCGGTGCAGCTCCGGGGAGACACAACCACAGCCGAGGGCAGCACCGAGGGCAGCGCCGGGATTTATTGTCCGGGGGGAGCAGAGCGGGGCTGGGGTCCCACGGGCACGGGAGGGATGGGGAGGGCGAGCGGGGTGAGGGGGGCACGGGGGGACCCCGCTAGTCCTGGGTCTGGCCCGGCTCCTGGCCCGGTTCCTGGGCACTGCCCGGCTCCTCCGTGTCCCCCTCGGCTGGTGGCCGCGTCCTCTTGAAGAAACCCATCTGCAAGGGGACACAGTGACATCGGGCCCTGGGGGACCCCACGGCAGGGATCCCACAGGATCAGCCCCCCGGAGATCCCTGTGGCACCACCTCGGGGACCCCCTGCCTCTGGGAACCCCACAGTGTCACCCGTGTTGCTGTCCCCCATCCTGTCCCACAGCCCCCACCCCCAGCACTGTGTCCCGTGTTTCATGGTCCCTCTGGATGTCACCAGTGTCCCCAGTGTCCCCCTGTGCCCACTGACCTTCCACATGAGGAGGATGAGGAGGGTGAGGAGCAGGAGCCCGGCCAGGACCCCCAGCACCACCCACCCCACCGGCACAGCCCCCTCGCCGCCAGGGCTGGCGCGCACCACGCACGTCTCAGTCTGCAGAGGGACAGGGAGGTGACACCGCTGCCGCCGCGGCCTGTCCCCGTGTCCCCACGGCCACGGGAGCCCTACCTCAGCCTTGCCGCTGGGCAGGAGCCGGGGCTGGACGCGGTAGGGCATGGCCGAGGTGTTGAACCACGCCTGTGACTGGATGCGGAACTCCCGGCGGTGCTCCCGCTAGGGACAGCAGGGGGACACATGGGGACACACGGGAACCTGGCATCAGGGTTGCTGCCAGCTCACAGGGCACCCATGACCCACACATGGTATCTCCAGGGTGGTCTCTGGGCACCACCGTGCAGGAGGGGACATTGCAGGGATGCCCTGAGGCCACAGTGCCACCCTCTGTCCCCAGGAGGGGACAGTACCTGCTGCAGGGTGTCCATCCAGAGCAGGGCGTGGACGCTGACCAGTGCCCGCTGGTCCTTGCCCAGGCTGGCCACGTGGCAGGTGATGTCCACGCAGGTGGCATTGTCACAGTCCTGAGGGTGGCATCCAACACGGTGGGCGTTGGGGGGCCGCCACCCCAGGGGACACTCCCAACCGTGGACTGCAGGTCCCCAGGGTCACCCAAGGGATGTGGTCCCACCCTGGCAGTCCCAGCTCGGCCTCCATCACACCCGCAGGTCCCCAGGGTCACCCAAAGGATGTCCCCCCTCCCTGGCAGCCCCAACCCAGCAGGTCCCCAGGGACACCCAAGGGATGCAGCCCCAGCCCTGTCTCCATCACAGCCGGCAGGTCCCCAGGGTGACCCAAAGGATGTCCCCCCACCCTGGCCTCCATCACACCCGCAGGTCCCCAGGGTCCCCCGCTCACCACACGGACGAGGTCCCCCAGCCCCAGGTCCCCCAGCCCCGCTCCCGGGAGCGCCTCCGCCTCCCGGCGCTCCCGGTGCTGGCTGCCGTTCCCGGGCGCTGCGGCCGTCGGAGCGGAGATCTCCAGCTGGAAGGGGACACAGAGGTGACACCACGTCCCTGCCATGTCCCAGCGCCCCCGGCGGGACACAGAGGTGACACCACGTCCCTGCCACGTCCCAGGGCCCCCGCGGGCAGGGTCCCGCAGCCCGTACCTGTGCGGGGTTGAGGGCAGGGTGCTGGGTGCAGTTCGTGCCCCCCTGGGTGCCCAGCTCCAGCAGGTAGAGCAGGACGTGCTCCCCCAGCAGATGGGGCACGGCGAGGCGCAGGGTGACCCTGCTGACGGTGCCGGGACCTTTGTTGTGCAGCTGCGGGAGGACGGTGGGTGATGCCCAGCACAGGAGATGGCTCCGGGGAGGGGACAGAGGGGACATCCCCTGAAATCACCTCGTAGACGTGCTCCACCCTGATGCCGTGGTCCTCGAGGCGCCGGCTGCCCCGCACCCCGTGCCAGCCCGCGGGCAGCACCATGGTGGCAGGCAGGGAGTTGCTGGTGGGAGAGGGGGGTCAGTGTCGCCCTTGGTCCCCCCGTTGTCCCCGTGTCCCCCAGAGCCTCACCCTCGCAGCTCCATCTCTGCCTCTGCCTCCACGGGCACTGTCACTGTCACCGAGCCGTGGCTGGGGCTGGGGCTGTTCTTGCTGTGGGGACACAGCGGGATGAGACACGGACACTGAGTTTGGGGACGGGCTGAGGACACCGAGCCCGAGGTGCCAGCAGTGGGTGGGGGACAGGGCGACAGCACGGTGTCACCTGCGCAGCTGGAGGTGGAAGGTGATGGCATCCCCCATGTCCTCCAGCCCGGACACGCTCAGCTCCATGTCCACGGTGATCTGGGGACAGCAGAGGAGAGAGGCTGGTGGGTGACCAGCCCCGGTGGGTGACAGACAGCAGGGACCCCCCTGTCCCCTTACCCGGGCTCCTGCTTTCATGGGATTGCCCAACTCGCAGAGCACCACGTGGGTCCCGTTCTCCTTCTTGGGGTTGCAGCTCAGCTTCTCCTGCCCCTGCAGGGTGGGGACATGGGGTGGGGACATGTCAGGGACCCCACCAGGAACCAGCCACACTGGGGACCCGCATGAGCTGAGGGCAGGGCTTGAGCCCCAGACATCCCTGAACAGCCATCACCAGTGGGGACCCTGTGGAGAGTGACAGCCACCAAGGGCAGGGCAGGAACCCCCAGTCCCTGGGCAGCCACCCCCACCAGGCAGCCCCATGGAGGGGATGAAGGACGCAGTGTGAGCCCCTCGATTTGGGTGTCCCCTCTGTACCCAGCACTGTCCCCATTCCCAACCCTGGGAATGTCCCCTCTGTCCCTCTGCCATCTCCAAACCCTCCCCAGGATGTCCCCCTGCTGTCCCTGCTCCTTCTCAGGGCATGTCCCCAATCGTCCCCCTGCATGTCCCCTCTGCTGTCCCCATTCTCCCCTCTCGGAGATGTCACCTCCCTCCCGTCCTCCATCCCTGGAATGTCCCCTCTCTACTCTGCACTGTCCCAATCTCCCCTCTGCAATGTCCCCTCTGTCCCCTTCACCAGATGGGCACCCCCACGGAAGGTGACAGCACCAAGGACAGTTTGGGTCCCCCACCCACCCTGGCCATCTCCCATCACCCATTCCCACGGGGCACCCCCAAAGAAACAGGTGATGCCAGCAAGGGCAGGACATGTCCCCCCTGCCCCGGTCACCCCCGTGACACCCCTGTGACACCCCTGGCCACCCCCAGCCTGTCCCCCTGTCACACCCACCGGGATGGTGCTGCGGGCAGCCTGGTAGTGCGTGCCCGGGGGCAGCTGCACCCGCAGCTCCGCCTCGAAGGCGCCTTCGCCCGCGTTGGTGGCGCTGGCCCGCAGGGACAGCACGGCCTCGGCGCCGATCAGCAGGCGCTGGCTGGGGCTGGGGGACACAGGGACACGGGGACAGGCTCAGCACCCCGCGGGGACACCGGGCACGCCCTCAGTCCCATCCCGGTGCTCACGTGTGGGCGGCCAGGTGCAGGTCGGGCACGCAGAGATTGTCATCGCCACAGTCCTCCAGGATGATGTGGGTCTGGCAGGGGACAGGGAGGGGACAGGGAGGGGACAGGGGGACCCCCCCATTCAGGGTGAGTTGGGAGACGGGGAGTCATTGGGGACATCCCGGGGAGGGATTGAGCTGGTGGAGGGGCCAGAGGGGACATCGCAGACGGGAGATTGGGACAGTGCAGAGCAGAGAGGGGACATTCCAGGGATGGAGGGGAGGGAGGTGACATCTCCGAGAGCGAAGAATGGGGACAGCAGAGGGGACATCCAGGGGGATGATTGGGGACATGCCCTGGGACACGGCAAGGAGGGAGCAGGGACAGCAGGGGGACATGCTGGGGAGGGATTGGAGGTGGCAGAGGGACAGAGGGGACATCGCGGGGTTGGGAATGGGGACAGTGCTGGGTACAGAGGGGACACCCAGGGGAGGGATTGGGGACTGCAGGGTGAGCACAGAGGGCAGAACAGCACGGGCACACCAGGGAGTGGCAGGGACAGTGAGGGGCACATTCCAGAGGGAACAAGGGACAGTGGGGGGGGTAGGAGCCGCATCCCAGTGGAAACTGGGGACAGTGGGAGGGGTACAGGGGCAATCCCAGGGGGGTGCTGGGGACACTGGCACAAGCTGGGGACCCCAGAGCTGAGCTCAGCCAGGCTGGGGGTACCCACAGGTGCCCTGGTGGGGATGAGCCCACCCCGTGTCACTACGGTGACATCCCCCCACAGCCACGTCCCCCCTACCTGTGCCTGCACCAGGGTGTCCCCGTAGAGCACCAACCCCGGGGCCTCTCTGGGCAGCGACAGGGCCACGCTCAGGGCCACCGGGCTCAACTTGTCCTTGAACTCGGCCTTGTCCTGGGGACACCCATGGGCACAGCACTCCGGATGGCATCCCGTGCCCACCCCACAGCCCCAGCCACCGCTGTCCCCATCCCGGGACAGGGAGACGCTGTTATCCCTAACGCTGTCCCCATCCTGTGGTGATGCCACATCCCCATTCCTGTCCCCTCCCTGCACCGTCCCCTCCCTCTGCCGCCTGTCCCCGTGCCCGTACCCGCAGGTAGGCCGTGAGGTTCCTGCACACCGGGGGTGCCCCCGGTGCCACCAGCAGCGCCTCCTGCCAGGACGATTGGTGTCCCTGCAGCAGCAGGACCCGCCGCGATGGCCGCGGCTTCAGCCGGTCCAGCTGCAGCTCAGCCTCCAGCTCTGGTGGGCAACGGGAGGTGGCACTGGTGACACCCGCGGTGACACCCCAGTGACACCCCAGTGACCCTGGCACTCACGGATGCTCCGAGGGATGTCCTGACCCGTCACGCTGACACAGAACTCCACGTGGAAGCTGCGGGGGGACACCACCAACAGCGCTCAGAGACCTGTCCTGTGCCCACCGTGGTGTCCCCATAGTGTCCCCATGGCAGTGTCCCCTCACCAGCTGACAGGGACGCTGGAGTTGGGCAGGGAGCAGTCCAGGATCTCAGGGTTCAGCCCGTCGGGGACACTCAGCTGGGTCCGGGCCACCACCACGGGCAGTCCCCTGGGGCACGGGGACATTGCTGAGGTGCCAGGGGACCCGAGATGGAACCCCGGGCCACGCAGGGACGGGCACTCACAGGTACACGGCCACCTTGGCTGCCCCGTAAGCCCCCACGAGCAGATCTGCGGGGACAAGCAGAGGGTCGGTGCCAGGGCCGTGACACCGGGTTGGTGACACCGGGGTGCCAGGGCAGTGCCAGGGCGGTGACACCGGGGTGCAAGGGCGGTGCCAGGGCGGGGTCGTGCCAGGGCTGTACCCGCGTAGCCGTTGCCGTCCAGGTCGGTGGCACCGCGCAGGGTGAAGCCGAAGGCGGCGGCGCCGGGGAAGGGGCTCTCGAGGCGCTGCGTGGGCACCGGTGCCAGCCCCTCGCTGTGCCCGCGGAAGATGAACACCTGCCCGCTGCCACTGTCACCGCCCTGCGGGGCGCCCACGGCCACGTCTGGGGACAGAAGGGACGTGAACCCCCCCCCACCCCGCGCTCTCCTGCCTCAGTTTCCCCAAGGCGCGGCACTGAGGGTGGCACAGTCCCTGCCCGCCCTGCCCGCTGTTACCGCCGAATCCGTCCCTGTCCAGGTCGCCCAGGCTGGCGATGGCGGCGCCGAAGCGGCCGTAGGGGTGGGTGCCCGTCAGGGTTTGGGGGGGCCCGGCCAGGCGCTGCTGGCCCCGGTAGAGGTAGAGGCGGCCGAGCTCGCTGCGCTGCCCGTCCGAGCGCCGGGCCATGAACAGGGGGGCACCCACCAGCAGATCGTCCCTCCTGTGCCCGGAGCGGGGGCACGGTCAGGCTCCGCGGGTTTGGGGGCCGGGGGCACCCAGCGCTGTGCCAGGCACGGGGCAGCACCCCTGGGTGCCAGGGAGGAGGGGGGGACTGTCCCTGCTCTCACCCGTCCCCATCGACATCGGCCACTGCCACCGTGTGCCCGAAGTACGAAGCCACCTGGGAAGGGTGAGGGTGGCACAGGGGGGTGCTGTGGGACGGGGCTGGGGTGCTGTGGGGCACCGGGGGTGTCACAGGGCAGGGGTACCGAGGGGTACCTGCTCGCTGGCGATGCCCCGCAGCCGGCGCAGGGTGTCCCCCGCAGTGAAGATCTCCACCTGCCCAGGGCAGTGTCAGCGCCAGGCCCAGCCCGGGGTGACACATGGCGGTGTCCCCTGGTGTCCCCTCGGCGCCGGGCACTCTGCAGCACTCACCTCACCCCTCGTGTTGCTCTTGTTGGGGACCCCCACCACGTACTCTGTGAGGGATGAGAGCCCTGAGTGCCCCACTGGCACACTGAGGGGGGCACAGGGATACCCCTGGCATTGGGGTGGGCACAGGGATACCCCTGGCATTGGGGTGGGCACAGGGATACCCCTGGTGCGACATGGGGCCATGAGGGCACAGGGATGGACGGGACCCTGTCCTGGCACAGCCTGCCCAGCCCCCTCGGGAAGGGGAGCAAGGTCACTCTGGGGTGCCCCAGGCCCGTCAAGCCCCGTTCCCTGCACCCCTCAGCCCTACCTTTGGTTTTGGGGTTGCCATCAAACTCGCCCACAGCCACCGAGTATCCTGCAGGGAGATGGGCACTGGTGACCCGGGGTACCCCAGCAGGAGCTGGCAGTGGGGCAGGGTGCCCGTGCCCGCTGCTCACCCCGGTACCCGTCCTCGTAGTCCCCGGACACCGGCTCCGTGGGGCGCCCGGGGCTCCCCAGCCACAGCAGGGACGTGCCGAGGAAGCGCCGGAGGATCTTGTCCAGCTCCACCGAGTACACGAGCCCTGGGCACACCGGGGCAGGGAGCACCAGCCCTGACGGGGCACCCGCTGCCACCCGCCCCAGGCTGGCAGCGCCACTGCGGGTGGCACTTACGGGGCACCGCATCCGGGGTGCCATTCCCCCACAGTGCCCACCCCGGGAGCAACACTGACAGGATGGACTCACCTGAGAAGAAATACCCGCCGGGGGCACCCAGCACCAGCGTCCCATCCTGCGGGAGGAGCTGGCTCAGCACCCCCCGGGGCACCCTGGCATCCCCACAAAGCATCCTCAGCCAAGTATCCCCCACCCCGGTATTCCCCCCAAAGCATCCTCAGCCAAGTATCCCCCATTCCGGTATTTCCCATCCTGGCACCCCCCCATTCCTAGGGCCTCTCCTCCCGGAATTCCCACTGCACATCCCCCAGCTCAGCGTCCCCACCCCAGCATCCCCCGCCCTGACACCCGGGTACCATCCTGGCCTCACCCTCTGCATCTCTCTCAGCCCCCTCTGGGCATCCCGGGGGGCACCCCCCGATCCCCCCAAGGTGCCCGAGTCCCCCCATCCCCTCTCACCGGGGTGACAGCGGCGCTGAAGCCGATCTCGCAGTAGCGCTTGTCGTGCCCTGCGGGCACAGGGCAGGGTCAGGGGGGCGCGGGGCTGGGATCCCGGGCTGGGATCCCCCCGTTCCCCGTTCGTTCCCCGTTCCCCGCTCACCGTAGCCCGGCTGGCGGTAGGTGCTGGCCATGGTGCCTTCGCGGCACGGCGAGTACCACACGGAGCGCTCCGGGCTCCGCACGAAGCAGGTGCCCGTGGGGGTGCGGAACGCCTCCTGCTGCCCCTCCAAAGCGTTCCAGTGCTGCAGCGGGGCACAGACCTGGGCACGGCGATGGCACGGGCTGGGTGCCACCCCGTGCCCACCCAAGGCTGCCCACATCCCCCCCGATGCACCCACCACCAGGCTGCCGTGCCAGCTGGTGACGGACGCTCCCAGCCACTGGTGCGATTTGTAGGTGCGCAGCTCCAGGGTGCCCTGGCTCTCGCTCTCGTCCCCTGGGGGAGCGGGACAGGGGCAATGTGCGGGGCTGGCACCCCCCGCGCCCGCTCCCCGCCCCACGGAGCCCACGCACCCGCAGTGTCCATGGGCAGGGGGTGGCAGGGGGTCCTGCCGGGGGGCCAGGAGCAGAGGAACACGGCGCCGGGCTGAGCCACGCCGGGCTGGGAGGTGTTGGCACGGGGGGCTCCCACCGCCACGCTGGGCCTGGGGGCAGAGCGGGTGTCAGGGGGGGCGGGCGTGAGCCGTGCCCGACCCCGGCCCCGCGGTGCCCCCCTACCTTCCCTCGCTCCTGTGGAAATCCAGGGAGAAACCGAAGTAGCTGCCGGGGGGTCCCTCGTAGATGGTGGGGGGCTCCTGGAGAAGCCCCAGCGTGGGGGGCAGGCGCAGTCCCCCGAGGAGCAGCAGCACCCGCAGCAGCGCCATCGTCACCCCAAAGTGTGGCCACAGCCGCTGTCCCGGGGTGTCCCGGGCTTATCTCGGGGGACGCAGCTGGGGCCGGGCCCGGGAGGAACGGGGAGCACAGGAAGGGCCCCCCCGGACGCGTATCCGCTCCTGCGGGGAGCCGGAGAGGTGCGGGGGAGACGGATGTGGCTGGAGCAGGGCGGGGAACAGGAGGTGGCAGTGCCACCACCGGGAGACACGGTGACAGGGTGGGGGACACGGCGACAGCAGCCTGAGGCTATCTCCCGCGGGGTGCCAGTCTCGGGGTGCCTATTTCGGAGTGTGCATCCCGGGGTGGCTATTTCGGGGTGCAGGCAGTCCCCACCAGCGGAAATGTGGCGAGGGGGGAGGACAGCAGGGCACAGGGCCCCTCCATCGGCCCCGATCTCCCCTCGGCAGCCGGATGGAGCTGACAGCGCCGAGCCCGCCCGCACTGGGCATCACCCCGCAGTGTCCCATTCCCAGGGCAGGGACACCCCAAACCCTGCCAGGGCTGTGCAGGGCAATGGCTCTGGCAAGGGGCCGGGGGCACGGTGGGCACAGTGAACAAGGCGTGTCCTTGTCCCTGTCCCCTGTGCCCTCAGCCAGGCCTGGGACAGCCACAGAGCTCAGCTCAGCCCGGACAGCGGCGTCAGCCCTGAACCCACCTACAGAATTAATTGAAACTCCATTAATTAAGGACAGTCAGACTGCCCCGGGGGCTCCTGGTGCCAACCCCGCGCCAAAGGCCGGGAGAGGCCCCGGAGCAGCTCCCTGGGAGCCGGCCCGTGTGGAACGGGGCTTTTCTCCTGTCTCTGAGGCTACAGTGGGAAGCAGGACAGGGCAGGGTCTCGGGGGGTCTTGGGGGGCACAGGGGGTCCCTGAAGGGCACCTTGGCCCCCGGAGCGGGGTCTGTTCCAGCCCTGTGGAGCAGCTGCAGCTGGAACAGAGCGGGGCTTGCCCAAAGCCGTGGCACAGCTCCGAGGGGTGGGAAGGGTTCAGCTGAGCCCGGAGCAGCTCCAGGAGAGGACACCGGACTCGGGGGCAGCTGCTCCTCCTCGGGAGGTCTCGTCCCCAGCTCGCTGCAGCATCTGAACCCAGCTGGAGCCCACACCAGAGCCCCTGAGGGCAATTATAATCCTTTCTTCTGTCCAATTACTTCATTTCCCGTTTCTTTCAGCACTGCTGCACCGTCCCTAGGGCAGGTGGCACCCTGGATCCCTGGGTCCTGCTGGCATGCAGGGGGGGTGGATTTTTTTCCTTTAATCAAACCAGGAAAAGAGGCTGGTGCTCTGCACAGCAGCTCCCCACCACCACACAGCATCACATTTCTTTTTCCACAAATCATTGGTTTATTAGAAAGGTTTTTTTCCCTCATTTTACAGCATATATATATATATTTATATATATATCTTATGTGACAAAGTTAAATACAGTCTGTTTATGCTTGTAAGTAATGACAGGTTAATTATTTTAGCGCTATCCTGAAGTCCAAAAACAATCCCTGCCCACGGTGCAGTGGGGCCAGGGCACAGATGGGCCCTATGAAGCTCAGCTCTGACAGTAACACTGAATTGTCTGTATTTACAGGAAATTGAGTCCCTTTTTTGTGACTGCTGTCACTCTGACCTGCTCCAATTCTCATTTACACGGTGAGGGAGCTCAGGGGGTTTTGATCCTTTGACTCTGCCTGGCCTCGTGCTGCACTCCAGGAGGGGACAGGGAAGAGGATGAGGATGGGGAATGGGACAGGGATGTCACCACATCCCCTCACTGCTCTGAAATCCCTCCCTCCAGCCGTGGTGGCCCAAGGGCTGTGACACCTGCAGTGTCACCTGAGCTGGGTGATGCTGGGAGAACTGGGAAATCCCTTATGGACTAAGCTGGGGTAACCCTCTGTGTGGGCTGGGAGCAGTCCCAAGTTCCACATTACTGCTTCCAAAGAGGGGGAAAAGGAAAGGAAAAAAGGGCTCCTATTCTCTGGGAGCACCCTGAATTCCTGCTGCTCCCCAGGCTGCTCCAGTGCCCATTCCTATGGCAGGGAGGAACACAGAACCTGCCAGAGTCACTGCTACCCCCACACCCTCACCTCGCCCAAGTCTCACCTGTTGATTTTTTTTTCTTCTGCAAAATTCTAAATGAAGATTCTTTTTTTGTTTGTTTTTACATTTTATACTACATAAAAACTTCAAAAATACATGAGCTTGATAAAATATACATGCTTAGCTGTTCTGCATCTAGCTGAAACTATAAATTGAACCTTTACAAGTGTCTTGGGTCACCTACAGCAAACATATTTACACAGAAGCCACCAGAACAAGTACCACTAAGAACTGGCTGTAAAAAATATTATTGCGATATACTACAAATGTAACCTTTGATAGGAGCTACAAAAAGCAGCATCTTTGTTTACAGAGTTCAGTGCAATTCTTTACATTAAAAAAAAAAAATCCTATAAATTAATAAAGAAACCATCAGTGTTACAGAGGAAAGAACACGTTTTACATCCAGGCCGCACTCCCCCGTCCTCTGTATTGCTTCAATTCCTAACAGGATTTGCCTTCTCTCTCCCATCCCAGTGCCTCTTTCCCAACCCCACAGAAGATGGAATTCAAAGTGATTTTTTTCCCCCTTTCAGGAGAAGAGTGGTCAAAGCCCAGACTGGAATCCCAACCCCAGAGCCTCTCTCCAGTCTGGGATATCCAGGCATGGTCCTGGCGCAGGAGAACGTGGATGCAGGATGGGGAAGGAAGGGAGTTCTGGGCACACACACAGAGCTCCTCCTCCTCTTTACACTAAGATCTTACTTCCATCTTTGCTGCTCACACCAAGAAAAACCCACATGTGCAGAGAGAGGGGCCAAGGAACCTCCTGCAATGCTGAAAGCTGAGGCCTCCAGCCCCTCCACAGCCGGCAGCGCCCGATGTTCCATGACCAATTACAAGCCGGATCCAATCATGCTATTTGAATTAGATGACCTCATTAAAAGGATTTTTAGAGATCCTATTAGTGTGGATGAAACCCCATTTATCATATACAAGGTGGCAGAAGGAAGATGACCAAGTGTAAGAATCCAGGGGGGAAAAAAAGCCTTTCCAAGTGTCTCGCTGTTGTAAAGGTGAAATGGTTCCTCCGGAGCAGTGCTGCTGCGTGCATGGAGGAGCTGGAGTGAGACTTCCCTGGGGTGCAGCCACCTGCCCAGCCCTGGAGCCCCCGGCTTCTTTGGCTGCTCAAGAGTGAAAGGAAATGCTCAGGCCTCACCTGCCTGCTGGCTCGACTCCAACCCCGTCCCAAAACACCAAATATTCTCCTTCCTCCGAGGTTCCTTCATTGTGTCCTTCATGTGCCGTGGCTGGGTGGATGCTGCAAGTCCTGTCCTGAGAAAATGGGGTGCAGCAGGGGGTGGAGGTGCAGGGCTGTGGCAGCAGCAGCAGCTGCTGGCCTGGGAGCCAGGAGGGTCGGGTACAGAGCGTGAGGGACAGGGTGGAAGGTGAAGGGGCCGGGGTGGATGGCGGACGCCGGAATGATGTGGATGGGGTGGCTGGCCAGGAACGTGGCGGGGTGGCCCGGAATAATGGAGTGGGTCAGGTGGGACAGGGAGATGGGTGTCAGGTGTGGCTGGGGGATGTGGTGGACCTGAGCGAGGGGCTGTGGGTGTGGATGGGGGTGGATGCCGATGGCGGCGGCAGCAGCAGCAGCGTGGTGCTGCAGGATGGCGTGCTGCACCGTCGTGATGGACGTGGCCGAGGCTGCTGCCGGCTGCTGGATGTGGATGGGCTGGAGCGCGGGGGCAGCCGGAGCCAGGGCGGCCGAGGTGGGGAAAGCCTTCACTTGCTTGGCCAGCAGCTGCTGCTGGATGTGCTGCTGGGCAGCCTGCTGCAGTTTGCTGTACTTCTCCATCTCCTCTGGCGTGAAGGTGATGGGCTGGCTCTCCAGCGGGGCTAGGGAGGAATCTTCTCCCCCCTCCCGATCTCCTTCCATGCTGGGCTCCCCGCTCTGAGGCACGTAGCCAGGAAAGTGCTCAACATCTGGAACTAAGGGCATCATACTGGTTTCCACTGGGACTGGCTGGTTGCCCCCATCCATAGGCTCCAGCCCATCACCATCGCTGGGATCCGAGAGGAAGTTGTGCGGCATGACCAGATCACTGGAGCCAAAGCACTCAGGGAGCGTCGGCGTGTCCAGGGGAAGGGATGGCATCTCCACAGAGGTTTCATCACGTTTCTGCTCATCCAGAGGTTTGTCCTGAATTACCATCACCACATCTTCCAGGAGAGACTGGCCGGCCAGCTGACCCTCCTCCATGCCTTGGGAACCATCCTCAGCATCTGACAGCTCCTGCTCCTCGCCCCTCTCCAAGCCAGACTCCTCATATCTTTTGGAGTTTGGTTTCCGAATGGTTGGCAACTTCCCAATTAAGGGCAGAACCGGTTTGTTGCCTAAGGAAGGAGGCAGTTTGGGGCCAAAATAGCCCTGGGGAGGATCTTTGAGCTTTATGCCCACTTTGTTTGCCCCTGACAGCATCTCGTCAGTGACACAGGGCTTCTTCTCAACCTTCCTGGACTGCACCTTTTCCAAGAGCAGCTTTGCAGTGACGGAGTTCCTCTCCTCAGGACTGCAGTCCCCCTCCGAGGCCCGCCCCATGCCAGAGCCGCTGCTGTTCTGGGACAGGGAGCCAGATCCTTTCAGATCCTCTCCTTTGCCATCCTCCTTCTTGGGCAGCGCCCCTTCACCTCGGCCTGTCCGGAAATAGTGAGGAGACTGGGAGCGATAGATCTTGGACCGAATGAAGTCCCTTCTGCCAGACCTTCTCTCCTCGGGGCTCTCGTGGCCCCGCGAGCCCTTCCGTGACAGGGACCTCTGCGAGTGGCTGCGGGTGCTGCGGCTGCGGTCCCGGCTGTAGCTGCGGCTGCGCTTCCAGCTGCGCCCGGTCCCGCTGCGGCTCCTCCTCTTGCTCCGACTGCGGCTGCAGCTGCTGCTGCGGCTCCTGCCCCGGCTCCTCGATCTCGACCTGCCCCGAGGGTGGCTTCTGCTCCTGCTCCGACTCCTGGACCTGCTCCTGCTCGAGCTGTAGTCATCTTCTGACGAGGAGTATTTGCGCCGCTTGGAGCGGTGGTTGGAGCCGTTGTAGTCGGAGTCGTCCTCGGAGTCCTGGGAGCGCTTGGAGTGGCAGCGGGAGCGGTCGCTGTAGTCGCTGTAGCTGTCGTCTGAGTAGCTCCTGTGGCGGCTGTAGCGGCTGTGCCCCGAGGAGGCCTCCGAGCTGCTGGAGTAGGATCTGTGTGAGGAGCGCCTGCGGCCCGAGCGGGAGCGGCTGCGGGAGTGCTCGCTGCCCGACTCGTAGTCATCATCGCTGTACTGCGACGGGGACTTCTGGTGGCAGTGCTTGCCAGGGGAGCCCTCGTCACTGTCGTCGTCACCGCTGCTCTGCCGGCTCCGGCAGCCGCCCCGGGGCTGGGACAGAGCCGGGCAGCGCCGCCTCGCTCCAGGCACCTGCTGCAGCTCAGCCTTGTGTCTTTTGCTGCTGTGCTCTTGGCAGGAGTTACCCCCGTCCTCCTTTTTAGTGCTGCTTCCCTCCTCGGCAGACAGGGATTTCCTCTGGGACTCCTGGGAGCATCGCTTTTTCTTCTGGAAATGGCTGCAGTCTTCAGACAGTTCAGGTTTCAGTGCTCGGTCTGACTCTGTTGAAAGGGAGGATTTACCTTTTTTGTGCCTGTGCCTTTTCCGTTTCTTGGGCTTCTCTTCCCCCAGCTCAGCTTTGCGGGTCTTCTCCTCAGCTTCCTCCTTGTGTTTGCGTTTGTGTCTGCTGGACTTTTTGTGCTTCTTTTTCTTTTTGTGTTTATGGGACCTTCCAGATTTACTCTTCCCCGTTACACTCTTACTGCTGTCCTCCCCCTCTCCCTTACCAATGCTCCCCAGACCGGACTCCTGCTTGCTCTGGGATTTGTTTTCCATTTTTTGAGCAGAACTGTTCTCTACACCTTCAGCCTCCTTGGTTTTGCTCACCTCACCAGGTTCTGTGCTCTGAGCGTTGTCCTTACAAAGCCCCCCTGGATCCTTGGATTTCTCTGCCCCTTTCCCTTTTGCATCCTTGTTACGGGAGAGCTTGAAGTCGAAGTACAGGGGGTTGCAGCTGTAGGACACAGAGGGCTCAGCTTTGGTGAAGATGAGCAGCTCTGAAGGCCACTGCAGTGTCGTGCTCTCATCCTTACTCAGAACAGGGAAAAAAGGTCCCGTGGGGTGCTTTGGTCCCTCAGAGCCATCTCTGCAGCCCGAGGCAGGAGGAGGAGCTTCTTTAGCAGTGTCTGGCTCGGGGGGATTGCTCTCTGGAAGGTGCTTGCTCTCCTGTGTATTTTCATTCTCTGGGATGTCTTTTCGTTCTGTTTTGCCCTGCTGGGCTGCAGTTTCAGTAGTACTCTGCTCCTTCTGCTGCCCCGTGCTCTCGGCAGCCTTTTCCGTGTGCTTGCTGGGTTTGGGTTTGGGGGAACTCCCCTTTTTCGCTTCGTGCGCGTTTTTTTTGTTCACATTTTCCGCTTCCGTTTGCTCAGTAGCCTTCATGAAAAGCAGGAATTGAAAGTTGGGCTTTACTTTACAGTGGGCTGGGGGGATGTAGTGGTAATACTCTGGTTCCACAGCTGTTGGTCCATCTTCTCGCCTCATCTTCTTCAGTTTGGATAAGGTGCTGGCCAGAGCCCCGCTGTCCTTGTCGTGCTGGTCATCATCCTCCCCCTTGCCATCAGAATTATTGGTGCCTTCACCCTCCCCAGACTTCTGCAGGCTGCCACCCTCTGAGGACCCCCTCTCATCACCTTTTGCCCCGTCTCCAGAACTGGACTCGTCCACGTGGTCCTTGAAAACAGAAGCAATGGTCTCCAGCTTCACTGGGGTCTTCTTGGCAAAGGAAAAGGACACCCCAATCTTCTGCAGTGGAGTTCCCAGAGAGCCCTTAATGCCAAAGCTGATGCCCTGTGCCCCCTGTGATGCCTGGCCTGGCACCACAGTGCCTTGCCCAGTGTTCAGGAAGCCTCTGTCCGTGGTCATGTCTGTGCCCTGGCCAGAGCTGGTCTGGACGAAGGAGCCGCTGTTGGCTGCGGAGTCATCATCGTCTCCACCTTCCTCATCCACAGCCACCGTGGTGGTCCTGAACATGGGCCCACTTCCAGGAGCACTGGAACAGGGGAGAGAGAAAACACAGCTTACTGGTGTCCCTGTCCCTCTGCAGGAGGATCCATCCCTCAGTGGAGACAATCTTGCACCCAGACACATGCATTAAAATATCATTATAGAGCCACTCAAAGTTTTTCATAATATTAAATTACTGAAGAAAATGTATTGCTGGATAAAGCAATTTGGGGATGCTCTGCATGATCAGTTTAGTGAATTCACTCCTACCAAAAGCACAGCAGTGTGAAGCTTTGCCCTCAAAGCCCGTGAGTATCCCAGAGCAGGAATGCCAGCCCAGCCCAGCCCAGCGGTGCTGGGGACCCCCAGACTCACCACTCAGGCTGCCTCCTCTGCTCTGCCAGCTCGTGCAGGCGCCGCAGGGCCTTCTCCTGCTTCCTCTCATCCTTCCGGGATCTCGACGACACATTGCGAGCAAATTCCCTTTGCTTGAGATCTTTCAACCTCTGAGGCAAAAGAAAGCAGGGATGGATCAGATCAAAGCTGTTTGTGGTTTGTCCAAGAGCAGCTCTTTGCTGTAGCACTGGAAATTGCGGTGTCAAGCCCCTCCCCAGGGACATTTCTTGAGCCAGGATGGAGCAAGAGCATCTTAGCTCAACAAAGCCCATGGAGCACAGTGCCATCCTCCCAGCAGCTGAAGGAAAAGACAACTGGTGGTCACTTTTGGCTATGACTTCAAGTTCTGTGTATACCCCTTTCAAATCAACACTACTGGTTTTCTTTAGCATGGACAACAAAGCTGATTTCGAAGCAACAAGCAAATTCTGGAAGGAAAAGGGGAAAAGAAGAAGGATTGTTTACTCTGCTGCTCTCGCAGCGTGCAGATGTACTTGACAAACAGTGCATGACACGAGTCAAAAGCATGGGCCAAAGGACAGGAGGGATTAGCTGGTGCCAGAGCTACCCAGGAATGACATCTGACAAAAGCAATGTACCATTACATTGGAGAAGGACCAAAAATCCCATGCAAATGATTTCATCAGCAAACCCAGAGTACAACATACACCACAACCAGTTACTTGTTTTCCTGACAGTAGTTCTGAGAGGGTCAAGAAACAAACTGCTCTAAAAGCAGGAGGGTCTCTTGGGGTTGAATACTTTGTGGGGGGCAGAAGCACCAAATTCCCCAGAAATCTTATCATGAGGGAGCAAACCCAATCCCAAGAAATTTCAAACATCTTAATATTCACTGAGGAAGTCTAGGTAGCCATTTCTAATAGAAAATAAACATCCAAGACTTCAGAACATTTTGGAAAGTCCTTGTCTCAGAGCACTAGGAGAAGAGGCTGCTGGTTTTTCTTGGAATGTATGTGGATATTCACAACATTTCTTTTAGAGTGCTCTACAGAAGTTTAAGTAACAGAAAGCAACAAAGACAGACCTCTACCATCCTAAAGGGACTCATTGTTTTTTTTACGTGCACAATTCAAAACCCTTTCAAAGGGCCCAGTTCCAGAATGCATCCTGTACTCAGCTTTTGGAAAAAGTTTCATGTTTTTCAGGCATTTCATGCAGGGCCTGGGAGACTAACGAGACTCAGAGCAGGAGTCACTTTGGAACAATTCTTGTACAGGATGTACAAATCACTGGTGAATTCTAAATACTTCTGGCTGGCTGACTCTGCCTCTTTCCTGGAGCAGAGTCAGGCTGCCACACACAGAAACAGTGGAGCTGGAAACCAACCCAAAGCTCAAATTAGAGGAATTAAGCTGGCCCAATGTAAAGAGAACATTGCTTTGTGAAAAAGGGAGAGATTGGACAAGACAGAGGATTCTCTTACCTAATTGTATTTACTAAATGTGGTTGATTGTTACCAAAATCAGAGGGGAGGACACACAAAAAAGATACAACTACAGACACCAGTAGAAAGAAACTCACTCTTGTGATCTGGACTCCCAAATTAGAAGGGTTTGCTTTCAATACATCAGCTGAAAACGTCACATCACAAAGAAAAAAAGAAAGTAAAAATATAACAAGAGTGGAAGAGAGGAAAAAAAAACCAAAACCAACAAGCAAGCATGACTAGAGAGCTGTGGGGAGTGTGCCAGCTACTCTACAGAGCAGGGGCACGGGAGGAGCCAGGGTCTGCAGCAGGGACACACGGACACGCACGGACACAGCCATGATCCCACCTGGAACAGCAGAGCTACTTTCACCAGGACAAGTAAAGGGCTCAAGGGTTTTGTGGTGTATGTTAAATGCTGAGGAGGAAATTTTTTTTCCAAGAGGAAGGAAAAAAAAAATAAAATAGATGGACTGAGCAATGCTATCAGCTTTTTCATGCTGATTTTGAAAGTGTGTCTGAAGTTACAGCCACCAACAGCTGACAAAACAATTTAATGGGGGCTGATGCCAAGTCTCGAGATCACTCACCCATTTGGAAAAAAGTATGACCCAGCTATTTACACCAGCCATGAACTGTGACCTTTTCCTCCCCAGAGGAAGGTGCAATGGTGCACTCAGAGCCCCCTGTGCCCCAGGCATGGTCCTGATCACTCCCAGGACACAAAGTGGGCTCAGAGCTGTTGGGACATGCAGCTGCCCCCAGGCTCTCCTGCCTCCATTACATGGTAATTTGAATGCAGACAGAATTGAATTCCCATTATTAAATGCTGACCTTTGTGTGTCTCTGCTCCCCCAAACCTCCCACTCTCAGCACTTCAAATTTAGAGGTGTGAAGCAAATGAACTACCCCAAAGCACTGGAATCCAGAATATGCACCACAGCAACTCCCAGCTGCACCCAAACCTGGGCCCTTGAGGCTGACAAACCACTGGCCCTGGTGTCAAGACTGCTGAGAATTTGGTACTTCTAAAATTGGGGAAGAGTTGGTCTGGTTTTCAAAGGACCAAGAGATCTCAAGGCTGAGTTTCTTTGTGTCACACAGGAGTCAGGAGGAAAAAGAGTCTTGCTAGAGAAATACAGGATAGAAAAGCTTTCAAATGCACTGTGCCAGCTCCTTGGAAATGCAAAATACTGAACAGAACACAGCTCAGCTTCCCAGACTGAGCTAAACCAACAGATGTGTAACCAGAAATGACTCCAGGTGTGCAAGAGACCTGGCTGGAGAGCATTACCTTCCCTAAATGCATCCTGGGGGAGGGAAAGGGGGGAAAACAGGAGCCCACACTGCTCATCTGCAAGAACAACCTGCTGCAGGAACGAAAAATACCCAGAACTTTTCAAAATAACCTGTAACTCTCCCCTCACTGTTTCAAATCCAGGGATTCACCCCCTCAGAGTAGAAAACCAGTTCACTACAGCCATGCCCACCCTGCTCCCCAGTCCTGACTGGGAAGGAGCAATCCAAAGACAATTTCACCAGGTGAAGGGAGCACAAGGAGCACTGAAATGCTGCTCACACACTGCCAGGTCTCAGCCTGCCCAGGAAACCATTTGAACTAAACGGATATTTAATAATTTGAACTAAACAGATATTTAAACTCAACTTACACTAAAGAAATTTCCATCTAATCCTGAGGAGAGTGTTATTCTAATCCCCCAAAAACCACTAAATGACTTTTTGGACCACACCAAATGTGTGGGTGTGAGTGAGGCTGGAGGTGCATGGAAGTGCCCCTTCCCCAGCACCATGGAGAAATTCCAACAAGGATTCAACACAGCCACTCAGCCATCCTCAGGGAGCTTCTCCCCTTTTGGGGTGAATCCTCCCTTTTAAAGTCTTCCCATTGTGCTTAGCAAGACAATTATTTTTTTCAACAGGATTAGAGCCAAACCTGTATCAAATCAAACACATGTTTTATGCTACTATAAGATTTCAAAATTAAAGGGCATTTTTTCTCCCTGGGCAGTGTATTTTCTGAGGAAAAAGCAGTTTATCCAAGCAGCAACACCCTTTCCAACTGCAGGATCATGGGGACCATAAAGCCAAGGAATATTGTGCTGGTTTATTACTTCAGCAGTCACAAGGGCTACACTGCAGTGACCAGCAGTGACACAAATCACCAGCACTTACATAAAATTTCTCCACATTTCCACATGCTGTAGGCAGTAGTTCACTACCTCCAGCCTTTCTGAGCTCTATTAATAGCTGCCACCCCCCTCAGCTTTGGAACAAAGAATTGTATTTTAAGTTTTCCTAACAAAATTCCAACACTATCTCTGCATTTCCACAGGAGTGCAAATTGAGTTCCTAAAGAGCAGGTTTGGTATCAAATCTGCAGCACAGAGAGCCACAGTGCTGGATTATCTCCCAATCCCTGCGTGCCTCAGGAGAGGCCAAACTGGCAAACACCACCAGCACCTCCCAATTCTCACAAATCAGCTTAAACCAGCTGCACCACAGCACTGCTGGAAAGCTCCTGAGAGCCCAACCCAGGCTCAGCAAAGGGGGGAAATCCAGGGGGGTGAGCAGGAGTCAGGAACTGCTGCAGCAGGAAAATCACTGGATCATCATAGGATGTCCCAAGGATCCTCCAGTCCCAGCCCTGGCCCTGCACAGACACCCAACAATCCCACCCTGGGAGCTCTGTCCAAGCACTCCTGGAGCTCTGGCAGCCTCAGGGCCATGAGAAAACTCAGCACAGCCCAGATTTTGCTGATGACATGGTACCAGGTGAGACTTCCCCAGAACCCAGCTGGGGTGCAGAGCTGTGCAGGCTCAGGACCAGCAGTAAATGGATTTTGGATTTTCTCCATTTAAGCTGACAAAGCCACACAGCATCACTCAACTGAGGCCCACTGAGACACATTCTTTGTCTAAAAGTGCAGAGCAGAGAGAGCCCCTGTTATTCTCACAAGACAAAAGCACTGTCACCAGACCTGCAGATGTGAGACTTTCATGGCAAACCTCACACTGAGATGGGTCAAAGCAGATCCACCTCTGGGGCTCCAGGCAGGAGGCAGCACCCATGACATCAGAGCCCCCTCCTCCCTTGCCATTGTTCTTATGTCTCTCTGCCAACCCACATTAAATAAAATAATAATAATAATAATGTACTTTTCATTCTGTGCCAGCAGATTTCTTGCTTTCTGAACTTTTTGATGTCTGCTTGATTCTTTGCCCCAAAAGCTTTTGGGAGTGAATGACACCATGAAACAGAAGCTCAAAGGATGGGAACCTTGATCATTTTCCTGAAGGGGGAACACAAGCCTGGCTTATCTTTGGTCATCAACATTCTTTGCACACTTACAAATGAAGTGAAAAGAACAGAGGGGAAATGGCCTGCAAATGCTGCTTTATTTCATCTTAATTTCCTCCCTGGAAGAAATCAATATTTTTCTTAGGTGGGTTAGGAAAAATATAGACAGGGTTGGGTTGGAAGGGACCTTAGAGATCACCCAGGGACACTCTTCCCATGGCAGGGACACCTTCCACTGTCCCAGGCTGCTCCAAGCCCCGTCCAACCCGGCCCTGGACACTGCCAGGGATCCAGGGGCAGCCCCAGCTGCTCTGGGCACCCTGTGCCAGGGCCTGCCCACCCTCACTGGGGAGAATTTCCTCATCATCTCTAACCCAAACCTACTCTCTTTTCAGTTAAATCCATTCCCTTTTGTTTTCTCACTCCATGTCCTTGTCCAAAGTCTCTCTCCAGGTCTCTTGCAATCCCTTTATTGATAACTGGTGGTTTTCTGAGGGCAAAGCATTTCTGGAGCAGAAGAACCTCCCCTGTACTACCAAGTACCTCAGGGATTCCCTCCTCAGCCTTCTCCATTCAAGCCATGCTTGGAGGCCCAAGGTTTTGGGGATCTCAAGTCTCCCCTAAACACAAAGTTCAGGGTTTGCTTTCAGAGTATTCCTCAACCCCAGCAATGACTGTCTTGGTAATTTTATTGTGCTTGAACAGATCCCTCCCTCTCAGCATGAGAAGCAAAGATGCAGCTAATTAGGGCACAAAGAGAGCTGCACATCCCTACCTTCAGTTCTGAGTTCCACCCTCTTTCCCAAAGAACTTTATGGAATACATTCCCTTTGCCATTTTACAAAGAGAATCTAGGCAGAATTAATCACCTACACCTCCAAAACACCACATACTTAGGAGAAAAAACAGCTACATAAAATCTGCATTTCAGTGCTGGTTTGTGTTCTCCCAGGGAACCTGGCACAGGTTCACTCAGAACACGTTTGTTTTTCACAGGCAAGGCAGAAGGGGAATGTTTTGATTCTGTTGGGTCAGTGACTCGGTAAACAGCTCGAGCCCTCAGCAGGCACACGAGCAGAACGAGGTGATGCTGGGAGATTCTCCAAGTTCTGGGATTGTTAAAAACCCCCCACAGTAAAGGCTGGGTGTAAATGCTACAGAACTTACACACAAGGTAATTCCAACCATAACTCTGCAGGCTGCTCCAGGTGCCTGGCCCTGCACATCCAGGTTTATCTGACAGGAACACACAGACTGGGCACAGCCCAGACAAGGGGCTCACACTCCTCTGCACACAAATCTAACATGAGGTTTTTATCTTAATGCCAAACCCCAAAGCAAATAAGGAGCCCTCACAGGTGCAATGCCTTAAGGACACATTCCCACTGAGTCCAGAGTGTTCTAGGGCTGTGGGAGCTGCCAAGGGTCAGGACACTGTGCATCTGCAGGAGAGCAGCACAAAAATCACAGACTGGTTTGGCTTAGAAAAGATCTAAAGATTACCTTGTTCCACCCCTGCCATGGGCAGGGACACCCTGCACTATCCCAGGTTGCTCCAACTCCTGTCCAACCTGGCCCTGAACACTTCCAGGGATACACACTGGCTCCAGCTTCACCACCCAAGCCCCTTCTTAGCTGCAGAAGCTTTCTTTCTACATTTGCCACTTTCTGTCTGTTAATTAATTATTACTCTGCTGACTGTCAGGATTGGGCCCCTTCATAATCTACCAGGCCTTCAAGATTAAAATCCTAGAGATAAAAAAACACCACTAAAGACATCAGCAGCAGCACAAGAAGTTGTGGGATCAGCCTTTCCCAGCTGCTCACTGCAGGGTGTGTGAGAGAACTGAGCTTACTGTCCCTCCTGCAGGGCCACCTGCACCCACTGCAGCTGCCTGCAGTCCCCTGGGAGGGACAGGCCATGTGTCCAGAGGGTGACTGCTCCTTCAAACAGCTGCACTTCTCATCAAGTATCAACCTAATTAAAACCAGCTCCACAACAACACTGCTCACTTCCAACACAATGCCTAAAACATGCCAGCGGTTTGGGAGAATAAATGCAAGGATCTTTTCCCAGGTAAGGAAATGCTGCCTTTTGGAGAAACTTGGTGTTGAGGTTGATTCAGATGTAGCCAAATAGTCTATGAAACCAGCACAGGCAGTAAAGAGAATAAACCTCCCCTTTAATTGTTTGGTGTTGACACAATTTTGGTGGGTCCAAAATTCATCCGGTTGGGATCGATACACTTACCTATCATCCCTGTGGGGCAATAATCCCGAGTTCCTTCCTGGAATACAAGACAGTGTCTTTATAACTCGGGAGTGGAAAGGGATCTGAGGATGGAACATCTATTTACAGGGACAGCCTAATGCTTGCAGAGCCACAGAGGGATAACCAAACACTTCAACGTCAGCGGGATGTGGAACTAAAAATACTTAAAAGCAAAAATGCTGTGGAAACTGAGCCAAGAAAAAAGCAAAAACGAGCTCTGTTGCCTCAAAAATTACCACTGAGACAACAAAATCTTGCAGATGATGTATACCAAGCTGGGTTGTTGTAACCAAGATACTGTAATGGCCTTTCTTTCCAAGAAAGCCAACTGATGCCCTACTTTTAGGGAAAAGTTCATGTTTTTCCTCCAAAACTTCAGGCTCACCTTTCTACAACCTCATCTTCTTGGGCAAAGAGAAAAACTATACAACATCAACGTGCAACAGATCAAAAGCACAGCTTGTTTTATTTTTTAACTATGGTAAAATTCACGCTGGACTGCTGGGTGTGAGCCTCCCTGGAGCAGGAGGGAGCAGAGATAAAGTTCCTTATGCAAATTCTCTTCATTCAGTGATAATGTTCCTTTTGCAAATTCTCTTCATTCTGTCTCAGGGGTTCCAAGTTCACTCCCTGAACACTGACCCAGCGGGGTCACACACATTTCAGCCTTACAAAGCTGGACAAGCAATTTTTTCCCCTCAGCAAAGCATGATTGCTTCTTTGTTTAAATCCCTCTGTAACTAGAAATTAATGCTGGGTGATGCAGTCAGAGTTTGGAGGCTCATTTTCTCCAAAGATTGCCTGAAGTGACTGCAATAGATGGAATTATCCAAGAACATAATTCCTCTCAAAATAATCAGCATTACCAAGCAACCTCCAAATTCTTTCTCCTGATGAGATGACCCCACCCTGTGTGCACACAAGACACTTTTCTCTCAGGCCACTCCTGCTGATGAGTCCTTTTACTGCTTTCCACAGGTTGGTTTCCTCCTCCACAGCATCTGCAGCTGCTGGAAGAGCTCAGAGCCCGGCCAGGCTCGTGTCAGTGCCCCAGCAGCTCACGGAATGCCACGGTGTCAGCACACCAAGAATGTGACACAAACAGGTCCTGCCACCTCCCACATAAATGCAGGTCACTGCACTTGGGTGCCAGCCAAACTGATGGAGACTTTCCAAGGAAGTTCTCTGCTCTCAGGTGTCACGACTGAGCTTGGCCAAAACCACCCCTGTGCCCAATAACCAAGGGAATAAATGAATTTCTGCTCTTGATTCTACCAAACCACTCCTCTTCACAGAGCCCAACTGCCCTGCCATGAGAATTCCTGACCAGACTCCCTTAGTTCAAAGCAGATTCTCTGTCATATTCTACACTTAATACATAGAAACAAAAATCATACTTGATTATACAGCCACATTCTTGTTTTTAAGCTGTTTTCATTGCTATTTTGCAAGCTCTACAGCACATCCTCCTCGAGGTACCAGCATTTTGATGATTGTGTTGTTAGAATTTATGACTAGGAACATCAAACCCCTCCTCTGAGCCCTTCCAGCCCTGGAGGAGCCCAACACTGCCATCTGCTGTGCAGTTACATCTCATTTAGCAGCTTAAATGGTCAAACAGATCAGGCTAACACAAGAACTTCCATTACTTACTGTGCAGCATGAAGCACCCTGCAGACACTACAGTACATCCCTAGCTTGGGAAAAAAGCCAGCTCCACTCTGAACCCACCTTCTCTTGAGAACTACAGAATTGGGGAAGTGCTCCTTCCTTAGGATTCCTTTGACACAGCCCATTATTTCCTAGTCTGTTTTCTGTAACTCCACAGAACACAGACTCAGGTAGTAAAATCTGGGGAACCATCACTTCCCAAAGCTCTATCAATGCTAAAAGCAAGCTGGGAGCCATCCACCTCCACATGTACTCTCCTCAGTTTTGCACCAGCACAGTTTTATCCCTCAGTTTTATGGATCTTTGACAAATAGGGCTCCTTGATGCCAACCATGGAGTGGGGCTTGGGGTTCTTTTGTTGTTTTGTGTTCTTAAATGAATGATGGGCATAAAAATCTTACCCAGAGACATAAAACACCTATTCCAGGACCAGTAAGGAAAACAGATACACCAGGGAAACTCCAGGTATTAACCACAAACAAGACCACCACAAAGAACAAAAAATGGATGAACTGTGCTGTCTACAACTGGTTACCTGCTTGTGAGCATGGTCATAAGAGTTGATGTGGTTGTCAAACTCTTGGTGCTTCTGATACTGCTTGTCACAGAGTTCACAGTAGAAGTTTGCTCTGAGGTCTTCCAAAGCCTTGGCAATGGCTTTTTCTTTATCAACATAATCCTGAAAAATTAATAAAAAATTGCTTCTGTTAAGCATCCTGTAGAACAGCCTGGAAGATGATGGTTAGTCCTTTAAGGAAAAATAGTGCTTAATAAAAACGTTGTGTACATTGATTATATTTATTCATTGATTATATTTATTATAGGATTACTGAGGTTGGAAAACACCTCCAAAATCACTGGGTCCAACCTGTGCCTAATGCCCACCCTGTCCCCAGCCCAGAGGCCTGAGTGCCACATCCAGGCCTTCCCTGGACACCCCCAGGGATGGGCACTGCAACCCTCCCTGGGCAGTGCCTGAGACCCCTTTTCCATGGAGAAATTCCTGCTGTGCCCACCCTGAGCCCCTTTTCCATGGGGAAATTCCTGCTGTGCCCACCCTGAGCCCCTTTTCCATGGGGAAATTCCTGTTGTGCTCACCCTGAGCCCCTTTTCCATGGGGAAATTCCTGCTGTGCCCACCCTGAGCCCCTTTTCCATGGGGAAATTCCTGTT
>JAWWMS010000119.1:4089931-4115906 GCA_035048045.1 Chlorospingus semifuscus | reverse complement strand
TAATATATATCATAAAATAATAAATCAAGCCTTCTGAAACATGGGGTCAGATCCTCATCTCTTCCCTCATCCTCAGAGCCCTGGGAACACGGTCACAACTCCCCAGGAGCCCTGCAGGGGTGAGGGGGGCTCACCTCCATCTCCATCCGGCCCATGCCCATGACATCATACTTGACAACGATAGGGATGGGATCTGTCCTCCCTGGAAGAGGAACACACAGAGAGGGGTCAGCAGCAGCCCAGCACCACAGCTCACTGTACACATTGGGTTTGGGTGGTTAGAGATCTTGCCTTGGAGTGCAGAGACCAGAAAGCTACAGTGAACCAAACACGAGCCATTCTCACAGCTTACAGCCAACCCTGAGCCCAGCTCCCACGGCACTCAGGATGATAAATGCATTTTTGTGAACATTAACTGCTCATGTAAAAGCTTCTCATGGTTAATGTTCCCCCATGACCAGCCCTAGGGCAGGGCTGATAACAAGACTTGAGCCTTCTCCTTAAGGCTTCCACATCAGGCTCCTCATCTTGCCATAAGAGTGAAGAAGCTGCTAATCACATTTCACTGCTGCAGCTCATGAATAATCGATTAGAAGTTCCCTGTGAGAGATGTGGAAGCCTCTCTCCCACCAGCTTTTGCCCTCCCCAAGAGCAAGGAATGCTGAGGGGAAGCCAAACTTCCCCCATCCCAACCAGCCAGCCTGGCCAGGGGTGGGTCCCTGCTCCCCCAGCCCTGGAGCGATGCTCTGGCCCTGCTGTGTCACCTGTAAGCTGTGAAAAGGACTGGTTGCGAAGAAAATTGACTTTGAACTAATCAAACTATGCTGGAGATTTATTTTTTTTAAAAAAAACATATCTTTAATCCACTCATAACCAGCCAAACAAAGCAAAATGGGGCAGACAAGCACTTTACTACCACAGCTTTTTTTTGTTTTTTTTTTTAAATTATTATTATTTTGATTTTTTACATCACAACTGGCACTGGTGGTTGTGATGTAACCCACTGACAAAGTACTTACCTTCTCCAGTGCAAACCTTGAGTGAAAAAACAGAATGTTTACTTCCCTTATTATTGCTCTTGTTTGGTGTAAACAACTCTTTTGTTATACACACATACACAGGTATTATACCTTTGGGCTAAAAGATTGACATGTTGGAGTCATGCCAAAATATTCCACATGTGCAAAGGGTTAAAGTCTTTAAAACTGCCTCAGAAAACCTGGATAGGTGTGAACTCTTTGCCAGCATCAGTCATAATTCCTGCCAAAATCACAGCCCTGGAGGGGCTTCTGAATCTTAAAGTACAGACATGTGGTTTTACTCAGAAATAAATTTAATTAATTGTTTAATGGTTTTGTTGATATGCCCAGGATTTTGATAGGCAGGTATCCATCAGGTCCAAAAGCAGTGATCACATTGATCTGAAATGGTTTGGACTGAGCTTTCCTTTGGATATTTAATGCTCATCTTTGACAAGGTTTCTCTTATGCCCAATGGTATAATACAGTAAGCAGTGACTGCAATTTTTAGCAAAAGGACCAAATTAAAGACAGGTTATAAAAATGACTTCCTAGGTGCAATATCACTTTCATAACGTCTCAGCCAGGGATTTACTGGTAAGTGGTGAACCCAAATGGAATGGCTGGCACCAAGTGCCAACAATTTATTGTTCAAATTTTTTTCAAGCTTTTTTCTTTTTTTGTTTTGGTTTGGTTTTGGGTATTTTTGGTTCATTTTTGTTTTGTTTCTCCAGCAATTGAGATCTTTCCATGCAGCCTCATTGGCCTTGTAAACCCCTGTACACAAACAATGCATCAGTACTTTTGCCTACTAAGGCAGTCAAAGTTTTTTGGATTTTTTTTTTTTTTTAATTCAAAATCTATTTGGAAATTGCAGTAGCAAGTGCTAGTGCCCATCGTGTTGGGGGAAAAAAAATCAAGTTTGGACAGTATTAAAAATTTATGTTTAAACTGATTTTGGCAGTTCTAACACAAACAGAAACATCCCTTCTTAGCAATACCCTTTAATGAACAAGGATCAGACAAGTGTGCATAAAGAAAGGAAAGGAAAGGAAAATGAAAGACCAAGCAGAAGGATGATGGCTACAACAGAGAAAGTAAGCCTAACATTGGTGCACTGATGACAAAGGAGTAATTCAGTCTGAAAATAAAAAATTACCACTGCTAAGTTTACCATCACCACAACAAGTCCAGGATCATAACGCTGTAAAAAAGAAACACCATTTGTTAGGCAGAAACCATTAGGGGCAGAAAACAGGCCATTGGGCAGGGAGGATGGGTTAAAAAATAATAACAGGAGGCTTCTTGCTCACCCCTCCACCCCATGACCGTGCTCTGCCCTGCAGAACCAGGAGCCACTGGAGCAGCTCTGACTCCTGCTGGGTGCTGGGAGAGCTCCTGGTGATGGCCCTGCTCCAAGGAGGATCTGAGGCACATGGAAGCAGGCAATTTAAAAAGGAAACAAATCAGGATCTTAAGGAATAACAAATATTCTGGGCCAAAAGGAACTCTGCTTGCAGGGAAGAGGAGAATATTCCATGCAAAAAGTGATGCCTCTGTTTTAAACTGAACCATCATTTCGTTATGAAGGGAACCTCATGGGTGACATCCAGGTGACAAGTGGCACATCCAGGCATGTAGCACAGCTATGGCAGCAGTGCCAACCCCACATGGATGCCCCTGGAGCAGCTGGGGCAGCAGGACATGCTGCTGGGCACTGGGGTGGCCTCACTCCATGTCCACACGATGGTGAGGGGACAGGGACAGGCTCAGGGCCACCCCTCGTCCCTGGCTGCAGGTGGGACATGGGGAGCAGCCACAGGGGGAAATGGGACTCTCCAAGCTCAGCTCATGACTTCTCCTTTGAAGGAACTTCCTCAAGGAATGTCTGTCCTACTGCTGGCCATGACAACAGGATCCTTCACAGCAGGTGAACGTGGCTTGGAGCTTGGGAGCCTCCCAGGTTTGGGGTCCCTGCTGAGCCCTTCCTGTACCAGCAGCCTTTGAAAGGAAGGTGAGCTTCCAAGGCCCAGAATTCCTAAACTTCCTGCCACTCAGCAGGGCTGCAAGCAGTTCCACATGCCAGGGCAAATCCTGCTGTGTCCCTGGCCCAGCCCCCTGCACCTTGTGACATTTATTTTCTTTTTGAGGCAGGTCACAAACTCCTTCACAGACTGGGCACTGCAGACCCCAAAGCAGAGAGGGTTATTGCATAAAACACTTCCACACACAGGGAAAACCTCATGGAGAGGACAAAGCAGAAACCTCCAGCAGGATGGAAAAAAATAAACAGCTCACACAAGAGTCACACCTTAGAAAACCCAATCTCAAAGAAAATTAGGTTAGTAATGATTCCCTGCACTCAGAAATGAAATGAGACTCCCAAAGTGACCTGCTGTACCTGTCTGGCTTTCCTCTCCACAAGAAATGGGAAAACCTTTCTCCCAGCTTGTGAAAAACTGCTCAGACCCAAACAAACCCTGAGAGCCATCCCTTCCCAGAGCCCTGCATGGCAGGGAGCACGTGGCCAGGCAGGCTTCTCCACATTCCCTTCTGTTTAACTGCATCAAGCTGTTGGATATGAGCAAATACTTCCCCTCCAGTGCTATAAATGAATAAATCCTAGGAAAATTCATCCTAAGGCTTTGGTATCAGACACAGGTCATGCTGCATGTGGAGGGCTGTGGGTCCAGGGCCATGCTCTGCCTCTGGATGTGGCAAGGATGCTGCTCTGCCCTCTGGAATGGGAATATCCCAGCTGGAGCTGCCATCTGAGCCTGCCTGGCAATGCCAGCATTGTCAACACCAGCCCATGTTTTATCCTGTTTTTAACAAGCCAAAGCAGAAAACAGTTTTCATCAGATTTGCAGATTCAGAGGAACTCCTCCCTCCAAAAACAGCATCATGGCAACAGAATCCCAGAATGGTCTGGGCTGGGAGGGAACTTAAAAACCAGTTCCTCCATGGAACAGGGACACCTTCCACTAACCCAGGCTGCTCCAATGTCCAACCTGGCCTTGGACACTTCCAGGGATCCAGGGGCAGCCCCAGCTGCTCTGGGCACCACCACAGTCACAGGGAAGAGTTTCCTCCCTATATCCAATGTAAATTGATCCTTTATTTAATTTACAACAGCTACTTCTTGTCCTATCCCACCAGATAAATTTCTCCATTAAAGGGCCATTCAGATATAACAGGATGAAAAAAAGTACCCCAAGAATTCTATGTGAACATAATTCAATCAAATCTCTTTCCACTGTGTCCCTTATGCAGCACAGATGTAACACAAGAACTGTAATCCTGTTTGTTTTGTTGACATCCTCATAGAAATTCCCCCCAGGTACAAGCTTTGTAGGATCCAGTCCTAGAGGAGTGATTGGTATCACACATGTCACTGAAGGAGAATTTCATAAACTCGGCATCTCCAGAGGACACAGGCAACAGCATCTGATCTTGTTGGACATGGAAGATTTCTCCTTATTTGTTATCTTTAACTGAACCCCACAGTGAGACACAACCTTCCAGGGGCTTTCAGCTGCTCCTGGCAAGGGACTCTCACTCAGCTGAGTGCAGGGCAGGATCATGAGCACAGCACAGGGTGGGTAAGGGCTGTTTGTTCACTCAGCACAAACCCCACTGCAGGCTCTGCAAGGGAACAGGTGCCTGGAGTCAGTAATCAACACCTGGAATGGAGCCACAGGGCCAGGGCTCACCTTCAGCTGCACTGTTTGGGAACAGGGAAACAGGGAGGAGCCCCTGTGCTCATGAATGAGTTGCATTTTTGAAGATGAGACTTTTGCAACACTCAACACTCCTGGGACTGTTACAGCATGGGGGGCTGGCTCTGCGTCCAGGAACAAGGGACAGGACAAGAGGGAACAGCCTCAAATTGTGCCAGGAAAGGTTTAGGTTGGATATTGGGGAAAGTTCTTCCTGGGAGGGGCTGTCCAGCCTAGGCAGAACCCAGGAGTCCCCATCCTGAAGGGATTTAAAAGCTGAGTAGAGGTGGCACCTGGGGACAGGGGTTCGTGGTGGCCTTGGCAGCACTGGGCTCCCTAAAGTCTATGAGAAACCAAGAGCTGTCCTGTTGAAAATTCAGGCTCCTCATTCAGTACATCAAAAGGGGAGAGAGGAGAAAATCCACTCATTTTCACTGATATGCAAGCCTGGGGTGCTCCTCACTGGCTAAAAGTGACACCACATTATCAAACTCACTCCAACTGCTGCAAGAAGCAAATTAACAAACAAGGGCAAGCTTTAATCCCAGTCCCCTTTGGGAATTAGATCTGTGAGCTCATCCTGTTTATGTCAGATTTCTGGAAGGGGTCAAAACAATCAAGAGATTCAAGCAAAGGTCCCTCATCCTTGGTAGCAAACAAAGTTCCAGAGAGGAGAGAGTTTTTTCCAAGAACACAGAAACTGCCCTGTCAATTTAATCCTTACTAAGCAGGGGAGAAATGACGAGAGAAAGTCAAGTTGTAAACATCCCAATCACATGGAAAACTTCCAGTGGGAGCTCAAAACTTTGCAGAACACAAACCAAGGGTGCCACAAGAAAGCCAAGCTGAGGTTGGACACTGAGGCACCAAGCAGAGCTCCTTGAACTTTTGCAGGGGAAGGAATGTAGTGGAGTCTGGGTCAAAAACATCCCTACCCCAAATGCTGGGCAATGGATTAAAGAGCAACAAAGAAGGAGTTGGAGCAAAACCACAACTCCTGGTTGATTGAGGATAGGAATTCAAGGTAAGAGCTGCTGTCTGTGTTCATCTTGCTAAGTGGACAGGGCTGAAGGGGCTGCTGTGATTCAGGGCTGCACTGAGGAGTGAGGCAGGCTGTGCATGGCCACTGCCTCTCCCAGTTTAACAAAACTGTTCTTCCATTGCACCAGCACAAAGGGCCAGAAGGCCTCGTGCCCAGCCAGGCCAGGGCAGTCTGTCACAGCAAACACTGAAAGCACAAGGATTGCAGATTTCACTGGCCACACCCACTCAAGCAACACAAACTCACCACCTGTAATCAAGGGAAGGATCTTACACCTCCAAAAGCAAACAAGGGGGCAACTGCTTCCCCCAAAGGACACTGAGGCACTGAGCAAACTTCCTCCTTGGTCTGTGGTCTGCTGGGTTTAACACAGCAGTGAAGATGGGGATGATGACAGCAACCACAGCAGGCCAGGTTTCTCAAGCTAAGCTCACATGAAAACATCACTCAAAACCACTGCTGTGATTTGTGTTGCAAACACAAGCATGGAAATGCTCTTCCACGCCAGGACTGAAGTTCCTGTGAGGACAAGTGAAGATACAAGAAGATAAGAGTGATCACAGCTATTTCTTTGGTAAGACTGCCAAACCAACCCATTCCTAATGAATAAAGGCACTGCTAAGCATTTTTATCTGCCTCTCCTGTGTTTTCCTGTATTTATTACAAACCCAGAAAGAAATGTGACACTCCTCAGTGCCTCAGATGCTCACTGTTCCATGTTCACAGGCCTGACAGCCATCCACCGTCTGCTCCACGAGATCAGAGCAGCCAACAAATGGAGAACACATGAATATCTGAGCTGAGGCCATTTGGCAAGCAGGTGACAGCACCAGGATTCAAAACCTTGGAATTCAAACCCTGAGCTCATTTCTCCAAGCTGCAGCTGCCAAGTGATCACATTTGTGACTGATCTCAGTTGCTTGAGTGGTCAGAGCTCTGTTTATTGCTCCCCACAGCCTGAGAACATCCAGCAAAGGCAGTGCCTGCAGCCACCTGGCAGTGCCCTGGAATGGGGACTCAGATCTGGCTCCATCTCACCCCCAGGGGCTGCCAGGAGAGGACATTTCCTGCCTGAGCTTCACCTGCAGCTCTGAGCAGCTTCCAGCACTTGTCAGACACTCCTGCTCTTCCACCCTGCTCAGCCCTGGGACCAAGAGGAATGTTTTCCCTTTTCTGAACAGATTTGGGGAGGAATGTGCCAAAGAACTGCACCATAGTGATGCTGAGGGGGGGAGTGCTGACTATATTTATCCTCACAGAATTTGCAAGTCAGAGCACAAATCCACTTATGCTTTTTCTTTTAATTGAAAACCATGCAACAAAAATTCAGCTTGATGGAGGAACTGGATTTTAGCATTTACTAACAAATTTGCTATACCTGACTTTGCTACCTAGCTGGATGTACTCATGAAAGAATAAGAACTTTCTATTAACTGCTGCTCCCTGTATCACCAGATGATTTCTACAATCAGTGTGGGGCACACCTTGGCCAACAGGAACAGCACTGCCCTGCCAGTCTGTGCAGGGTAATTGTTTCAGCCTGAGTGGAAGGGAACCAGGATGCAGGAAGGGTTCCCAGCCCTGCATGGCACTGCCAAGAGAGACACAGGCACAGCCCTGCCCTCTCCTCACAGTTACATCAGCAGAGCTGCTCCCCAGGGAGATGGAAGCAGCTCTTCCAGAACAGTTCCACTGAAATGATGCCAAAACTCGGCTAAAACACAAGCAAACATGAAGGAAGTTATTGCTAAACAGGCAGAGGAAGCAGGGGACAGAAGGTATTTCTTCAGGACTAAAGGCTACAGGGAAAGTTCCTGCCCCAAAAGGGACATCCCAGCCCTAAACAGAACCACCTGCTGCTTCTGTTTCCTGAGTACTGGAGATAATCCAAACCCCAGCACAGACCAGCAGCCACCCACCTTGAAACTCCTTTTGGTTTCACTCTGAGCATTTTCAGACAATAACCAAGCACTGAATGAGCTGCCTCAGGAATTCCAGAGCTGCACTGAGCCCCCCACATTACCTGAGCTGTTGATTCCCAGCTGAGACACTGGGGAGCAGCTCTGCCATGACAAATCCTGCGATTCCTGTTGCCATAGCAAAGTACAACACTGAGATTCACCTCTCAGAGATATCACAAAAGATCAGGAGAATCTTGGTCATGGGAATACTGTGGGAATACACCATAAATCAATACTTTAAATATATCAAATTAATCATACAGGACACAGTTTGTGGTGTAGAGGAACTTGTAACTGCTTCTATACTGGTGGTGGGACTGTTTTTAAAGGGTCAAGGCTGCAATCAGGCAAGAATGTTTACAATAGAGAAGCAAATCTGTGTTGAATCCAGTTGTTACCCAGACTGGCTAAGGATGAGCTGGACCTGTCCTCCAGAGCTGGTCAATCCTTCCTCAGAAACCCCTCCATATGGCCAGTAAACATCAAATCTTCCTCCTGCCCTCTCCAAACCCTCCCCAGGCCCTGCTGTGACCCAGGAAACAGCAGCACAACCTACTCAGTTTCCCCTGGTCTAATTAAATGAGATTAAACTACTGGTTTCAGTCTTGCAGAGTACTATTACTTCATATTAAACACTCAAATCCAAAAGGAAAAATAAAATCCCTAAGTTTTCAGCACAATTATTTTTTTCAAACAAGACTTCTCAGAAAAGTTGACAGGGAAAAGGCAAAGAGCTTATAAAAATATTTTCAAATGTACCATTCAAATGATCCCACTTCTGCACGTCAGTCTCCTGCTTTTCATAATATTACTTTAACTTAATGGGAAATGCTCATTCCAAGAGAAATCATTAGAGTGTGGTTGAATTCAGATTTCCCTCAGCCCTCTCATTCCCCTCCTGACTTATGTAACTCCTAATTTATTCACAATCCTCGGGTTCATTCAGCACAGGACTTCACACGAAGGTCAGGCAATGCTTTTAACTGATCTTTTGCCACTTTCATTTCTCCAGGAGACACAAAATCCTGGATTATCAACTCCAGGCACTCCCTCAAAAATAAAACAGGCTACAATCACCATTTTCTCACTTGTCAGAGCACAACCATCCCATCTCTCTATGGAAAAGTGGCTCCCTAAGCCATACTTTCCAAATTAATAAAGATCCCTGTCAAATGGCAATCCCCTCTCCTGCTTTTTCATATTCACTGGCTGTTAGCAAGCTGAAGCACCATTTCCAAATTTAACACAAGTTATTTGTGAGAAAAAAAATGATGAAAAACATCAGGGAAAGAGATGAGCTGAAGGATGACTGCTGAATTCCTTAGGAGTATCTCTGAGGCAGGACTGGCATGGTCAGAGCTGACAGCACTGTCCCTGCCTAGTGCTGCACTCAGCCCAAATTCAGTGAGAGATGCAGATGTTCAGTGAGAGATGCAGATGTTTCACACAGCTGGAGACAGCCACATCACTCAGGGCATGGGCTCTGTGCTTCCCTACCCAAGGGCTCAGCTTTTCTCAGCCTTACACCACAAGGCAGCTGCTCCAGGGGGTACAAATCTGGAATTTTCCTGAGAATGAGCCATGGTTCACCACACCAGCAGATTTTTACCACCAGCAACTGGCAAGTGTAGATTTTAGGCTGCTGCAGGTACCACCCAGAGACAGCTCAGCACTCTCACCACAGGATTCCATCCCCCAGTGGGTGGTCAGGATGAAGGAACCATCACAGGGTGAAGTCCTGCAGTGTGAGCTTCTTGCTGAACAACACCACAAAACTACAAGAAAGAAACATTTCTGCTTGCCAGATGAATCACTTTGGGATTCAACAGAACTAAAGAGGAAGCCCCAACTCAGATGAAAATATAGAATTAAAAGCAACATCACAAAACTCAGCACACTGAACTCATCCACTTCCTTTCAAAGGTAGCTGAATGCAGTATCAATTCCATACATGCAACCCCAAATTTTTGAGAGTTTGATGTAAGGACCTTCTGCAGGAGGTCAGAACCACAGCCACAGCTCAAGGCTGCTTCAAGGGGTTTTGTTTCTGCTGCACCTCCTCACCACAGGCTGTGTGAGATTTTGGCTCAAGCAGTGTCAAGCAGGAAGAGTTTAACAGGAACACACCTCTCCTGGTCCTTCCTGAACAAGGGAGTGTGGCAGATGGGAAGAACAACTGTTCTGCTCCTCCCTTCTCACTGCACATCAAATGTCTCTTCAAACTCTTAGAATAAGATTAAAATTGGATACAAATGTTTCCTTCCTGACATTTTGTATTTGGATTTTTGGGCCAATCTAAGATTCATTAGAAAGGTCACTGGATAATGAATTAAACACTCCCAACACAATCATCACCAATGCCACAGGCTCTGGCTGCTGAGAACTCAGAGGAGAAAAGCTGGAGCAGCAGCAGCCTCCCTTCCACACCCTCTGCCTGCCCAGACCTCTGGAGGAGTGGCTGGCAGGTGGACAGGGCACTTCTCCCTTCCAAAAGGGCTGAAATTGCTGCACATGCTCCAAAGCCTGCATTAGGAAGGCTTCAGCACTGAACTGGGTTAAACTGGTGGGTTATTGTCACTCCTGTGACCACGCAGGAGGCACAGGAAAGCCCTCAGAGCCCACATCCACAATTTGCTCCCAACCAGCAGAGCTCCAATGATGTGTGAGAGATCTGGAACAGCTCCAGCACAGAGAGAGGCACAGGGGGAACATCCAAATCTGGACAAGACTCAAAGTGCAAATTCCTGCTGAGCCCACGGGACACGGTGACAGCACCACCCCCTGCCCTGACCCCAGACCTGACCCCTTAATCCATGCTCACTCCAGCACACCTGAGCCTGCAGCACCCTTGGGCTGTGCTTTGGGATCCACCTGGGGCTGGGACAAGGCTTTTCCTTCTTTAAAATCTCTGTGTTTTACACCTGGGGCTGGGACAAGGCTCTTCCTTCTTTAAAATCTGTGTGTTACACCTGAGGCTGGGACAAGGCTTTTCCTTCTTTAAAATCTCTGTGTTTTACACCTGGAGCTGGGACAAGGCTCTTCCTTCTTTAAAGTCTCTGTGTTTTTCACCTGGGGCTGGGACAAGGCTCTTCCTTCTTTCCACTCTGGTGACACACAGCAATACAGAGCACTGAGCTCCACCCTGTGATGCACATCCTACATGCCAAAGGAGAGGCCACAGGTGACAGCTACAGCCCCACCTGAGGTCTGGCCCCAGCAGGGACATGAGAGGACTGGACAGTGCCATGCATCAACCACAGAACTCCAATAAACCACACTGGAAAAGCCAGAAGCATTAACCTGCAAGGCAGCCCTGCCTGAGAGGTTAGAGAGCTTTAGGATTAATAAGCATTGCCAGAGTTTGGGGAATTTGTTACCTCTGCACAGTCCTCCAGTGCACAGACACCCCCATCTCTAGGGGCTCACTCATGGAACATGGATTACAAACTCCCAGGTCTTCAGACTACAGGCACAGGAACATGAGTGAGTTACTGAGGGCTCAGGGCACACCTGAGCTTCAAACACTGCCACAGGTTCCTACAGAAAGGGGTTCAGTGTCACAGGAAGGATTCAGGCTCAAACAGCAAGGTCTGGTGTGTGCTGGGCAAACCCACTGAGATTTGCTAATCCCTGACAAACTGCTGGGACCAGGAATAAATCCAACCTGTGACAGTCCTGTGGGGAAAGCAGGAGTGAGCCTCTCCCATCCAGAGAACCTCTGCCACCACTTTCCATCCTCAGTGGGCCCTTTCCTGGCCTTCTAATGGCTTCTGACCCCAGTGAGCACTGACAGATCATGGGAACTCCCTCAAATCTTGAATGTTTAACACCAAAACACCAGCACAGTTGGAAGCTGCACCGCTCCCTGTCAGTGTGGAAAGTGAATTCTCCTTCCTCCACACCAACTCTCACACATGCAGCACACACACAGCTCTAACCTGTACCAACAAGGGAGGCAGCAGCTTCCACTTGCAAACTGCCAAATACGAAACTCAACAGTGCAATTGCTTGGATATATTAATAATGGAAAGAAAATCTAATCTAGGAACAAAAAGCAGAAATAATTTTGTTAAAGACCGAGGCTGGAGTTGAAGGTTTCAGACACAAGGGACTGGACTTACCCTGCAGTGACTTTCCCAATCCCTGGCCCAGCTTCCAGCCATGTTTCTGGAGTAAGCGATGTCCAATATTATCCTGACAGACAGAACAGAGAAAACAAACCAAAAATATTCCAATAATATATTCTTCCCTTCCCACTGACATTTAAACATGTGATGAGCAAGAGATTTTTCTACATATATATGCATGCAAAAAAATGCTACTGAAAAGGCAATATATGCCCAATAAAGGGAAAGACAAATGTCAAAAATTGCTGGCTAGAATTTTTCCAGGGGGATGGGTATTGGGGACGGTCACTTTCTGATGGTGTGCTGGGCAACTTTTGTGCATCACGTTTAAAAGAAATCAAAAAAGAATAAAACTAAAAAGCAATGTGGAAGAAAAGAAAGTGTACCAATAAAAATTGACAGTAAAAAGCATAAAATCAAGCTATTTATACAATCATATCCATCACCTAGACAGCACCACTTAAGATTTTTTTTTGTAAAGAAAATCTACAATGTGTTTAGTCATTTTGTTTGTGTGTCAGGCTTTTACAATACTGAGTAAGTTGTAAGTGCAAGACTGCCCCACCACTAGAAACCAAAACACAATCAGAGCAAAATCCAGGCTAGACTTGATTGGGTTTTTTTTATATATGTATATATATATATATAAACTAGCATGCAGCCAATATTAAACTGAAAAAACAGTGAGGTTAGTAAAACAAAAAAAAAAAAAATAAAATCAATTAAATAAAATGAGCTCAAGCACAGACTGGGTGATGCATTTCACATGTAAACTAACAAAAATACTAAGATGTTAGAATGAAACAGGCCTAGCAATAAGTTAACAGCAAGGAACCATTAGTGCATGTAGGGGAAACAATAAGCATAATGTCTCATCTTCCTAAAAAAAAAAAAAAGCTATTTTGGAATAACTGGAAAAGTACTGACGCAGCAATTAAGTGTCAGCTTTTGGCAATGGGGCTGAGCAGGGCTCAGTGTGGAAATTGTTGTGTTTTCTGCAGGGTTTCTGCCCCAGACAAAGAGCAGAGCACTCACAGCACCCTGGAACCACCTCAATCTGCTCAGTGACCAGTTCACCCAGTTCCCAGCTCCTCAGAGAAGGACTCTTGGCTGGGACCTTGTTCACCTTCCAATCACAAAAAAATAAAAATAAAAATCAGGTATGAACTTGTTGATTATTAATTATCATCAGGCAAACCACAAGCTAAGGTATCACAGAAATATCCTGAATTATAACAGGATGTGACTCCAGAACACTGAGTGGTACATGGAATCAAAAATAATTATATCTATATGCTGCAGGTTTCTTTAATTAAATAACAGTCATCAACAGAAAGCAGAGTAGGTTTTGTCACTCCACAGTGAAGAAAATGACCACAAGGGTTTGCACAACTTTGGTGAATCAGCTTGAAAGGCACAACCTTCCCAAAGATATTGGCTGCATGGATACATTTTTCCTCAAAAAGATGTTATCAAGTACAAAATTTGGATTTTTTTTTCTGATATCCTAATAAAGTCCGATATTTTTGTATTCCTGTATTTCCCAAGGAATAATGTACATTTTTCCCACACTTCTGGCTCTGCCCCAGGACATAATTAGGGCTAGATGGAAAAAAAATTTAAACCAGGGGATGTAAGGAAACTTCTGGGGGTAAAAGGTCAAATAAAAAAAATTTAAAAAAGGAAAAAAAAAAAGGAAAAAAAAGGAAAATAAACCACAAAAGAAAAATAAAGAAGGATGGAACCCCACCACAGGCACCCTCTCTGTTGGGAACACAGGAACACTTACCTGCAGGCCAATCCCAAGGACCACAGAGTGCCCCATCCTGGCACACAGGGGCTGCAGCTTGGGATATGTTTGGTATATTTATTTTTAATTGTCCTACCCTGAACAAAGGATCATTAAATCTAAAAGTTGGTGCTGACAAAAATGGCTGCGTTTTCCAAAAGGAAAAAAGAAAAAAAAAAGAAAAAACAACAACAAAAAAAAAGAAAAAACAAAAGAATTGAAAGGACAAGGAGTACTTTGCAGTCTTGGCCAAGGGGAGATGAGACATTGTGCTGACTGTGTGTGTTATGAATGCACTAAAATAAAGACAGATGAAGCAGAACGCTATTCCAAAAGCAGTGCAAGTGGAGTGAAAGCATTTCCATACGAACCTGGCTTTAAAAACTGGGCTGTCAAAAGAACAGTTAAATGTAACACAAAGTAAGAAACTGTCCAATCACTAATGGTAGTTTTTTTTCTTTTGCTTTGTTTTCAATTCACTGCTTGCAAGTAATGTATTTATTAAAGAAGAGTGAAAGCATAAAATAAATTCAACAAGTCAAGACCAGCTGGGAGATTCAAGAGCGGTGTGTTGTGACTGACAGTGAAGGGGGAAACAAATGTTAAAGGGAAAAAGAAAAATTTAGAAAGGTTATACACATTAGCACCACTTTTACAGACCCACTCAAGAGGATGGTCCTGAGTTGTTTGACATAAATTGGAATTAAGCCTGAACACTGCCCTGTCTCAGTTCCCAGGAAGGGGCTGTTTTCCCCCCCCAGATTTTTCCATTTGTTTGTTTATGCAGTAGAACCACTCCCTAATTTTACATTCTACTCAATTGAAATGGAGCATCTCCTGTTGCACTGAATAGAGAACAACTCTAATTATTTTAAATTAACATTGAGTTATGATCTGGCCATCACTTTGCTCCTTTCCTGCCATGTTCAGCTCCTCCCTCCTTTTCCACTGGCTAACCCAGACCTCTGATGGAGGCAGACTGACAGAACTGCTCGTCAGTGCAAAAATTAAAATCCTGCCCTAAAAATTAAATAATGGAAGGCCAGGCTTGCTTAATCCCATGTGAGAGCCTGTCTGCTCTCTAGGGAGTACCCAGGGATATTGGGACCAAAATGTGATGTGGAACAACAAATGTTGGAACAGCTGACAGCATTTTTTTAAATGCAGCTTTAAGTGAAAGTTCTGTAAAGTACAGCTACTTTCACATAGAAGAGATGTGGCTTTTCACAGACTGTCCTCACATGCAGCAGTTTTCCTACAGAAGAGCTGCAGTGATGCACAGAAACACCCCAGCCCTGGGAGGACAGCCCTCATTGCTCAGCAAAGGCTGCCATGAGTCTCCTCACCTTCCTCCTCTGCCATTTGGGAGCTCCTTGTATTACAGCACAATAAAATTATTGAGGCAACCAAAATAAGTCTCCCAAAAGGTGTTTGGGTAGCAAGGGAGCTCTCCTGGCCCACGAGGGCACAGGCTGTGGATGCTCCATGCAGCAGCTCTGGGTGGGACAATGCCAGCTCTGGAGCTGGGCAGCACTGATTGACAGCTCTGCTCTAAAGACAAGGCAGAACTTCTCCAGAGGTGTAGGAAATGCAAGGCCTTGGGTCTACCAGACCTTCACAGAGCTGGCTGAGGTAAAAAACTCATCCAAAGTGACTAACTGGCCTCCCAGATCCCCATCCTGTGCCCTGACAAGATGCCCCTGCTTGCTTTCCATGCAGATCAGTGATTCCTGAGCAGGACATCCCCAGCAGAAATTTCTGATAAAGGTTTGGCCGATAGGAAAAAGAAATTGCTTACAATGAAAAGATGGGTAGAAGCCCAAGGTTTTGATGATGCCTGTGGGATGTCACCCACACCAGCAGTTTTGCCTAGCACAGGTTTTCCATGAGATCCCATCACTCATCCCAGCTTGGGCAGGAACCATTCCTCTCTTGAGTGGCTTGTAAGCTGTGCTGACTGTGTATGGAGGAATCTATAAGCAAGGATCAGATGCTACTGGGTGAACCCATGCAAACAAGAGGTTGAAAAGATTCCCAAAACAAAACCTAGAGCTCACTACAGATGACACAATGAAGACCAGAGAGAAAAGCCAAATAGTAATGCTACACCATTCAGCTTCCAGAAGCACATTATTTATAGCGCTGTCCACATATGGCTGCTGCTAAATGTCAAATCAGCAGCCTCATCAAATGACACTTTGGAACTAGTGGAGTCCACAGATCTGTACAGATTTCCAGTGCCACAACCCAGCTCTGCCTTGGCCAGGCTGTGCCAGCCCCTGGTGCCCAAGCACCACTGACTGCAGCCTGGCACGGGGGCTCAAGGCACCCTCATGGCACCGAGCAGCATTAGCGAGAGGGGAAAGGACATTTGTTAGTCAGGACAAGGACAAACTAAACAAGCTCCAGGTAAGTGGGTGATTCCCAGTCTGGCCTCAGCGTGGGTCCACCCCTGACACTGCCTGCACGGGGCCAGGGCTGCTGCTGGGGGCTCTAAGGGCTGTCTCCTACTCCATCTGCACTGCTGGCACGAGGAAAACCAGGAATTCACAGCAAAGAGACTCAATAAACAAGTAGAGATAAGGAATTAACGTGGAGAAAATCTGGATTCTATTAAAGCTGCAATAATTTGTGACTTCCCATTCAAGTACCTGAAAACAGTGAACTCAAAATGCCCCAAAACAAATGCATGCAGCTTCTTGAGTTTAGAAAAAAGGGTGAAGTGCTCTGATTTTTCAAGGACATCAGTGACTGCACTGACATGAACAGCCAGTGTAAGTGCAGCATCTTTCAAAGCACAACAAGAAAAAATGTTACTTGTGGGAGGGGGAAAAAAACATCAGTATTTGTAGCTCTGAAGAGTCCATTGATATGAAATACTTTCTTCAATTTAGTCATGGAAAACAGCTGGCACTCGTTCAGGCCACGTCCATCCCTAGCTCCTGGCAGCTCTGCTTTCCATAAATGTACTCTGGTCAGAGTTGCATGTTTCAGAGCAGACATCTTTGGCCTAAATGAGCTGCACACAGCAGGATTTCCACAGGAACAACAACACCAGTAGGCTAATTGAGGACATGTTTCAACATTGTAATGATCTGTAGACTCCCAAACCTATTTTTCCAGCCACCTTTGAGTTGCATGCTGTAGCAGTACAGTCAGCACCTCTCAACAGATAATGCTGCAGAGATGGATGTCACATCATGGGGACTGTCACAGGGACATGGCACAGGAACACTCCCCCCATCTCCAAACACCTGCAGGCTTTGGAGCACCTTCCTGGCACTAAAATGTGGGAAGCTGCAAGGAACACATTTGTGAGAATATCCTAAATCCACTCTTTGCTCTGAAGAATGACATTTTAACTGGGAAGCACTTTGATCTGCCATGGTCAGAAACAAAGGGTGTTCATCACCCAAACTGCTTCCATACCATGAAGCACAGGCTCACTCATGACTCTGATTCCTTGGAAAAGGCCAGTTGGATTGCTAACAGAGAACTGGTTAAGGATTAAAATCCAATTTGTTAATGTTGAAAATACTTAGATGTGTGGTAGTTCTAAAACATCAATTTACCTTTCCTCCTTCCCTCTCAATTTTGGTTCTAGGTGAGCAAACAGCATAATATAGAAGGAAAAAAAAAAACCAAAAGAGCAGAATGAACCCTCCTTTCCTGGTGAAATATCTTGCAGGAGAGGTACCCCACTGAATTCTGCCAAGGAAACTCTCCCTTCTGCTAATGTGTGAAACTTGCCTATTCAAAGAGCACACTGATCATTAACAGTGTGGAGGCAGAATCACCTCCACAGGTGTCAGGAAACACAACAAAATCATTCCTGCTTCCCAGATGGGGAATTGAGGAATCAACAATATATTTTTACAAAGACCATGTGAAGCCTCAGAAGTGACCATTTTGTTTCTGACTGCAGTTTCTGACACCACCCTTGCTCAGGCCAAACCCTCCCCCTGTGCAGCAGTCAGAGCTGAAATCCTGGGATTTCACTGGCACAGCTGCCCTGGGAAGTGCTGGAGTCACCGTCCTTGGAAAGGCTCACAGGCCATGGAGATGTGGCATTTGGGGACATGGGTTAGGGGTGGCCTTGGCAGTGCTGTGGGATTGGCAGGACTCAATGAGCTTAGAGGGATTTTCCTACCTTAATGATTCTCTTATTTCAGACAAAAGAAGAGTGGAACAAACTTGATTTTAAAGAACAATTTGAGGTTTTAACTCTTTCTCCTCACAAACTAAGCCATTCTCTTGTCCTCTTCATCCAACTGTTTTCAATTAGGTTGAACTGTACCTACCCAAGGAGTTGTAAAGATTAAAAATGTCCTGACATTTGGATAGTGAAAGACAAGAATAAAATATTAAAGCCATAATTTAATTCATTTTTTCTGCTGCAGCTCAGCATTAATCAAACTGCACAAAGCATTACTCCTGTGGAGAGTGAGATCTGCACAGTGAGCCTATGTGGGCCCAGGGTACCTGCTCATGCTTTACACATTTCCATGGGCATCCTTCCCTCTGGAGCACCAGAGATGTCATCTGTGACCTCTTCTATTCCTCTCTGTAATCTGTGACCTCTTCTATTCCTCTCTGTAATCTGTGACCTCTTCTATTCCTCTCTTTGAGAAAGCACTTTTGGAAATCAGGTAACCAGTCTAGTCTGTAAGCAGCATTTGAATTATTTTGAAATGCTAATTTCCAGTGTGGCCCAGAGTAGGCTACCAACACATATTTCCCATTTTATTTCCATCCAGCTTGGCATTTGAATTCAAATCCCCGTGTCCCAAGGTAAGACTGAAGTATTCAGGAGAAGAGTGAATACAATTCCCATCTCTGCAGCATTATCTCATGCGTCATCAATTACTGCCATGCCTAAATCTAGCATCATGCCAGCACATTAAGACAGTAGGTACTATATGCAGTGTTCACTGGACCAGAAGAACAGAAATAAGAAGGGGAAAGGAAACCCTAGAGAAGAAATTAAAAAAGGCAGACCGTGCAATACAAACCAGATCATGGCTGCTTAGCTAATATGGGCCAACTGCTGCGGAAGAAAAACGTCGAACACCCCAAGTTGTGTAAATTTTTGGTAAACATCTAACACGCACACAAACACACACAACACCAACCTACACACCAACAAAAATATACAGTGGGCTCTGGCTAACCCTGGTTCTTCTAGGGGCTGATTAACGTGGAGAAACTTTAACTGAACTTCAATTCATAGGCAAAAGAAACACTTGATAAATACTTAATAGAAATCTAGAATTAATCAGAACACCAGTAAGTGTCCCTTGGTTATTCACTATAAGTTTTCTTATTTCTGAATGGTTTCTGTTTCTGAAATGAACCTTAGCTAAGGCTAAATGCCAAATGTGGGTCCAGTTTAAGCTGAACAAGCTGCTGTGCCTAAACCAGCAGAAGGTGCTTTGCAAAGAGAAAAACTAAAAAGCTCCAAAAAGATTAAAAAGTTAAAACTAAACAAAACCTATTTCTTTCCTCATCTTACAGCAGGAGTCTTCACACCTAACTCAAGGTAAAGCAATTTTAGAGAAAGGCTCAGGGCAGCTTCAGCTCCATGGGGAAGGAGTGCTGGCCTAACACTGATCCCTGTCTCCATATCGCCAGGTGTCATTCTAACACTTTAAACACACTGGAATATAAAGTAAAAAGGATCAAAATGTATTTCACTAGACTATTGCATCAGGTTTTTATTATATTAAACTGATTCTTCAAAGAAAAGTGTAAAGCCTTAAAATAAATATCTCTGAAAGAATGTATTATTTTAAATAATTCCTGAAATATCACATCAAACTCAAATTTCAGGTTTTCTAGGACTAGTTCAAGACGAAATCCCAGGCCCACTTAAGGTCAGCATGCACTTTACCACCAATCACCCCTGCCTGCCAAGGTGCCCACTGCTCTCAGATTGACTGCATTCACATCAAGGACCATCCGCCGCGCCGAGCTCCGGGAGCGCTGCTGCTCGGGGGGGCCCTTACCGATTCGATGGGCTTGTCGAGAGACGCCTGCTCGATCTCCAGGTGCCCCTCTTCATACTGATCAAAGTGATTGCCCTGCAAGAGAAAGCCAGGCTCAGCTCCACAGAACACCACAGCACACATTTCCAACAGTTTAGTCTCCACACACTTTGGTTCAAGTGTTACATTTCATATAATTTTGCTAACAAATGAATTTATTAAATACAAGCTCAATTCAGTGTATCAGCTATATGTTTTTAGGTTTTTTTTGGTCCTAAGTCAATTTGATGACAATAATAAACTACTAAAGTTGGCAAAATACCAAGCATTTGCTGGATTTTTTTCCTTAGAAAGTCTATGAAAACACTGAGCACAAGCACCAGTGCCAGCATGGAAACCACACATGACAAGGAGCAGCAGGAATGGATGTCCCCACCACTAAAAGGCTTTCCCTGCACCAGGAATTTGCCTGAGGGATACATGTGATTTCATACACCTAAAGCCAACAAATCCCCACAGTGGTACCAAAGGAAACGTGTCCCTGTGCCCACAGTGTTGGTCCATGGTGAGGAGCAGCCCTTGCTACAAATCTGAACTGAATAGATCCATAAAACATTTCTGTTTTGCTGTACCTTAAGACAATTAATCAGAAAACCACAAAATATTATAACACTTAAATCCAACAATAAAATAAACCCTAAATGCTGGATCTGTTGAGAATACATTCATACAAATGTGAACGGTGATCTGTCTGTGGAAGTGATCCCCCAACACACCACACAGCCTTATTCCTGACCTGAAACAGCCCCCCTGCCAGATCACCATCTCCCTTGGAAAAATTCCATCTTCCCATGTTTTTGGTGAACACGGAGCATGTAGGTTCCTGAGCTAGGACAGCAATGGCAATCTTTGATCTCCAGAACAAGTGCTGGTGCTGGGCCATTTCAGGAAAAGCAAACACCTCCACTGCAGCTCTACCATAATTTGAGGTTTCTGCAACCTCCAGTTCCTGAGGTTTCCAACATGGTGAACCATTTTTGGCTGTTCAATAGGCCCATGATGCAACACATCCACTGGCACAGACCTGGAAAGGAAACACTCAGACTTTCCAGCTGCACACTTGGAAGCAAAAGAAGAGATTCCTGCAGCTGGGATGAGACCCAAAGCCACTGAAGGGGGTGGTTTCAGCGGGCTCTCCTACATTCCCAGGCCCCACTCGGTGTCACAGCAACTCCAGGAGGTGCCAAGCCTTGGCTGCCACCCCCACTGCCCCCTCAGAACCTCTGGAACCTCTGGCTGCTCTGTGCACACCAAACCCCTGGCAGCTTCTGTTTGCATCCCAGCTCCACAGTCCCTTGGAGCAGGAGCACACAACACTGCTGCCAACAGAAACATGTTGTCACCTCCTCCTTGCACCAATACCAACTTCTCCTTCTGCAAGAATTTTAATGGAAGCCAGCATCTGAAAGAGCAAACTGCAGTTGTAACAGACTGACAGCTGGAACACTACAAGCCAGGCAGCAGCCTCCAAAAATCCTCTGGAAGGAGTGTTCTATGCAGCAATGTAAATCTGCAAGGGAACATCCTGACTGAAACCTGGTGCCAGGAGAAAGTGCTTTGATGCTGGTGCCCCAATTCCAGCCCATCCCGGTGGTGAATTCACCCTGGCCATGCTCTGCTCCTGGGCATTGTCTTTCCCATGGCCTCTCCAGAGCAAATTTGGGGTTTCATCTGCAGGCAGCAATCCACTCCCACTCTTTTTTTTTTTTTTGGACAGCCTTCAAGGAGCAAGCTGAAGGCAAACTTACTATGCACAAGCAGTCGTGGAGCTGCTTTGGAAGGCTAACAAAGCTCAGAGACAGCGTGGTGTGGATGCACAGACTTTGTGTGTGAGGAGTCCAGCAACCCACACCAAAACACACCAAAAACCTGCCTCAGTGTAAAAAAATACAGTGTATAAAAGAACCAGAGCAGTCAGGAGTGCAGAGATTTCCAACACTGGCAAAAACACATTGCTAAACTTCATCTATTAAAACATTAAACTCACATAATGCTCAGCACAAACCCAGACACATCCCTGTGCCTCCTTTCATCTGCTGCCTACAGGTAGCTCAGCACAGACCTATAAATTATCAGGAATAGTTAAATATTGCTGCCCACTCCTCTGGGGGCTCCCTGCCGAGGCACTCAAAGCTGTTTTTACCAAGGGCAGCACTCCTTGCTGCTCTGAGGCTTCACAAGTTCCTTCTTCAGTGCTTAAAACAACATCTCCTCCCTGAACCATGCAAAAGGCTGAGCACTCCCTGTGCTCAGAGAGTCAGAGAGCAAACAAAGCCTTTATCTCTGAGTTCTGGTGATCCCACCACTACTCACTCCATGTGTTGTTGGGGTTATTTTATATATTCATATTCTTTGGGGTTTATTATGTACTTGATTCTACTTGTTCCTGGTCCAAACAGCTGCAATATTAAAAGTGGAGCTTTCCAGAGAGGCAGGTGCTGCCTTCTCTGTAAATCTTGGGAATAAAAAGGCCATGGAGCACAGGAACAGGCCCTGTGGGAATGCTGCCAGCCTGCTCCTGGCTCAGGAGGGAGTTTCAGGCTTGGAAATTCAAGGCTTCAAAATAAAGTGTCCAAACGGAGCCAAAATCAATACCCATCACAGAGACAGCTCTTTATTTATCAATATTCAGAATAAATGATAAAGGGAAAATTCCCTTGCACCATAAAGCAGCTCATCCTGGAAAAAGGCAAGCAGACAATCCAATGGTGACTCTGAGGTTGGATTTATGGGGGTTCAGGACAGAGATGTTTAATCAGGTAAGAGAAAAATAAAAATGGTTCCATGGCTACGGCCACAACAATGCTGTTTGCCTTCATGGGCATCCCAGGCCTTTTGGAGCTGGAAGCAGCACAGTCTGTCCCTTTGCTGCCTCATCCCTGGAATGGCTAAGGAACAAGTTGGGGGCAATTCCATCTGTTTCCCTCTTTTCCAATCCTACAAACTGGTGCATGGAATGTATCCATAAACCATTTCTGTTTTGCTGTACCTTAAGACAATGAATCAGAAGAACACAAAATACTTTAACACTTAAATCCAACAATTAAATAAATGCTGGATCTGTTGAGAATACATTTCTGGCAAACACAAACCCCAAGCACTGACCATGTTTCAGTATGATTTTGAAGTGTGTCTTCTGCAGATTTGAGAGATGCTTCCCACTTCACAGGAAACCTTTATGTGAAAGATTCAACCCCATGAGTACCAGGATGTGAAATAAGAGCTGCATTAAACCCAGCACTACTCAAAACCTATTCCCAAACCTTCTTCCTGTATGGCTTGCAGAGATGCAGTAAATTCCCAGCTCTGGGAGCTTCACATGCTCCTCTGGACAAGGATTTTGGGGCTGACTGCAGCCCCCTCCTCCCACTCATCCTCTGCCCCTCCATTTCACAGCTGTTGTATCAGGTTCTCTCACTTCTGCTTTGTGAAACAAGATGTGCTGCACTGTCCCTTCCTCACAGACACTTCTGCATCCACCCTGGGACAGCAGAGCAAGTAAGATGAGAGGCTTCACTTAAGCACCATTTATTGCTCTCTGTGCTACAGCAAGTGCTCTGACACTGGTGTTTCCCTATAACCACACTGAAATTCAATATATTTTCCTACTCCATGAGAAGCAAGGACAAGCCTCCAGCATGCAAACACTCCTCACCACACACACCACTTGGCTTCCTTGTGCATTCTTCTCCAGGAGCCAACATGTTTGTGCCCTGTAATTTTTGTGTAATATCGTCTGAACTTTGGCTCTCTGTGCACTCTGGTTACTCACAGTCACATGTTCTCTGCTCTCTCCTCCTCTTTCCCATTGTTTGAACTTTGCTCCAAGCTCTTGGCCAAATCTTCCCAGAGCCCTCACACACTGAATATGACATTTGAAACATCAACCAACAAAAGCTGCCTCCATGCAGGATTTCAACTCTTGTTCTCCCTTTTTTGGACTGTAAATACTTTGGAGCCCTGGCTCAACAAATGCCACTTTGTCCCAGATCATATCCAGAGGAGTTACTTCATTTCCTGGGACAATTCAAGTTAATAGTTCTGGGGAAGAGCATTGCTGCTTCCTTCCTACTTACAAGGGCCCAAACACTGTGGCACTGAAACTAAACCCAGTCAGCATCACACAAAAAATGTAAGAAACTTAATTACACTTTCATCCCAAAATCCTCAGTGGCAAGAACTGTTGCCAATAAATCACTCAATGTAAGTGAAATGAATTGTTGATTAGAGCCCATTTATCACAGTTATCAGCACAGAATTCACTCTCTCTCTCATACAGAGGTGCTCTATATGAAGCAGCTCTTCAGGAAGGTGGGTTACCACCCAGCACACAGAAATCACTGAGAGGGAAACCCTTTAAAATCTTCACAATGACAAGAAGAAAACAGACACACTCCTTTCCTCTCACACCCCAAAGGGTGTATCCCAAACCAGAGCTGGGTCATGAGCACTGCCTGCATTTCTAAGACACCTAAAGCAGCACCAACACAATGACAAAATAAGGATGAGTCACTTCAAGTGCTTTAGGCCCATCAGACCTCCCTGGATATTAATTACTGAAGTGCCCTGAGCATGAAGCACATTAAGATGTCAGCATGCAGAACACATTCCATCCAGTGCCCATTCCTGATGGAATGAGTGCTTTCTTTGCTGAACAGCCCTGAGTTATCCATGTATTATTCCCAAAGAAAATGTGGCAGTCTCCAGGGACACAGAGCTCCTGGGACACAAAGGAGCAGCACAATGGGAGTGTGGGGGACACATTCAGGACCCCTCCCCTCAGCTGTCCCTGTCACACCAGCCTGGTGCCATTAACACCAGAGAGGATCAGGTGAGTTATAACCCAACACAAGGCAGACAGCAAGAGCCCAGGATTGGAAAATCTCCAATCACAAGGGACAACACCTTCAGTGCTGTGACCAGAGCAAAATAGGAAAAGGTTCTGGCACAAAACCCTGGGAGCATGAAAGCAGGGCTGGCTGGGGAGGGAATGGGCAGAATGCAGCTGCTGAGACATCACAGCAGAAAAAAATCTTTATTTCCATCCCTCCTGGATTGCAGGACTGACTCTGAACTGCTGCTTCATGAGACCATGCCAAACACAATCTAAAGAAAGCAATTTTGCAGAAAAGCTTTACTATACTCACTGTTATTATTTCTTAAATGCACTGGAAAAGAGCACAGCATGATCATGACTGCTTAACTGCACTTGAAAAGAGTGAAGTGTGCTCCTTAAGATATTCAAAATTTAGTTTTACGCTAGGAGAGTACCAGAAAAAGACTCCAAAAAAAATCACATGTATATTGCATTTACCTTAGAAAATGGAATTTTAAAACATTAAAGCAAATCAGCACCACTTTTTCATATGCTATTTATCCATCAATTCAATCAATAAATCTTAAACTCCAAAAATGTTACTTTAAGCCATAAAATTCAGGGTTGTTACCCACAAGTATCACTTGAAAGCATTTAACCAAGCCCACTCCCCACTCCCAAAAGTCCTGCAGGCATTAGGCTGAGAACAGCAGCTGAGACACAGGAATATCCACAAAGATAAATGAGTCCCCCAAAAAAAGGCCATTATCTAGTGAGGATAAAGCCAGGGCAGGCCATGTGAGCTGCAGATCCCAGAATGTTTTGCTCCCGCGGCGGGAAAGCACAGCTGACATTTCCTGCTGCCCTCCCGGGATGGGTCAGCACAGATGCAAGGTCTGAGCACAGGGAACTGGAGCAGCATCTGAGCACGAGGCAGCAAATGCCATCTTGCCAAATTCTCCCTCTCTGCACATTCAGGGAACAGGGGAAAAAACCCTCTGATCCCAGAAGTGAATATCCTGTTAAAATTGAAATTTTCTTTTTTAGAGGAGATGGACCAGTTACAAAATCTTCAGATGGATAAGGCACCTTCACATCCATCCACTTTTCCCAAAGCTGGCTCCCAGCACTCTTAATGACATCCCCTATCCAGGACTCCTGGGTGAATGCTGCCCGTCCAGCACAGGCACAGTGCCAGGAGGCTCAGGAATGGCTCTGCTGGCTCCCAGCACCCCTGCCAATATCCCACACCCAGACCTGGGTGAATGCTGCCTGTCCAGCACAGGCACAGTGCCAGGAGGGTCAGCAATGGCTCTGCTGGCTCCCAGCACTCTTAACAACATCCCCTATCCAGGACTCCTGGGTGAATGCTGCCTGTCCAGCACAGGCACAGTGCCAGGAGGCTCAGCAATGGCTCTGCTGGCTCCCAGCACCCCCGCCAATACCCCCCACCAGAAC
>JAWWMS010000119.1:4006698-4016844 GCA_035048045.1 Chlorospingus semifuscus | reverse complement strand
TATATAGTTCTATAATGACATAACTATATTATATTAATTCTAATAAAATTATATAATATTTATTTAACTACATAAAATAATATTCAATTAAAAAAAACCCATTAAATAAAAACCCCCAGTCCATTAAATATTTGGCTCTCTCATTCTTAAAGTACATTTATTCCCATTGATCCCAAGGCTGGGAGGTCCTGGAGCAGCCAGTGAGCTGCACTTCCCTCCTCACTGATTTAGGAGCTGGGAATCATCCTCCCAGGGAGATTTGGGAATGCCACAGAGCTGGGAAATATTTCTGCAAATCCCTTTGGTTTAGGTGCTCCTGGCAGGGCATCCTGAGGTGATGGGGCAGGGGCTGCTCCTCCCAACAGCCAGGCTGCTGTGAAACCCCCAAACAGCCCACGGGGGGCTCCTGGGGCAGGTCCCAGCCATGGGGCTGCACCCCACAGCAATATTTTGTGGTGGGAAAGGCCCCAAAGTGGTTTGAGCCATCACTCTGAGTGTCACTGCATGGGCAGAGTGGAAACACCCAGGGAATGTCCCTGTTCCTACCATGGAACACCCAAGAGAGGGATCCCAACCTCAGCCAAGCTCCATCCTCCTGCTGAGCCAGGGCCAGTCCTGACTGCCTGAACCCCCTGAACCCCAGGCCTGACCCAGCTGGACCTGAGCTCAGCTAAAACCAGGCCTGGAGCTCGTTATCCCTCTGGGATTATTAATTCATCCCAGACCAGACTGGACAGGGCTTGGAGCAGCCTGGTCTGGTCCCTGCCCAAGGTCCCTCCCAACCCAAACCATCCCATGGATAAATTCCCAACCCAAACCATCCCGTGGATAAATTCCCAACCCAAACCATCCCATGGATAAATTCCCAACCCAAACCATCCCATGGATAAATTCCCAACCCAAACCATTCCATGGAAAAATTCCCAACACAAACCATTCCATGTATAAATTCCCCTCTCAACCTAAACCATCTCATGTATAAATTTCCCTCCCAACCCAAACCATTCCATGTATAATTCCAAACCATTCCATGGATAAATTCCCTTCCCAACCCAAACCATTCCATGGATAAATTTTCCCCTTCCCTGCCCACCCAGCACAGGAGGCTCCAGGTTCCCTCAGTTCTGGGAATTCATCTCTGGATGAAATTCAAAGAGAAGTCTCAGGTTTTCCCACACCTTGTCCCATCAGCTTCCAGTGCCTGATGCCATTTATGCCCCACGAGCACTCCCTAAAGCTGGTCAGGGGTTTTGTGGAGGAAAACCACAGGCTCACTCAACAGGGAATTTCCTGGGAACCTGCAGTAATGAAGGAGCTAAAAAAAGCCCAGTTAAAAAAGCACCAATAGTGTGCTAAATATTTCATTTCCTCCAGCAGGCAAAACGAAAAATTCCCAATCCCCTGAGGTGGAGGCAGCTCCCAGCCCCCATGTCAGCCAGGGCTGATGGATGAGGGATGGAACGCCCTGGCAGAGCCCCCACCCTGCCACATGCCCCCCAAAGGGAGCTCTAAAACCCACAGAGTGCTCCTTCCCTGATCCCTGGCACACCACAGGAATGGGGGGTGGATTCCATGACCTTTGAGGTCCCTTCCAATCCAAAGTGCTGAATGATTCTGTGCATTAAATTCACTCAGAATTCAATGTAATTTGATTTTTTGAAGGGAAGGGAAAGGGTGGGGATGGCTAGACCAGGGCATGAGGACCTGTGGCTCCCAGTGACAGCAGGGAGGACAACGGGAACACATCCCAGCCCCTTCACCTCCAGCCCCACCCTGCTCCCAGCAGCAGGGATGAGCTGCAGCTTCTTCTGCAGCCTCAGTGAAGTCACATCTCAGAGCTATTCTGAGCCTGGCAGAGCTTTGGGGAGTCAGAGCTCATCCATGGCCTCAGGATGCTGGAGTGTTCCATATTTTATAAAAACCACCATGCCAAAAATATGATTCCAAGTGCTTGGCTGGAGCAGAGGAAAGCAGCACATGGGGGTGATGCCAAGAGCCTGGCATTAGAAATGCACCAGCACATAAATAAAATAAGCACTTAGGAGGATGAGCACAGAGCTGCCTCCTGTTTGGGACATCGTGGGCTCAACTCCTGGGCAGGCTGAGAAACAGCAAAAATCTTTCCTTGGATTCTCTTCCCAGTGCTGGTCCTTGCCATGGCCCAGCTGGGGAATGAATTCACCACCCCACATTTACTGGGGCACATTTGCAAAGTCCCCCCTCAAAGGATGCTCCTGGCCTGTTCAGCAGCTGCTGATCAAATCCTGCCAGCTGAAGTTTAAGGAAGGTAAAAATTCCCCCAAAAAACACTTTGAAGGGAATCCAGCACCTTTCAGGCACCTGGGATGTGTTTGTTCAACACCTGCAAGACTGTGAGGTGCAGGGGGTTGATGCAGAGGACAGAGGTGTGGGATTATTCATCTGTTTTCCACTCAGATTCACAAGAGGCAATGACTCTGGAGTAGCAAGGAGTATTGGAACAGCTGATGGATGCTTTACACTGGAAAACAACAGCACAGAGGAGCTGTGCTCTCACTTTGGTACCCAGAAAACCTCCAGGGATGAGCAGCTCTGCTTTTCCTACTGCAGGGCTGTGAATTCAATGGATATTTTTAGAGCCTGGCAGAGGTCTGAAACCACAACAAGGGGGAAGCTTCCCAGAGAACACCCAAAATCATGACAGGAACACAAATAGCACGGACACCTTTGAAATTCTCTGCTTTTTTTCTCATTATTCCTCGGGATCCACCTGTGCCAGTGAAACTGCAGGAAGCAGCTGAAACCTGGGATAAGAGGGATATGAGATAAGGGATAAGAGAGGACAATTTGCTGTGCTGAAATCACCAGCTCAGGGGCTGGAAACCACGGGGACAGCAGCAGCAGGGCTGTGACCAGGCACAGGGGATGGCAGCAGGGTTGGCACATCCCAGAACAGCTCAATGTGAGGATGACAAACAGCTCAGCTCCCTGAAATTCCCCGCACATTAAAGCCGAGCTGGGAATGTGCCCGAGGGCTCTGCCACCCTGGGGAGCATCCCGGCCGTGTGTGCTGGCTGTGGGGGGATGAGGGGAGCCTGGGGGGGCTGGAGGGATGATGGAAGGACGATGGAAGATGATGGAAGATGATGGAAGGATGATGGAGAGCGCTGCTCGCAGCTCCCGGTCGCTATAGCAACCTGGATCTCCCTCAGCCCATCTGATGCTCGGCGCTGCCAGCCAAGGGGGCTGTGCAGAGCAGCGGGGTGGGTTCATTTATTGTCACCCATTGCTGGATAACCCCTGGATGAGCAGGACGTGCTCCAAGTCCCCTCTCGGAGGGGTTTTTCAGTGGCAGAGCGCTGCGCGGTGTCACCGTGACCTACTTAGTGCAGGACACGGTGACATCATGTGCGGTGGCAGCGGCTCCTCGGGGCTCCGGACAGCTCAGTCCGGCCCAGGGCTGAGCTGAGCCGGCCCCAGGGCACATTCCGGCCGGGGGAACCTCGCTCTGTCAGCCCCGGACACGTCTCACTCCCCTCCGCTGGCCTGGAACAGCCGCCTCTGTTGGCAGAGCTGATCTGAAAACCCAGATTTTTCTCCTTTTCTAATGGAAACAGAGAGGAATTAGCTAAAGCTTCAGAGGACACGGGAACGGCAGGAGAAGGGAGACGGGGCTGTGCTGGGGATTTTTCCAGATGGGATTTTCTCCATCCCTGCGACCTTGGGGACCGCGACACGGGGGTGACACCCCGGAGCATCCCCCCACGGCTTTAGGGCCACCCTGGCCGCCACCCCCAGCTCATTCCTGGCTGTTAAACCGCGGATTGCTGCGGAATGGGAGCGCACAGGGAGGGGGGGATGGTGGCCCGGGGCCAGCGAGGAAGGCGCCTCCTCCTCCTCCTCCTCTCCCAGCATCCACACGGTGACACTTCAGCTGAATCATCCTTCAGTTAATGACAGGCTTTTAACCTGATGCTGAGGTCCCTCCTCTTAAGAACGGCCAGAAGGAGAAGCGCTGGGCACAGGGATTGTCCCACCCCTGTCCCTCCTGGGATGGGCAGGACGTGGCAGGATAAAACCACGTCCCCAGCTCTGCAGAACGGCAGGGAAGGGAAGGGTCAGGCTGGGGCTGAAGGCAGAAGGGGAAGCAGCAAAGTCAGGGGGACTCAGGGCACAGCTCTCATTGCTCCATCATCAGCCAGGCTTCAGCTCTGAACCTCTGATCCCGGGGGCAGGAGCACGGCCAGAGCCTTTTGGAGAAGCCTGAAGAGAGATACAGCAAATGTGCAGGGCTCAAAAAGGGGTTAAACACACCAGGAGAAAGCCAAGGAGCAGCTTGGACTGAGGTTGGTGCTGCTGGAAAATCCCTGAGCAGAGCCCAGGGGTCTCAGGAAGAAGAACCCAGATCTTGAAGGTTCTCAGAGCACTTTGGGGTTTGCTGCTCCTGGGGTGGTGTTTGAGGGTGTCTGAACAGGTTACAGCTGTTCTCAGGGTGCTGATGAATCTTATCTACACCCAAATTCCCCAAGAATGCTGATTTATAAACAGTCCTGAGGAAATCTGGCCTCTCTCCCAACACAAAGGATGGGGATGGATGGGCACTGAGGAGAATCCCACAGCAGAAAAGAGAAGAGGAGCAGTAACTGCAGCAGGGAATGAGGAGGAAGGGCAGGAAGGAAGAGTGAGGATGACTGGGCTGCAGCAGTCCCTGCTCCTACAATGAAGGGAAATGTTACTTCAAACTGCCCATGAGGGAAAGCCCAGCTCAAACCAGCCCTGACATCACCTCTGGATCAGCACTGCAGCACCCCAGTGACACAATTTGAGTCTAATCAAATTTCAGACACAATGGAAATCATGGAAATCATCCCCGTTCTGCTTGGGAGCACTGGGGTTGGAAACACAGAGTCTGGGGAGAACAGAGACTGGGGCAGCTTTGAAAGGAAGATTTTCCTTTCATCACAAAACTTTAAAGTCAAGGATCCAAGTCCTGCCATTAGTGCAGATATTTAAAAAGGGGAATTTCAGTGTGGATTCCTCTCCAAGGAGCAGGAGCAGGGAGAGCAGCCTAAGCTGAGGTGACAGCAGGCCTGGCAGGAGGGTGGCACCAGCCACAGGCACTCCTGGAACACAGAGCCAAGCTGAGAAATCCAAACCCACCTCAAACGACCAAGGGCAGCCTGTTGTCTGCATTTCAAGCCAGATGATTCCTGAGAGCACCAAAATTTCTGTGTGTTTCTCTAATATTATGCATTCATGACACTGCAAGGCACCAAGGACGAGGCTCGGAGCCGGGAAATCAATTTTTCATGTGACAGCAGAAGTGACAGGCAGGGTTTTAAGTGGATTTCATGTATTCAGAGAGGCTGAGCAGACAATTTGAGGGTTATTATTCCAGGAGCATTTGCTGAGATGTTCCAGAGTGGTCTCAGTATCACTTCTGCAAAGTAAAGGGCTCTGAAGCTGCAATGCCAGAATGAAAACGTGGCACTTCTGCTTCCCTTTGTTCTCTTTATTCCCTGCTACATTAGCACAATTCACACAGGCAGAAAAAAGGCAACTTGCTGTGAAGAGAGACAACTACATCTTATTTAAATACCTGACCTATTTCTACTTTTCCTTTGCCTCACTCCATGAGGAGTCTGGATTTGCAGAAATAGCTGAAAAAAAATGTGTTGGATCATGTGAAAAATGCTTTTTTCCCTGTGGCAAAGCTGCCATGAAAAACAGGTGCATAAACAAAGAGATTCTTACTTACAGAAATGCAGAGTTTGGAGGGGAGCTGCACATTGCCAGGCTGATTCTCAGTGTCACAGAATGGTGGGAAGGGACTTCAAACCCACCCAGTGCCACCCTCACCATGGCAGGGACACTTTCCACTGTCCCAGGGTGCTCCAGCCTGGCCTGGGACAATTCCAGGGATCCAGGGGCAGCCACAGCTGCTCTGGGCACCCTGTGCCAGGGAACAATTCTGTCCCAGTATCCCATCCATCCCTGCCCTCTGGCACTGGGAGCCATTCCCTGTGTCCTGTCCCTCCATCCCTTGTCCCCAGTCCCTCTCCAGCTCTCCTGGAGTTCCTTTAGTGCCTGGAAGGGCTCTGAGCTCTCCCTGGAGCTTCTCCTCTCCAGCTCTCAGCATTTGCACAACATTTTCATTTTCCCCTTGGGCTGTTCCTGCAGGACAACAGCTCCATAAACACGAGGTGGACACACAACACCCACATGTCTGTCAGCAGCTCCTGCAAGCACAGCCAGTCCCACAGGATCTGCCCCAGAGCAGCTTGCTCAGCAGGCAGCTGATCCCATCCCAGGCAGGGTTTTCATGAGCTGAGGGGAATCCCATCCAGCTTTTGGCAAGGTGCAAGGAGGGTTCAGCCTGTAGGGAGAGGGACAGTGAAGGGCTGGTGCCTGCTGTGACCTGCCAGGGAGGCCACTGGAGTCCCTGGAATAACCACAGGTCAGCTCCCAGCAGGCTTGGGATGGAGTTTGAGAGCAGAGCCACATCAGCAGGCACAGGAAAATGCCTTTAATGACTGTCTGGCACAGTCTGCATCCTCAGCTGCAGGACAATTGATCTTTCTTCCTATCTCTGATTGCAGGGAGGGCAAGTTTTCCCTGAAAAGCTATTTTTGACCCTCTTCCCTTTCCACGCTGGACCTGCTGCTCCATGTGGGTCAGAGCCAAGGCTGTGACCCCTGGCAGTGCCAGTGCTGCAGTTCCACCAGCATGGGCACCATCCCAGACAAACCACAGCCTCTGGCCCTCTGGATTCATCCCTCTGCTCTGGATTCATCCCTCTGGATTCATCCCTCTGGACTCTCTGCTCTGGATTCATCCCTCTGGATTCATCCCTCTGGACTCCCTGCTCTGGATTCACACCTTTGGACTCTGCTCTGAATTCATCCCTCTGGATTCTGCTCTGGATTCATCCCTCTGGATTCTGCTCTGGATTCATCCCCCTGGACTCTCTGCTCTGAATTCATCCCTCTGGATTCTGCTCTGGATTCACCCCTCTGGATTCTCTGCTCTGGGTTCATCCCCCTGGATTCTGCTCTGTGTTCACCCCCTCCTGTCACAAACACCCTGCAGGGATTTGGTGCTGCTGCCAAGGCTGCAAAGGGATGGACTTGGTGATGTGCCGGGTTTTATGCTCCTGTTTCAATTCCCCCACAGACAGACACATTTATCTCACAATATTTCATGGCATGAGGTATCCTGAATGTTTCCAGCCCAAGAGGGACACTAGTCCTTTCCCAGGGCTGTGGCAAGGACAGGGACAACAACCCTGAGCTGTGTCAGGTCCTGCCTGCAGGTACCAAATGCTGCAGCTCCATCTCAGCAGGCACAATTATCAGAATTATCACAATTTCTGTTTCCAGATTTTGAAGCTGTGCTGGGAGAAATCAGCACTTCTGCACATGGCACTGAGAAATTTGCTACATCAACCAAATGCCTGCAAAGCCAAAGCCATTAACAAATCAAACATCCACAGCTCAGGCATTCAGCAATAATTTCTTTTGCTGCAGTCATTTCAGCTGTGCAAAAAATCTTCCCCTACCCCAGTTTTTAATCTGCCTCCATCCTCCTCCAGGCTCACCACAGTTAAATATTTCACACTGCTCCTGAAAACTTGAGAAATTGAGCTGTGGACAGGGAAAAATGAGTTGTGGAGCAAATGTTTCCCCCAGAACCTGATGAAGCCTTTGTTCCAAGGCTGTCACATCAGTTCAAGAAGCTCCTTCTATGTTTTTCTAAGAGCTTTGCAGTGACAAGATAAGATGCCACCACTGTGAAATAATCTCAGGGAAAAGAGGAAATAATAAGAAGAAATAATCTCAAGGAAAATACCCTGCTGTCTGAGGCCTCTGTCCCCTCTTGGGGTGGCTGCAGAGCTGCAGGGGCACAGCCCAAATGCCAAATTCACCCTTCAGCTCCCCACAACCTGCATGGGGAGGGTCTTCCCAACATCAGGACTCCTCCAAACACTCCCCACTGACATCCCACACGTGGAACATTCCTCATCCCTCATTTCACAGCTGCACCTCAGGATCTCAGCTTTTCTCACCTCAGCTTTTGGTGCAGACAGAGGTGGCTGTGGGGTTTTCAGTATAAAAAAAAAGGAGAAACTCAAATTTTTGCGAAACTGTTCTCAGTCTCATGACTCTCCCTTCCTGTGCAGCTCAGTGACCTCTTCCTCTTGGCAGCCCAGCAGCTCCAAAGGCAGAACTCACTGATGGGAGAGGAGCTGAGGACACCTGGAGCAGGGACATGGGGACACAGGGACACAGGGACACAGTGCCACCACCCTCAGACCTTGGGAAAAGAAAAACCCAGTGGGAAAGGCCAGAGGAGCAAAGGGAGGGCACAGGTGGGACCCTCCTGGGCAGTGCTCTCCTGCTTTTACCAAACCCTGAGTGAGGTTCTGTTGCACCACAAGGTGGGAATGAAGCAATTCTCTGCCTTGCTGGCTTGGCAGGGCTGAGGATTTGTTCAGATGATTATAGAGAGTCTGGCAGGCCCTGAGAGCCCTGAAAACCCTCCTTAGGTCATGCAAATTTCTCCAGATTTCTAAAATCCTGCCCCAGCCCCAACAGCTTCTGGGAGCCCTGAGGAGCAGAGGGCACAGAAACCTCCTGCTGCCCAGCCCAGGAGAGCTGCTCAGTGAGCCAGGCTCTGAAAAACCCACCTGAGGATGACCTGGCAGCCTGGAAATCCCTCCTGGGCTGTGGTGGGACACTGCCCTGCAGCCCCAGAGGGAGGCCATGCCTGTGGTGCAGCATCACCTGCAGCAGGTGCTGGAAGGAGTCACAGAATCCCTCAATGGGTTGGGCTGGAAGGGACCTCAAAGCCCATCCAGTGGCATCCCTGCCATGGCAGGGACACCTTCCACTGTCCCAGGAGCTCCAACCTGGCCTTGGGCACTGCCAGGGATTCCCAGCTGCTCTGGGCACCCTGTGCCAGGGCCTGCCCACCCTCCCAGGGAATATTTCCTTCCCAATATCTCATCTGACCCTGCCCTCTGGCAGTGGGAGCCATTCCCTGTGTCCTGTCACTGCATCTTTTTGCAGCACCCTTTCCCAGAGGTGGATGACACTCACCTGGCTGGGTGGATGCATCTTCCCATGACTCCTCTCAGGGAAGAAGCAGCTCCCTTCAAATTGCTCCCTGTAATTATTGCAGAATTCCTGCAGCATGAGAGAGGAGCAGCTGGAATTACAGGCTCCATGTGTGAGCACAGGAGACAGCAGCTGCTGTCAGGCAATTCTGAGCTCCTTGGGCAGAGCAAACTCTGAGGTCACTCACTGGAGCTGCTCCTGGCTCTTTCTCTCCCTTCCACAAGGTGCTGTAATTAAGGATAATAAATCTGCAGCTCTGTGCTGAAACCTCTGCAAGGACTTCCCATGATCTTGGGGGGTCTTTCCCAACCAAAATAATAAATCTGTGATATTTCACATCCTCCATCCCCTCTGAGCTCTCTGAAGTGAGACCCAGATGTGCTGCTGCAGGGCTGGGAGGGAGCTCAGTCCTTGGGGGAGACCTGGGGATGCAGGAGCAGGACCTGGGAATGTTGGGATCCAAAAATCAGCAGCCTGCAAGTACATCTGCAACTTTAAAAGCTGTTGTCTGGCTTTTTTTTTTTTTTTAATATGATATTTAAATTCAAACCAAGTTCTTACTTTAACCTTTGCTGTGCACACAGGGAAAAGCTCCCCAGCCTGAGTCAATCACTGCAAACACTGATTTTTTCACTTCACTCTCTGCAGGTACTTCTGTTTCACCCCAGTAGGGGCTACATTAACTCACTGCATGGACACCATGTCCTGTGCCACCAAAGCTGTCCTGTGCCACCAAACCCTCCAACTCTGACAGGTACTCAATGTTCCTGTGCCAAGAGGATGTCACACATCCAAACTCTTCCCATTATTGGGCAATAAATATGAGATATTAAAATAAATAATAAATAAATAAAATAAATAAATATTATACATTATATATTACATATAATATATATTATATATTTATTTATTATTTATTATTATATATGATATATACTATTATATATTATATATAATATTTTATACAATATATAATATACTATATACTATATACTATATACTATATACTATATACTATATAATATATAATATATAATATATAATATATAAT
>JAWWMS010000119.1:3909700-3924668 GCA_035048045.1 Chlorospingus semifuscus | reverse complement strand
CAAGTGATGAGAGCAGAATTGGTGCAGCCTCTCAGGGAGGTACCACCCTCCAAAACAGACAGTCCATCTCCCATGGCAGGCATGGAGCATTCATCCTGGTTCAGATCAGGCCCTTGGTGCAGCCATTTCACACTTGTCAAGGTCTTCTCACTCATTTCCCATCTTTCTGCTGTGAAAACAGATAGTCTTCAAAAGGAAAGAGGTAAAAATCCAGAGAATGGGGAACATTTGCATAAAATGAGATTGGAGAAGTTTTCAGCATCAGTTTTTGGGTAGCTCAGGGTGGCTGCTGAACTATCAATTTCAGTACCTCAGAATCTGTATGTTTTTGAGACAGTGGCCTTGACACAACTGTTATTTCTTTTTCCTTTACTCTGAAGTTTCATACCTGCTGTGCAACATCCTGCTGAGGCCAGTGCAGCTGCCAGACACCAACACCAGCACTCTGTGGGGCAGCTGAGCCATTTGTGCTGTCCTTGGAGCCTCCGTGGCCTCACTTGGACCAGCAGCTTGTGCTCTGCATGGTTTAGGCAAAGTTCCACTTGCTGTCAAACCTGCCACCCTCAAACAAGTCCCCAGGGACCTCAGGACCAGCTCATCTAATTCAAGCCTCTCTTGCTCAGACCACTGCAGGGCACCTTTGCAGCAGCACAAACCAGTGTCCCCACTGCACCCTGGCTTTTAAAGAGTGGTGTTCAAACACAGTACCCTTCTCTGTGCCTCACCTAGCTAAAAAAAAAAAATAATTTAAAAAAAAAATCTCCTTCCACTGCTTGCTGAAGGCTGAGATGGGGAGATAAGTTTCCTTGGCCAACATATCTGGGAGAAAGCTTTTCTTTCAAAGAGTCCAGGCTTTCCTGGAGTCTGTCTCTGCTAATGAAAGATTATACATTAAGAACCAATTGTAACTTAACATCACAAAACATTCACTGTCCATGCTTCTCCTGATAAGCAGATGAAAAGAAACTGGTCTTTGTGTGGAAGGCTGAGAAATCAAAGATATACAGCCCATAGCACTGTACCTGCACACAGGAAGACAAGCTATGGGATCAGCCCCACCCCGCTTCTCAGAAAACACAGAAACAAGGAAATATTCCCAGCATTTTTCCCTCAGGTCTCACTGGAAGACTGTTTTCCCTAAAGCTAAGGTTCCAACCCAGCAATGACTTTGTAAAGAGAGGAGCTGGACAGCAGAGCTCAGGACAGCTGGAACAAGGAGGCAACACCCAGCAGGCTGGAATTCCCTTGGAAAGCAGCAGCTCCAGCCTGGCCAGGCAGTGTCACTGACAGCAGGCAGTGCTAAACCCTGCCAGCAGCATGTACAGGCAGCGATTCAGTGTCTCTGCTGCACTTCTAAAGGAAACAACCTCTTGGTATAAGGATGGGTCAGTCTGTCTAATCAACCAGAGGTTAGGAAAGAGCAAAATGGGAAGAAAGGATGAGCATACAGTGCCAATTATTTCTTTATCCTCATTTCAGAGTCTCTCCACCCCCACCTGAGTCTCTATCCCTTACAGCCTCTTTTTCCCCTCCAACACCATGCATCACTTTTATCACTCCTGCCATTTGGTTTCCTAAGTCTGCCTCATCTAATCAGTGAAAACTTTATCTGTCTCTCCCCAAAACAAAGTCTCAGGGAACTATTTTGGAAGAGATACCAGGAGCATATCTTTGTGCTGACAGGCAAAGTCTGAGAAACTGCCTAATCATGGTCCTGATACCCTGTGTGACAGTCAATTCAATGCATTAACGGATACTTTATGGCATTAAAGAGATAACATAAGTTTTTTAAAAAGCTTCTGATGCCTAATCTCCAGTGACATCTTTAACTCTGGCTGCCAAAACTTGTGCATCCATTGTTATTCCCTGTCCCATGTTTTCTGAATGGGAAGTCAAAAAGCTGAACCCATTTGAACCTAAATAAGCTTTCACTGATATCAACAGCAGCAAGAGCTATACATCACTGACATGTTTTATATTTTAAGGGGAAATGAGTTTCTTGCACTGTATTTCAGCTGTTGCCCTTCCCAGGGAGAGGAAGCAGGATGGGAGTCAGTGGGGTCAGTGCTGGGCAGGTAGGAGCAGACACAGCAGGCAGACTGTGAAGAAAGTGCTCAGAGTGATTTTCCATAGAGGGACCAGCTTGAACCAAAGGTAGAAAAACTTACCTAAACATATAATGACATGTTATTAGTGAATAATTATAGTATTATAGTGGGTAATAGGATAATGTATTTATAGAATAAATATAATAACCACCTAAGCTTTAAGTAATACATTAATAGTAACTAATGGAATTTCACACTGAGTTCTCTGAGTCAGCCCAAGGTTCTCTCTGGGTTAGTCCTGCTCCATATCCATGGAATGGACAAAGCTCCAACTCTGTTCCAGGCTGCTGCTGCCCATGCCAGGACCCACTGCAGGCTGTGTGCCATTTCCAAAGGAGCCACAACCAATCCCACTCCCTGCACCAGCAAAGGAACACAATTCCAGTACCAGGCCAGCACAGCTCCACTCCAGTTTGCTCCTGATCATCATAGACTGGGAACAATTGGGCAACAGTAATTTTTCCTGCAACAAAAGGATATTTTACATATGTTTCTCATAACATAATTGCAAATTTTAATCAGCCATTATACAGTTACAGCAACTTGTTTTAATTAGTTATGATAATTAGTCTCAATTTTTCTGCATGTAATCTATTATCCCTTCCTATCCCAGCACTATTTTTCCTTTACTTTACACTTGGATTGTATTGCAGAAGTGGCACATGAAATATTTACAGCCATAAGACCCCCAGAAAGTATTGCTTTCCAAATTCAAAAACTAGATCCACTAGTTCCACTAGTGAAAGCTTTGATTAATATTATATTTTAACAAAAATCTTGTAGGGACAAAACCTTTGGAGCAGCTCTTACTGCAGCTCTTACTCATGCCCCTGTCAGCAGTGCCCACAGCGAGTTCTGTCAGTGCAGGCTGCCTTTGAGCAAAGCACGAGCTGACGGCAAACGCCTCCTAATGAGGGACAGGAGCAGCATAAAAGGCCAGAAATGGAAAGATGATAAAGTGAAGGATGGGAAGGGAAAATGCTCTCCTTCCCAGCGCCAGGAGTTGCTGCAGGAGGGCTGATTACCCAGCCAGGGATCCTGCAGGGATCCCCAGGGCTCCTGCCCCACCGGGGCCTGGCCCCACAGCCTCGGCCCGGGGCACGGAGAGCTCCAGAGGGTGTGGGGAGCAGGCCCAGGACAGCTCTGGTGCTCCAGAGGGTGTGGGGAGCAGGCCCAGGACAGCTCTGGTGCTCCAGAGGCATGTGGGGAGCAGGCCCAGGACAGCTCTGATGCTCCAGAGGCATGTGGGGAGCAGGCCCAGGACAGCTCTGATGCTCCAGAGGGTGTGGGGAGCAGGCCCAGGACAGCTCTGATGCTCCAGAGGGTGTGGGGAGCAGGCCCAGGACAGCTCTGGTGCTCCAGAGGGTGTGAGGAGCAGGCCCAGGACAGCTCTGGTGCTCCAGAGGCATGTGGGGAGCAGGCCCAGGACAGCTCTGGTGCTCCAGAGGCATGTGGGGAGCAGGCCCAGGGCAGCTCTGGTGCTCCAGAGGCATGTGGGGAGCAGGCCCAGGACAGCTCTGGTGCTCCACAGGGTGTGGGGAGCAGGCCCAGGACAGCTCTGGTGCTCCACAGGGTGTGGGGAGCAGGCCCAGGACAGCTCTGGTGCTCCGATACTCTGGGCAGGAGGGACACACACACACCCTCCGCTGAAGCTGGGCAGAGGGTACCCCAGCTGTGGACAGCCCAGTGTCGCCACATTTCTCTTCACAAAGAAAAGCAAGGCACAATTCTTCCCAAGAACATTTCTGGGTTTCACATTCTCTGAACCTCAGAGAAAGGAAAAACAATTCTTATCATTTGCTGTGCCTGTGTTTGTGCCAAAGTAGAATGCAGTGTGGAGATTGTTTACCCACAGTGATGGTGTTTTGTTCCTTAGCCGGTCGGGGCCTATCAGTGTGTGTGTGTGTTGGGACTGTCACTGATAGTCACAACATTCTGTGCAGGGTGTGCAGAGTTGAGTGCTTGGCAGATTCAGTTTAGATGTAATGTAATATAGTATAGAATAATATAGTATAATAAAGTCATTAATTAGGCTTCTGATAAGATGAAGTGCTCCTCATAATTTCACCCTGCCATGGAGAAATAGTAATAATAGTAATAGTTATAGTAATAGTAATAGTAATAATAATTCTTCATAATATATTATATATAATAATATATAATTATATTTCAATAACAATACAGTTTTAATAAAGTAATTGTTCAGCCTTCTGAACCCATGGAGTCAGCTGCCAATCCCTCCCTAGGTCTGGACCAATGGATTCAGCTGCCAATCCCTCCCTAGGTCTGGACCAGTGGATTCAGCTGCCAATCCCTCCCTAGGTCTGAACCAGTGGATTCAGCTGCCAATCCCTCCCTAGGTCTGAACCAGTGGATTCAGCTGCCAATCCCTCCCTAGGTCTGGACCAATGGATTCAGCTGCCAATCCCTCCCTAGGTCTGGACCAATGGATTCAGCTGCCAATCCCTCCCTAGGTCTGGACCACTGGAGTCACTCCCCAGCCCAGTGTCTCCCTGTTTCTCTCCAGGCAGGCCCTGTCTCACCTGTGCAGGAACTTCTCGTAGCTCTGGCGGTAGGCGAAGCCGGCGCGCCGCACGCGCACGTTCTCCAGCAGCCCCAGGTACTCCACCTGGTGCCGGCAGCGCTCCTCGTCAAACAGCTGAGGGGACTTCTTGTCGTTGGGCTTGATGCAGCGCACGTAGTAGGGCTCCTGGGGACAGAGGAGAGCAGTGTCACCCTGGCAGAGCACCCTGTGTGGGACACAGCCCTTCCTGCAGCAGCTGGGAGCTCAGCCCACCACTTCTGTTTTAACCTGCTCAGCACAATCAGGTTAAAACAGAAGTGACAATAACAGAGTTTAAGGAAAGCCTTAAACTGAGTGTGGCACTCAGTGCCATGGTCTGGGTGACAAGGTGGTGTGATGGTGGTCACAGGATGAGGGAAGAGATGATTTTGCAAGACAAAAACCCCAACACGTTTCTAGTTCTCTGAGCATCTCATGCAGCCAGGGCACTGCAGTTCAAGTGGCAATGTGAGTCAGGGCAAGAAAGAACAAGAAAAATCAAAAATGCAGCAAATGTGACTCAGAGGAATTGTGGGTTTAGCGTAGAAGGACCAAGGAGGCACAGAACCCCTCTGGTGGGAGATTTTGTGTATTTAAAGGATAGATATGAGGAAATGCAAACATTCAGCTTTAGGACAAAGGAGTCATGGTTTTAAGCACAGTATAAAAATTCAAATTAAGCTTCAGGAAAACAAGGAGTGGGAACAGAATGCCTGTGGGAAGGAGGGAACATCCATCAGTGGGGAGAAGAGCCTGCAAAAGGAAGATACAGGCAGAGGTGTCCTCAAACAGGAGGTGAATTTCATGCAACCCCAAGATCTCCCTCAGCCCTATTTTCTCTGATTTGTCTATTCAGCCTTATTTCTATGGTTTGAGGTCACTTACCCAAACTCAGGATAATATGAAAAGCCTCAAATTGTCATTTCCCTTCAGTAATGCTGAGGGAACAGGATCATCCATGGCTGTCCTGGCTAGTCCTGACACAACCTGAAGCTTTGCAGCCCCTGGACCAGCCCAGGGATGAGTGTGAGCCATGAATGGGCCAAGAGAGGCAAACCTGGGACAGCAGAGCCTCCTATCCTGAAAACTGCCACAAGCCACTGCATCTTCCATGTGGGATTGAGCCCTTTTCCAACCCAGAGATGGGGTCAGACCTGCCCTGTGCTGCAGCTGGTGGCAGGATGAATATAAATCATCTAAATCCCTGGAAGGGGTTGATATCACAAATATTCCACAGAACTGCAAAGCCTTGGGAACAGAGAATCCAAATTAAAGCACCATGGAATGGTTTGGGTTGGAGAGGACTGTGAAGATCACCCAGAGCCTGGGATGATCCACAATCCCAGGTGGCTCCAACCTGGCTCCAGAATTTGCAGGGATGGGGCAGCCCCAGCTTCTCTGGACATGTCATTAGGAGCAGGAATTCCAGAAGTGTCACTTGTTCACTGCAGACACAGCAGCAGCCAGGTCTCAGCTGCTCCTCATGATGCCACAGAATCCCCCAGAACAGCTCTGCCACTCCCAAATGCAAAACCCCTCAAAACCCCTCAAAACCCCTCAAAACCCCTCAAATCTGTGACTTCAGGTCCAGCACAAAGGGCAGTGCCTGTGCCTGCATTTCACATAAAAAGGCTGAAATCCTTTGGAAAGCAGGAATGGGAAGTGCCTGCACAGACAGGAGATCATCTATCAGTGCAATTACAGTGTAATTAAAGCCTCTCAAAAACGACAGCTCCTGGAGTAAATTCTAAAGTAGATTATTCCACGCTTCCAAATCCCCAAGCCCCAGCTCTTCAGGGGGATAATTATGCAGCTCCCATTCTTGCTGTCAGAGAACTGCAGTTTGTAAAGGCAAGAACTGAAATGCAGAGACACAAAGGCCCCAGCTCTGAAAGCTCTTTGGATGTCTAATTGCAGCTGATTTTATTTTTTTTCCATCAAGCTGAGCGACTTTTAGATTTTTAAGTGTTAAAAAAGAAACCAAACCAGTTTTAAGCCATTGCACCCTAAACAAACTCTTTCTTGAGGGGTTTCTTTTCTGTACTTTATAGCTCCTTACATGAGAGAGGGGATGGGATGGGACAGACAATTTGTGCTGGATGTGTCCAATCTGTCACAGTGATGACATTATCACTTAGCAGAGGTGAAGCCTGTCAGCCTGGATGGAAGGAAGAGCCAGACAAAAGGAGTTACAGAGGAGGAGGAGGAAAAAAAGAAAAGAAATAAGGAGATGCATGTTCAAAGAGTCCTCAGAGAAGATTGCCAGTCACAGCTGGGGCAGCCACAGGGCTTCCTGTGTCAGGATTTACAAAACAGCCACCCAAAATAATCCACCACACAGAAAAGGGCTTGGGCAGTAAAACATCTTCTTGAGAAATGGCACACAGCAACTGGAAAAGCCAGTTTTTGTTTTGAGTGGTTTGGTTTTGGAAAAAACAAAGTACTTTTTCCTACCTATGGGAAGATTTTGCCTAAAAGATTCTGGAAATCTGGAGGATTTCAGCAGCATTGAGATAGCTGTGCTGATAAGCACAATTTAAACCCAGTGTGCTCCGAGACCAGATTTCATGGAGTCACAGAATTGTTCAGGCTGGAAAAGACCTCTGAGATCATCAAATCCAGCTGATCCCAGCACTGCCAAGGCCACCACTGCCCCCTGTCCCCAAGTGCCACATCCACATGGCTTTTAAATCCCTCAGGGATGAGGACTCCATCACTGCCCTGGGCAGCTGTGCCAATGCCTGAGCACCTTCTCCATCAATAAATCTTCCCCAAATCCACCCTGAGCCTGCCCTGGCCCAGCCTGAGGCCATTCCCTCTCCTCCTGTCCCTGTCCCCCGGCTGTCCCCTCCTGTCAGGAGCTGTGCAGAGCCTCAAGAGCCCCCCTGAGCCTCCTTTGCTCCAGGCTGAGCCCCTTCCCAGCTCCCTCAGTCCCTGCTGGGGCTCCAGATCCTTCCCCAGCTCCATTCCCTTCTCTCCAGCCCCTCCAGTGTCTTTCCTGTTGTGGGAGCCCCAAAACTGCCCCAGGATTGGAGGTGTGGCATTTCCAGCCACATTTCCAGTGTCTCCATATGGACTTGTGTTTGCAGAAGCTGAAATTAAAACCAGCTTTGAGAACAGCCCCTGCCATGGCACTGACCCCAGGGAAGCTCCTGAGACATCCCAGGGACCTCAACACCTGCCCCTCCTCTCAGAGACTGCAGAGCTCTGCTTCACCACCAAAAGTCAGGTTTAAACCAGAATAGCAACAAAATAGAATTTTAAAGTTTGTTATTTTAAATAGCAGGGAAGTTAAATAACTTTAATGCTGCAGCTACTGGAGACTTTGATATTCTGGTGGTGCTGAGCTCATGGTTGAACTCAATGATCTTCATTAAATGTCTTTTCCAGCCTTAACAATTCTAAAATTCCAAGATTATTGTTGTTTAAATTTGCACTTTTGGAGACTGTTCCCCCAAAAAGGAGGATTTAAAGATACTCTTGCTCCAGCCAAAGCCCTGCAGCTTTCCAGGGAGGCAAACAGGGATATCAATAAAGAGGAACTCTTGGGCTGCCACCCTGTTGAGGACTGCAGAAACTGAGCATATAAATGTGGTGTGAAGGAGTTTTCAGAGAAACACAGAGACAGAGCAGCCCAGGTGAGCAAGGAGCACTGAATGCACTGGGCACACCAGGAAATGTCAATAAACCATCAGCTCAAGCTGCACAAAACTCAAACCTATCTGCAACTTGGTTTTTTTGAGAAAAACATGAACTGGTGTTACCTCCCCTAAGGAATTTTATTCCTCTGACATCCCCAGACCTCAGCAGTTTGTGCAGCCCTGTGTTCAGAGCTGTTTCCATCAGCTGTGACCACAGGCTTCCCAAAAAATCCTGCAGGGTCCAAGCCACAGCCAAGACACACAGAGAGTGTCACTGTTGATTCCCCACTGGAGCAGCTTCAGTGCCAAATTCAGCACAGGAAAAATGAGTAACAGCCCCAGAAAGGAAGAGAGCACCTGGAACTGCAGGGATGGGGTACCCTAAACAGAGAGTGCCTTCACCAGCAGAGCTTCCAGCCCAGCAGAAGGAAGAGCCAAGTGTCCAGACTGGCAGTGACTGAGGCAGAGCATCCAGCTCTTTGTGCATCACCAGAATCTTGCTGGCATGGTCTCAATACCCAATTATTGCTTGCTAATGACATGTACATATCATTAACTGTCCCCAAAGTCACCTCACAGAGATGCTCAGGGCAGAGCAGCCACACAGAAGCTGTCAGCTCAACAATTTACTGCTTGAAGAACACAAATATTGTGTTCAGGGGTTTTGTCTAAGGAACCTCCCTAAATTCAGACCTTTTAAAGTGACACCAGCCTGGCTGCAGGATGGGTCTCACCAACACAGCTCCTGACAGGAGGGGACAGCCAGGTGGAGTTGGGCTCTGCTCTCAGGGAATAGGGACAGGAGGAGAGGGAACGGCCTCAGGCTGGGCCAGGGGAGGTTCAGTTTGGATATTGGGGAAATTTGGATATTGTTCAGTTTGGATATTGGGAAAATTTGGATATTGTTCTGTTTGGATATTGGGGAAATTTGGATATTGGGAAAATTTCTTCATGGAAAAGGTTGTCAAGCCCTGGAAGAGGCTGCCCAGGGCAGTGGTGGAGTCCCCATCCCTGCAAGTGTTCATGAAAGGTGGGGATGTGGCACTTGAGGGAACAGTGGTGGCCTTGGCCATGCTGGGGATAAGTTGGACTCAGTCTCAGAGGTTTTTCCAGCCTGAACAATTCTGTGACTCCAAGAAATCTGATTTTGGAGCACGCTGAGTTTAAATTATGCTTATCAGCACTGGCATCTCAATGCTAATGAAATCTTTTCTCCATTGCTATTCAACAGAAAATCACAAAAACACCAACAGCTTCAATGCAAGTTTCTCAATGAAAGTTTAAGGCAGGTAAAGAAAGGGAAAAGACCACACTGAGACTCACTCAGGAACCTCCCAGTGAATCTGACTTGGAAACAGCTCCTGCTTGTGCCTGCCCCTGGAAAGGCTGGTAATTATGATGGAGATACTGATGATAAATGGATTGAAGTAAATTAATTCCACCCAAGCCAGGCAGCCTTCAGTGAGCAACGCTGGCACCCACGGATTCAAGATGGATAAGGTGGGATTTAAACTCTCCATGCCCTGCTGGGAGCTGCAGGGATTGTTCAAACCACCACAGTGCACAGCATTCTCTGAACTATTCTATTTTTCCACCTCCCAGGTGGCCTGGAATAATTTTTCCAATAAACAAGGAAAGGAAGTTTTTCCATGGATGCCTGCTGAACTTACCTGCTCCCAATTCCCTGCTGTGCCCTGATCACAGCCTCCCCTCAACACCCCCAGGGATTTTTGCTGTCCTGAACCCCTCCCCACACTGTAGGAGGGAGGGGGGCACCTTTGTAGGACCAGACCTGCAATAACAGCACAGGGAGAAACTTTTCCTTCCACAAGTGCTCCTCTCCCTGGGTTCCTGGCACTCCTGACACCTGAACCAGATTAGGGCAGGGTCAGCCAGCAGATTATTTGGAAGATGGATGGATCAGATCAGTTTTAGCTCCTTGGAAAACAGAGTAAAGTCTGTCCCCATCCCCAGCAGGGTCACAGCCACCTTCCAGCTCTGGATTTGCCATCCAGGCAAGCTCCTCTCTGCCTCCACAGGCACTCTCTCAATTTTGACTGCTGGTGCCTGTTTTAGCAAGGCCTGGCCTTGGGTGGGCTCACAGGAGCGTCTTCTCAGGAGCCCTGAGGCAAAACATTCTGGGGGGAGCCAGGGGTCTCCACTCCCCACTGGGGCCCAGCTGGCACCTCCAGGCAGCTTTGGTGGGTCCCAGACTCTCCTGCAGAGCTCAGATCAAACCCACTCCAGTATAGGAACACAAAATACAGAATCATGCAGTCACAGAATGTCCTTTATTGGGAGGACCCCCAGAGATCACCCAGTCAAACTCCTGGCTCTGCACAATCCCACCCCTGGGAGCTTTGTCCAGCTGCTCCTGGGCTGGGACCATTCCCTGGGGAGCCTGGGCAGTGCCCAGCACCCTCTGGGGAGACCCCATAAATCAGCTGTGATTCCACGTCCTAACCCTGGACACAAGAAGTGAGGGCAGCTCTCTCTTCCTGTGCACAGCCAGCACTGGGTGCTGTGCTCTGACCCATCTCCTTTGCTCCCACAGCTCCTGAGAAGACACTCAGAGCACCGATTGCTTAATTATCCTGAATGTGAGCACACCCCAGCACCCTGGGCTCTCTGTTCACCTCTTGTGGGCTGTACCCTGTAGGGGGATACAGTATGGGTAATGAAGGTGGTATAGAAGGTAATCTTATCCCCCAATAAAAACAAGTGATATAAAAGAGTGGATTGGTGGGAACTAGAGTCAGATGGCAACTGCAAGGACCAGGAAAGGTCAGTGCTTAGAGGAGATGCCTATGAGAAACACTGAAGAGGTACAAAAACTCTGGTGGTATGGAATCCTTGCACTATAATGATAATAGAACTCTTGATGTGTAAGACAACAAATGGTGACCCCGATGTGATTTGGGAGAAGAAGGATTTAAATACTAAACTATATTGCCCTGTGGATTTGGGATGACCCATGGATTTGGGACTAAACTATATTGCCCTGTGGATTTGGGACTAAACCACATAACCCTGTGGATTTGGGGAAACAGGATTTGAATACTAAACTATTGGCAAAATATATCAATTACAGCTATTGGTGTTTGTTAAATATGACTGTAAAAGATCTCAAAGATAAGTGCTTTGTAAACTGGGAAAAGCTATAGAACTGAACTAACATTTAGAAATATTTATATATCTGTGCTGTAATATGCTGTTTGAACACTTGTTTAACTCTTAGTTCTAAATGAAATGTACAAATATGTCATAATTTTAATTTATTTGAATATGTCCTTCTGGTAATGCTGCAACTCTGTGGTAAAAAGGGGGAATTTTAGGGGGATACAGTGTGAGTAAATGAAGGTGGTACAGAATGTATTCTTATCCCCCAACGAGTTGCAGCTGGACCAATTACTAAAGATTAGGAGCAGGCCTGATCTCAACAGGCCACACCTGTAGCCAATAAGAACAGTGGTATAAAAGAGTGGATTGGTGGGATCAGGAGTCAGATGGCAACTGCAAGGACCAGGAAAGGTCAGTGCTTAGAGCAGCTGCCTGTGAGAAACATCAAGGAGGTATGAAAACTCTGGTGGTGTGGAATCCTTGCACCATAATGATAATAGAACTCTTGATGTATAAGACAACGTAAGACAACAGTACCCCAGTGCCAGGAGCCCAGCAAGGCCTCCCAGCTCCAGTAACACCCCAGTGCTGCTCAGGGATCTCAGCTCAGCTCCCAGGACCTGCTCAGCTGTGCTGCTCCAACAGCTCTTCCCAATTATCTCCTTCCCCACCTTCCACCACTCAATGTGGTGTTTGCCCAAGCAAAGCCTTCTACCATCAAACTGAAATATGGGCTGAAATAAAATCCTTCCCTCCTCGCCTCTGGCATGGCAAAGAGGAGGAAAGAAGGAACTCACACAGGTCTGTATTGCATTCCCACTGGCATGGGAAACCAGAGAGAATCTCTGCACCATCCTCTGGGCTCTCTGCCCAAAGAGCTTTGCTAAACATGACCTAATAATAATAATAACAATAATGAAAGTTTAGGACAGGTAAAGAAAGGAAAAAGAACTACACTGAGAGCCACACAGGAACCTCCCAGTGAATTTGACTTGGAACCACAACTACAACCCTAAGACAGACTGGCTTTCCTACAAATGAAAGATGCACTGGTCATGGAGGAGTCAAAAATCCACCTTCTTCATGGGGGATGGAGGTGACCCTCCCTCCAAACCTGCCGAGCCAAAGCCTGTTTGGCACAGACAAGGCTGCTCTGCCTTTCATCAGCTTGGCTCCAATGGGACGGTGGGAATCTCTCCAGGGAGAAGCCACACTCTTCTCATCAGAAGTTAATTTTGAAACAGGAATCTTTACCTTCAGTGTCAGGTTGTCCACCAGGGCAATCATGGAGTTCTTGAACAGAGTAGCTGCTGTCAGAGGTCTCTTGGTGACCTCAGTGATGCTCAGCTTCCCCTCAGGCCACATCATCTTCAACACAGGGTTGGAGCTACAAGAGAATCTCTTTAATTTCACCCCACTGACAATCCAACAGTTGGTTTTACCCAGACCCACTGCTGCTTCCAGCTCACAGGGCATCACCCAAGCCAGGGTGAGACTCCTGGGCACAACATTTCATGCTCTTAAGAGCAAGTTCAAGCTTACAACTGAACATTCTGGAAAAACAAGCAGCACATTCTCCCTTCAGATCAGAATGTGCAGGAATAGGACAGAGAAAATCCCACCAGGGAGCAGGGGCTGCCTCATTGGCACAACAGGAAGAATTTAATCCACACAAAGGAGAGGGAGACCCACACCACCCTCCCTTAGAACCTGTCACCTGTGTTCAAGCTGCATTTCTGCACCTCTCTCTATATATAAAGTAATTTATACACTTTAGCCTGCATTTCTGAAGGGTTCAGGGTGAGGTAAACTGGCCCTGATGGATGGCAAGAGTTCAGGAACAAACAAAAACTGAGCACATTTACAGCAATCTAATGGCCAATCTGTCCCAGGCTTTAATGTGCTGCAAGTGGTGTTTGGGAACAGGATTTTCCAGAGACTTCACAGAAAACAGGCTAAATTTGATAAAACCACACAGCAAATATTTTGCAAGGTTTCTGGTCAACGGGAAGCGTTGAAAACAGGAACAGTGGGACTGCTCAGGGGAGCACAGCCAGGCAACCCAAAGGGCTGCAGACCAATTTAACATGTGTACAGGTAAACAGAGCCCACCACTGCAGGGTGTTTGTGCCCACTGTCCTCTGGGCAGAGCCCCTGAAAGCTGCAGATTACAAAATGAGGACTTGTTTAATGCCAGATGAAGGAAAACAGCTCCATGGGGACTTCCACCCACATTCTGACAGGATTGCAAATCTGCTTCTCAAGGCAACTTCTGCTTGACCTCATGGTTTCACTTCTCACATCACTGCAGACATGAAAGGATTCACATCTATCTCCTCATTTCTTTCAAAAAATGGTGTTTTAGGTGAGGCTGAGGATTTCTGTTGTTGACCAAAGCTCCCCAGCATCTTCAGCACTGATTACAGACAGAGCAGTGATGGTAAATCTGCAATGGGTTAATGACAAATCAGGCAGCACAAGCAAGCTCTGCACTATGTTGATTGCACAATCAGTTGGTTTCAAAAAAAACCACTTTAAATTCTGCTCAATTAAAGGCTGCATCAGAACAGAAACATGTACAGAATAAGGACTTTAACCTGAAAAATCCAACTAACAGCCTCTGGGTCATGGGAGATGTACAAAGATCAAATCCCAAAGCAATGTGTTTATTCTCACACACTGAAAACCTGAGTCTCTGACAGCATCACTCCACAAAAAGGGATTCTGACAGATCAGATTAAAATTCACCTCATTAAAATTCTTACCTGTTGTACATGAGGCGTTTGAAGTCTTGAAATAAAGTGTCCTTGTTTTTATCAATGAATCCAGTGACAGAGTAACTAAAAAATAAAGGAAAACCAGAGTTAATTGCAAAGTAGCAAAAGTCCTTCTGTGAGCTGAGGAATCAGCATCCCTGCACTCCTACAGACACAGGGGATGCTAATGGCCCAAATTCAGGATTTACACTCAGGATTCTGTCTCTTAACTGAGTGTGTGTGTGTTTGTGTTAAATCCTAGAGAAATTCAGGTTTGCTTTTCAATCTGTGCAGTCTGCCCCTCTCTCAGTGGAGAGTCTGAGTTCCAGATCAGCCTCTCAGCAGTGACTGGGAGCTGCCCTGGAAATCAGCACACACAGAAACACACACATTTGAGATTCTTTCCTTCCACTATTCCCAGAGGAACACCACTGGAGGAGGTCACTGTTCCAGGGTTTCATCTCTTCTCCAGCTCTCAAGGCAGGCAGTGCTCTCTCCTCACAGAAAAGGTCCAAAGTCTCCCACTCAGTGACTCCCATGCAGATGTTTCCTGAGCTCCAGATCCCACCCTGGGAAGCTGCACCCAACCTCCAGACTCTGGGATCAACCCACAGCCTGCAAATCCCTCTATGGAGCCATCCTCAAATCACAGAGTCATGGAATAGGATCTTTTAAATGGCATCCAGTGCCACCCCTGCCATGGCAGGGACACCTTCCACTATCCCAGGCTGCTCCAAGCCCTGTCCAGCCTGGCCTTGGACACTGCCAGGGATCCAGGGG
>JAWWMS010000119.1:3891356-3909600 GCA_035048045.1 Chlorospingus semifuscus | reverse complement strand
ACATCCCCCGCCCCTCCGGTCCCTTCCGGGAGCAGCGAGTTCAACCAATCAGCGCGCGGCGCGGGGGTGACGTCATGGTGATGTCATTCTGGCGGGAAAATCAAGCATGGCGGGGATGGGTTTGTGATCTTCCCTCCCCCCCACCAGGCAACAGCGACACCGGTTTGTACCAAAGGGGTTTATTTGCATGTAAATAAAGATGTTCTCTGCGATATCTCCAAAAAAGTTGAAATTCCACTTTCCGCCCCAAAAAAAACTGCCGCGGGAGCCGGGATATTTACAAATTCCAGCGGTTTTCCAGCCAGGGATTTATGTACACCATGATAATGGAGGAAAAGAACCAGTTTCTTTTAATCTCCGTGTTCACTTCACCACCTGAGATTAAAAGGTTTGGCTTATATTTAATTGTCACTTTATTTTTATCTTTCTGAATACTGAAAGATGTAAAATTCTTGAGAATATAAGCAAAAATATTCCAAAAATAAACCATTTCTCAGAGCCCGAGCACTGACACCCCAAAGCCTCTGCGTGGTCATGCACCTCAGCTCTCCCAGGACTGATGTCATTGGAAGGGGACAGGGCACCAAAATGGGGTGAAAAGCTCAAAATTTGGGCTGGAGGAGAGGTTGTTCCCTCTGTTCCCACCTTCCACAGGGGGAATTTTGGATACTGAGCTTTGGTCTGGGTGAGGGGAGAGGAAACGAGTGCAGCTTGTTCCTTTTCAAACAGGTTTTTGTGGCCATTTTGCTGCTTTCCCTTCCAACTTTTAGTGTGCAGCACAGCAGGAAAACACAGCTCTGGCTGAGGACGAGTCCAGGGATCCATCCTGGGGCACTCCCAGCCTGGATTCCACTTGAAAGTGCTTTTTTTGCAAGGCTGCTTGTGCCCCCTCACACAACTTGGATCCAAGGGATTTTGTCCAAAAAAATGGATTAAATAAAAGCAGGAGATGGGGCTCCAGAGGCTGAGCTGGCAGCATTCCCAATGGAGCAGGGTGTCCAGCTGAATTCCTCTGGGATTGTGCTCCTGACATCCTCTTTGCAGCACCCCAAAATTCCAACACTGTGCCAGGTATCAGCCTTTGCTCCAGGTTTGCATTTAATTCCCATTTAATTCCCATTTTCCTATCATTTCAAGCTCTGGTTGTGGCGTGCAGGACACCAGGAGCAAAGGATAAATACTGGAAAATGTAAGGAGGGAAAAGTTCTCCAGAGTTGGGGGAAGTTTGGGAGACATTCAGGCTCCTGGAGGCAGGAGGAAGGGGTGAAAAATCCCTACAATGAACCTGCTAAAAACACTTTCCAAAAAAGCTGGAAACCAAACAGCTTTCCTGGGGGTCAGCCCAGGATGGGAAATTTCAGTGGTTTGAAAGAAAAACTCAAATCTTTGCCAACTTTTCACGCTGCATCCCCAAAGGTGAAGCACAACCTCAATTCCCACAGGGAAATCCTGGCCTCCAGCACCACCAGGAAAACCCAGTGGGAGCAGGACCCTGCTCAATCCATAATTCCACAGGAGATGTGTTTGCAGAACTCCTGATTTCCCACATTCCACTTGAGTGAATCACATGAAACTGCTTTTAAAAATAAAACCCTCTCCTGAGTCTCTTTTCCTTTTCAGGGACCACAAGATCAGCCCGGAGAGGATGCCTGAGTCATGCTCCTAATTCCAGCCAAACAGGGAAAATCCATCTTTTAAGGAAATCAACACTTCTGCTGCAGCTCTGATCCCAGCTGAGCCACTCTGGGATGGTTTTCCAAGCTGGAGAATCCTCCCCAGGATTGTGACCACAATTCCCAGCTCAGCAGCACGAGGAGATCCCAGGGAAGCTTGGTGCAGGCAGGAATCCCTTTTCCATTGAGATTTGCTGGAATTTCACTGGAATGTCACCAAAGCTGCAGAGCCACCCAAATTCCCACTGGGGGAAACAAGGAGCACGAGGTGTTGCCACGTGGAGGTGAATAAATAGCTAAAATAAATGGGAAGGCAAAGCCAAGGCAGCAGCAATCCCTCAGAGCTCTGACCTGGGATAAAATCCTGATTTCCATGAGCAAACAGTGCCCAGCTTGAGCTGGGCATTGAATGAAGGAATGCCATGGGAATAAAATAAATTAAAAACCTCGTGGTTTTCCTTCTTCCAAAGAATTAAAACCCAGCCTTAAAACATTTCCTAAAATAATTACTTTAAAACTTCCTACATCCAAAAGGAGCTTATCCTGAATGGGAAGAGGGCAGAGGGACTGGGATCTCCCAGACCAGCCTATGTCTGTTTGCCCCATCTGGGAGCTGCTCCCACATTCCCACATTCTGCTCCATCCCTGGAATTCCCACAGGGATGATAATACTCATCAATTCAGGAAGAATGGAAGTGCCCACAGGATGAAGGCCATAGGCAGGGACCTGGCTGCTGGCACTCACATCCTTCTGCACAGACCTTGCTGGTCTGAAAATCTTGGAAATACTTTAGAAATACTTCTTTTCCCCCTCTCCAAACAGATCCGTGTGGCAGGTTTGAGATGAATCCTTCCTTCCTTCCCTCCAGGACTTGCAGACAGCTCATCTGAGAGAATTAATTACCAATTAGAGCAACATCCATGAGATCATCATCCTCCTCCCCGATGAGGAACTCGGGGCTGGCCCGGCTCGGCCGCTCGGCCGAGAGGATTGCATTGCTGGCCATGGCCAGAGACTGATCTGCTGAGATGGGAGACTTGGACCAGCTCTCAGGCTTCATCCCGTGCGATTTCTTCTTATCCCTGTCCTTATCCCGCTCCCTCTCTCTGTCCCTGTCCTTGTCCTTCACTTTTTTCTTCTCCTTTTTGTGCTTCTTGTGCTTCTCGGCGCTGTACTCGGGCAGGGGCCGGATGCCATCGTCGGAGCTGGGGCTGTTCTGGTAGGATTTCTCGGCGATGGAGGAGCCTGACTCGCTCTCGCTGTCGATGTTCTGGGGGGTGTAGGCCGGGGATTTGCTGTGGCTGGGGGAGCAGCGCTCGTGTTTGGGGGTGGAGCCGCTGATCAGGGGCGAGCCGTAGCTTTTGGAAGAAGCCATCTGAGGTCTCAGCCCGTCCCCGCCTCCTTCCCCGGGTTTCTGCAGAGTCACTTTGGCTTTGATGCTGGGGGAGCCGCCGTCGTGTTTGCTGATGATGATTTTGGCCACTCCGGTGCTTCCGACGTTTTTGGAATCCGAGTTCTTCTTGGAAGAGTCGACGGATCCTCCAGAAACTGAGACCTTCGATTTCTCCTTGTCGCTCTTCTCCCGCTTTCCCTGGAACTCCCCTCCAGACATGTTGTGTTTGGAGGACATTGTATGGCTTGAGGAATTGGAACTCGGCCCCATCTGCCCATCCATGGGGTCCTCTCCGCCAGGCCCGCTCGTGACCACCCCGTGCTTCAGCTTGTCAATGACTGCAGTCAGAGATGGCTTCTTGTTTCTGCTGGGGGACTTCCCTTTGGAGCTTCCATGCTGGTTCTGGGATGAAGACATGGAAGACCCGCTGGATGAAAAGGACGATGAAGATGCCGTGGAGGAATTGGACGAGGGAGGCGGTTTCTGTGACATAGACCCAGAGGATCCCATTCCTGAAGAGGATTTCATGCTCGAGCTTGACCCAGTGCCAGACATGTGGGACCCACCAGAACCTGAACTGATGGGTGACTTCGCTTTAGACGACGGGGGAGTACCCGGGACAGGCTTCATGGGAGAGGCGAGTTTGTCAGACCCCCCTGAGGGCCTCGAGTGGGACGGGGAGATGTTTGGTTTGCTCATGGAAGGGTTCATGAGGGACGATGGCTTTCCTTGAGGTTTCATCTTGGTGCTGCCAGAGCCGGCGCTGAGGCCGTGCTTGGTGATGGGGGAGGATCCCGGCTTTCCCACCGACTGCGCCGAGCCCTTGGACTGACCCGAGCCAGAACCGCCTTGGCTGGAGTAGAGGCTGCTGCTCATCTTTGAGCCAGAAGAGCCTTCTGATTTGCTTTTCATTTTGCCTGAGGTTGAAGAGGAGGAAGAAGAGGAGGAGGAGGAAGAATGGCTATGATGGCTTTTGCTGCTGGAGGAGGTGACAGAACCACTACTCGTGTACTGGCCGTGTGAAGATGGTTTGCCAACAGTCACTGTTCCTTTTGGGATCTGAATGGTTATTTTTGGAATAGGAGGAGTAGCTACCCCGGGAGGAGTCTGGGATCTGCCCGAACTCCCCGGAGATTTGGACCCACCTGTGCTTGCTGGTGGCGTGAAGGGCCTGTTGGATGAACTGTGCGATGGAGATTTCCCATCTGTCTCCTGCTTCTTCCTCTTTGGGAGTTTCTCTTTGCTTTTGCCATCACTGGACGGCGTCCGGCTGCGCTTCCCCGGCTTCCCATCCATCCCAGCAGCTGCCATGGCACCTCCAGACCCATTGCCTTCCTTTACCCGTTTCTGAGACTTCTCTTTTCCTAAATCCCCCGTGTTCAGCAAAGGGCTCTGACCTCCACTGTGGTGCTCCATGATGTCAGAGGACCCCAGCGCTTTGCTGGCAGCTGCAATAATACTAAAATCCACCGTGTCGGACGGAGCGCTCCCCTTAAATTTATTTTCCCCCCCATCACCCCCCAAGACTTGCACCCCCAAATTAGTTAGAGCCTGGGGGGCATAGCCCTTGAAATCATCAGTGTCTCCGCTCTGACTGCTCTCATCAAAATATTCCTCCCCAAAACCACTCTGGCTCTGACTGTTCAGCAAGTCAGGGTTGAAATCTACCCCGTCTGGAAAAAAATGGTTGGAGGAGTCGCTGTTGGGGCTCACAGCGGCGTCCGCGATCAGGTCCGCGGGGTCTGTGTAGGGGTTCTCACTACTGTTGGTCTGAAAAACATCGGGGTCAAAGAGGGCACTTTGTGAATGTCCTGAACTAGAAGAATCTCTGACTGGAGTCCCAATGGGTGGGCAGTCCTCAGTGCTGGTGGGCAGCTTGGAAGCCTCCTCGGCTATGTCCGAGAGGATGTCGGTGACATCGGCCCCGATGCTGTCCGAGCTGGACAGGCGAACCATCCTCTGGATGCTGGGCTGGGCGTGGGGCAGGGCCTGGGGGTACGTGGTAGGAGGAGTGCTGCACTGGCTGGGTGCTGGAGTAATATGAGGGGTGTCCAGGGTGTCTGCAGTCATGTTGACATCAAAAATGGGGTTCTGGGAGTCAACATCCATGGAAAAGAGCTCCCTCTGGAAATCGTCCTCAGTCTGGTGCTTGGGCTTGTCGGCCGGCACGCGGGATTTTTTTTTCTTTTGTTTATTCCCCCCAGGGCCCATTTCCATTCGGGGGGAGCCAGAGGAAGAGTTCTGCCTTTCCAGAGGGCTGCTCCCATAAAGAGTGGAGAAATCCTGAGGAGGATTCTCCTTAAGAAGGTTCATGAGCATGGGGTGGTTCTTGGTGTTGCTGGCTGGTGAGGATACTGGTGGTGGTGTGTGGTGGGGAGGGGTTGGACTTGAGCCAATGGTAGAGCCCACATTCCCTGTGATCTGTAACAAACTAGTGAGAATAGGGTTCTGAGACACTTTGCTGAAGTCCTCCCCATGGCCCACCGAGTCATGCCTCTCTTTCATGCTTATGCTCATGTTAAACAAAGTAGTGATGGGCCCCCCAGGAAAAGTGTTGGTTGGGGTGGTGGTCCCGCTCATTGGGTTGCTGCCTGTGGTCATGCCATACCCTGGGCTGCTGGCTGGGGGCAGGTTTTTCTTCACCATGTCTTCAACTGTCTCTGCAATGAGGGACAGGGCTGGCGTGTCAGCTTGGATGGTTTCTGCTTTCCTACGGATGGCTCTCATGGTGACAGGGATGGACATGCACCTGCAAGACACAGCACAGGCTCAGCTGGGGCTGGCTGCCCTCAGCAAAGCTCACTGGGGTGGTTTTACACCTCCAGCAGGTATAAAATGAGCACTCAGGGGCTTGCACAGGAGAGCAGCAGGTCCAGGTTTATGTCCTGCTGTTCTGCTTGAATTCAGAGAGACACCTGCACTTGCAATCCCAGAGGGAGGATTAATCAATTATCTCTAATAACTGATAGCTGACAGATCATTATCTGCTAGTTAAAGAGCACAGAATCATGGAATGCTTTGGTTTGGAAGGGGCCTTAAAGCCCATCCAGTCCCACTCTCTGCCATGGCAGGGACACCTCCCATTGTCCCAGGCTGCTCCAAGCCCTGTCCAGCCTGGCCTTGGACACTGCCAGGGATCCAGGGGCAGCCCCAGCTGCTCTGGGCATCCTGTGCCAGTGCCTCACCATCCTCAAGTCTTGGGCCTGAACTATCTGTGATTCCTCCCACATTTCAGTTTTCTTTTACACCATTTTTCAGCCACTGGCAGTTCAGAAGGTTCAGCCACTAAGACAGCACCTTGTATTTTCTCCTCCAAAACCCCCTGAAATCAGGGATGTCTGTCAGGAACTGCTCAGCAAAGACTTCAGAAGATAACCTGCTTGTGCTATAAGGGCTCCAGTCTGATCACACTGGTTGTTCTTGGAAATTAAAGGCAAAATTAATCCCAAGGTAAAAGAAATCATAAATTCTTCCTTCAGTAACTCCCTTTCTTCTGATATGGGAAGTTACACACATCCTAAACCATTAAATTACTCCAGTGATATTCCACACACCAAATGGTTTCCACCATGTGCATCCTTCACTTCCACTCACTCTCCATTCCCATTGCTGTCTCTCCTGCACTTGTTCCTGCAGGCTCCAGGCAAGCACTTCCCAACCCTCCTGCCCTGATCCCTCCTGCAGGTTATCTCTCCCCTGGGCTCCCAGCCTGCTCCAACTGATTGGAGAATTTCAAGCCAGAGTTATATAATCACACCAAACAGATGTCTAAACCAGACTTTATTAGCTCAGTGTAGCTTTCTTGCATAAACACTGTTGCCTTTTTTCCCTTTTTCTTCCCCTGGAGCACTGCTCTCCCCTCACCCCCACCTCTCACTCTCCTTTTGTTTCACTCCAAGTACAAATTCCCACTCTGTAGAGCAAGACACAGCAGAAGATTTAATTGATAAGCAAGTGCTGCACTCTGTAATTGTGTGTGACAGCTATTCTGACTTGCACCAGAAGCAGCAGTAAATCAGAATATTGTGCCACTTCAGAGCTGCTGGGAAGACAAAAATAAAATGTGCAGCTTGATTTCAGAAGGGAACTCACATCACATCCCCGGCGTAGTGCTTGATCCGGAAATCTCTGTCAAACTCCAGCGTTTTGTCTGTGGCACAAAGCTGAAACAAATTCACACACATTAAAACACCACCCATGGATTGAAATTAAAACAACACCCCTGGATTTACAAGCTCCATGGAGGAGCAACCTGCCTTCAAAATAGCACTGGGAACTACAGGAATTCCACTTTCTGTGTGCATGTGCAGATGTGAAAGGCACTGCTGGGGAAATGTTTTCATGGATGCACTGTAAGAACATGTGCTTGTACAAATGGAGCTGCAAGAGCCTATAATTTCATGAAGAAATTGATACTATCCCAGAAACACCATTATGCAAAAAGAACACTCGTGCCTGTAGAGAAACATTGCACCCACGAGTTAATTTGTTACTTTTTAAAGTCTTCCTTTATGTGTTTTCGCCATTGCAGTGGAACTCCTCTGCAGAGAAAAGGGCCAACTGCTGTGACAGCAGCAAAGCTTGTTCAGGGTCATCTGACACCCCTCAAACAGGGAACCCCCTGCAGACCCACTGCTCCAGGCTCAAATTGCCATCCCATCCCATCCCATCCCATCCCACCCCATCCCATCCCATCCCTTCTCTCCAGTGCCCATGTGGCAGCTGTTCAGCAGCAGTGCCTGTAAAACACTCAGGAATAGCAGGAGCCAAAAAATCCATCAGGGTTGGCTTAATTAAAAAGGGAGTATGAGATAAGAATGAGGATTTTGTTATAGGCAAAAGGAGCAGGAGATGAATTAAGTCTTTGCAGGCAGAATTGAACAACACCAAGGGCTATGAGCAGGTTTCTGCTATCCACAAAAAGTCTTGGAGAAATAAAAGAGGAAATTCTCATGGTTGAAATAAACGGCAGGAAGGATGATTAGGAGCAGGGAGATACACTCCAAAAATTCACCTGTGTCCAAGAACACAAAATAGATCGGCTCAAAGTGTAAGAACAGATAAAAAAACCAATATATTTTACACAAAATGAATCAGAAGGAGGAGCCCAAGGAGTGGGAGTACCCAGGAAATCCAGCATGGCAGGAGCAGGGAGCACCAGGAGCTGCAGAGCTGCTGGATGCCCAAGGTGCAGCAGAACACAGGGAAAATGAAGAAAGGAGACAATACCAAAGCCATTTTTCTTGCTGCAGCTTTGTTCCCAGCAGGGGCCTGGGGAGTGCCTTTTTCAGCTACCCAAACACACAGCTCAAACCAACAAGTCAATAAAAGGGGTAAATACCAAATGGCAACAGAAATGTGTCTGTGCTACCAGGCAGGGCACAGCTGGCAGCACAAGCTCCTCTGAAAGCTCATCCAGCTCTGGAGAGGCTGGAAGGAGCCATAACAGCAATCAGGGATTCTGTTGTTTGCCGGTTTGGTTTTTTCCAAAGCAGTGATTCTGTCCCAGCTTTGTGTTTCCTGGACAAAGCAGTTGAAATTAGTGAAAAAAAAAGACCAGCAAGAACATTGATAGAGTGGATAACCTGCCTGGGTTTCTGTGAACCCTTCCAGGAGGCTCCTCACTGACAGCTCACAGCATTCAAGAGTGAGTAAAGACAGGAGAAAGGTGTTGGAAAGATGGGAATCCTGTGGGAGCCTGCCCTGAGCCTGTGCTGTCACAGCATCTGAAATAATCTGAGGGCAAGGGGGAGGTCGTAGGGCTGGCTGGGGGCACTCAATCACTGAGAACAGCTAAATGAGGGCAAAGCAGAGCAAATGGAACTCCCCAGCAGGGCAGGGAGTCCCACTGAGAAAGGGCAAAGTTCACAGGAACTGATGGGCCCCAAACCATCCCTTCCTCTCTCAACAGGGATCTTAACTGCCCTCATTCATCTCAACAAGGACATGGAGAACTGGGAGAGGCTTAAAGGGCAAAAGCCATCCCCTGTGACTGACTGCCCTGGGAGGATGGGCCAACAAACTCAGCTTCCCCAGGTTAGGAAAGAAATGCCAGAGATGATGGCAAAAAACATGGAGATGATGTAGTGGAAGACAAAGAAAAATGTGTTTTGCCATTTAAAAACAAAGAGGTGAGAGGTGTAATCTAAAATGAAAAAGGGAGGAGGGAGAGAAACAGAGAGGAAGGAGCTCTTCACTTGAGTATCTGAGCTGTGGAATTCTTTGTTGATTTAAAATCCAAGAAGAGCACACAAAAACCCTATCAAGAACACCAGGAGTTCCTGGGCTGCAGGTCCCTGCAGAATGGGAGCATGCCAAGTTATCAGCACACATTTGTCCTGTTTTGGGGTCTCACTTGGGCATTCACCACTGTCCAGTGTCTCAGGAGACACAGCATAAGGACTGGAATGGACCTTCTGATACTCTTCCCTTCACAATCAGTTTGTTGAGATTGATGCTCTCCACAATTTGAAGATTGAGGCACTCATGGACTGTCTGTCACTGCCCTTGATCCTTCCCAAGTATAATATCAACAGAAAATCAATGGAACTTGGAGAAGCTGAGGATACAAATGGTGATCTTGGGAAGGGCCACTAGAACAGCTGGCACATCTGCACATCCAGATTAGCATTAGACAAACCCAGGCTCCAAGAACACAAAATTCTGCCACAAATTCTGCTGGTGGAAGTGTCAAGCAGCATTGTCCTGGCTTGTTTGGCCTTGCCCAGGACAAGGGCAGTGATTCCTCCACGCTGGCAGCCAGGAGCAGCAGGGTACACAAAGTAGGACACGACTATTTAGGGCACCACAGCCCCCCAGAGCTTCTCCACATGGAGCCTGTGTGCAGCATGCTCTGCAGGGAGCAGTGGAGCATGAACATGAGGGATGGGAGCTGTTCCCAACACATGCACTTTAACTCTTTGGGAACAGCTCCCAGCTGGGTGGAACTTTACAGGATCTGCATGGAACCACTGCATGAGGTGGAATCAAACCCTTTGTTTGAATCCAAGTTAGAAAAGCCTGGCTCAGAAGGCTCAGGCTTCTCACAGCAGTTCTGGGTGGGACTGAAGAAGAGCTCTGAGGTGCTGGGATGTCTGCAGAGATGTGATGGGGAGAAAAGATAATAATTATGCTGAGAGGCTTATGGGTCAATGTTTTCAAGGTTCTATTGATTTAACTAGAAATTAGCAAGCCAGGCAGATCCATCAGCCCCTCCACAACCATTATTTATAGCAGGATTCCTCCTTGCCTCCCTCTCAGCCTGTGCAGGCAGTTTGTGACAACGCCACCTCCTGTGAGGAACGCTGCAGCTGGCAATGCTGCCCTTTAATGTCTCCTTGCTGGGAGGGGACTCCCAAAGGCAAGGACTTGAGCAGGTTTTATTTTTAAATGTTCATTTTAGAGCCTCCCATAGCACCTCCTGAAATTCCATCCCCTTCTGCCACTGCACTAAAGCACCACCTGCTCCCTCTGTGGCAGGGCCCCTTCCCCTGGGCAGATGTGGGAGCAAGGACAGAACAGAAACCAAACTCCTCTCTGACATCCACTGACCAGACAGCTCCAAAATCGAGACCAGTCCCCAGCACCCTGCTGCAGAGGATCTCAGACTTCATGCCACTGCAGGAAGCAGTTTGTATTCAAATAGGAACCCAGGCCAGGCTCCACACTTGTTTTCAGGTGGATTTTCTCAGAATGTTCCAGTCACTGCTCAGGCACGTGAAATCTGGGTCAAAACTGGAATCAAGCCCCCTGTGCCCCTCCCTGAGTTCAGGTGCACCTGACAGGTGTGCATCAGCTGTGCTGCAGCAGAAGGGCATTTAAGGAAAATTATTATCTGGGAGGAAAAAGTGGTTTTGGTTTACTTTCATCCTGGCCTCTCCTCAGACAGCCCCAGCCAGATCCATTGTTTATCCCAGGCCTCCCAGAGGCAGCCTTTAGCACATATCTTACACAACCAGGCTAATTTGGTACTTCTGACCTACATAAAATATTGTGCTGGGGTGGGAGGGAGCAGGGGGGACCAGCACTCTGAGCCATGCATTTTAGACAACGTTTCTGAGCAGAGACACATCAAACTGAAGGCCCTGATTTGATTACTCTGTGTGAAAGATTCTCAAATTAATCAGGCTGGTGACCATTTTGCAATCTGCTGCCAAGTGAGGAATAAATGAAGCCTTTTAATTCTCCCATTGTAGCCCAGACAAAGGCAGGCGAGGGGCCTGGGTGCTCTGAGGTGCAGAGGGAGACGAGCACGTTGTGCAGCCAATGAGGATGAAAAAAGCCCAAATCACAGCGCTGTAATAATGCAGGAGTGTGAATAATTTCACTGTCACTATGTATTAGAGCAGCCTGGGAAGAACAACACGTGGGCCGAGCCGGCTGTATCGATTGGTTCCAGATGACATCATGATCTGTCAAGGCACGAGCTCAGGCTCCTTTTATCCCGGAATAAAAGGGAAGAGCACTGGATGGGCTGGAGCTCCCTCTGCCGGCTTCCTCTGCGGCTGGAGCTGCTCCGAGCTCCTCATCTCACACTCAGTCGCAGTGATTCCAATCCAGCCCTCCCTAAACCCCTTTTCCTCATTCCATTCCACCTCAGAACGTGGGGAAGGGACAGCAGAGGACAGCAGGGTCTGAGGGTTACCTTCCTGCTGGAGAAGTGAGCGTGCTTGCCCAGTTTGGTGTTGAGGGCCTCGAGGAACATCTCATCTGTCACTTTGCCCACGTTCATGCAGGCATCGTCCAGAATGGCAATGATCCCTTTGTGCTGCTGCTCCACAAGGTCCACGATGACCTGGTTGTTGAAATAATCAATCTGCAGGAAACAAAGGGCAGGGCTGTTGGTGACCTTGGCTGCAGAAATGGGAGGGTACCTGTGCTGGCCATAGCAGCCAGTGTGAGGAGCAATCAGCTCTGAATGTGCAGATCTCTGATTCCAGACAAAGCAGGCTGCTCTCCTGCACTGAACAGCACAGAAAGTGATTTTTCAAACCCCTCAGATACATCTCAAGACCTCTGCTGCAGAATGCTGTTTAAAATGTCCTTTACAATTCAGCTGTGTGCAATCACCACAGTGACACTGCACATCCTGTCCTTGGCATTCTGAAGCGAGTTTGAACAGGAAAAGTCAAGGTTTTTACATATTACCATCAACAACCAGAAAAATCTGTAAGCACTCAGCACAGAAACCCACAGTTATGTGTGTGGCATCACAGAGGTGCCACCATAGGTTTCATCTCAGACCTGGAGTCCCGTATTTTCCCAAGGAGACACGTGGTGAGGTGATTGGGGAGCTCCTGGCAGGACAGCTGGCAGGGACACAGGTGTCCCATCAACTGGAGCCTGCATGTGGAACAGCTTCAGGTCCAGCACTTGTGCTGGTACACTGACCTCACAGCATCTCTGCCTGCCCTGCCAAAGCACTCACATGCTTCCAGGGAATTCCCTCTCGCTGGTACTCCTCCTGCTCCTGCTTTAGAACCAGCTGAATGAAGAGCTGCTGCAGCTTTTCATTGCAGTAATTAATGCAGAATTGTTCAAAGCTGCAAAAACATGAGAAGAAAAGGTGATGAGTGCTCTGGGAAAGGCATAGCCACAACACTGGGCTTTGGAAGGTGGCTCACCTGTTATTGTCAAATATCTCAAAGCCATAGATATCCAGGACCCCAATGACTGTGTTCTTGCCATGCACCGTGGTGTCGTAGTTCTTCACCTCGATGACATCGTTGATGTGTGTCACAATCCAGCAGAAGAGACGCTCGTAAATGGCCTGCAGGAAACACAGACTGAGGGCTCCTGCCTGCACCTGCCTCAGCTCTCCCCAGGAAACTCCACCCAGCTCATTCCAGGCCTCCATCAAAGCTCCAGGTCATGGTCATGAAAGTGAGCAGCTACTGACTGAAGCAAATATTCTATGGAAGTATTTATTTTCTTTCTTCCAAAACTCATTTATACCAAGTTGAAATCCCAGTGAGGTCACTGGGTGCAGCAGTTCCCTAATTTGATTCCAGTCAGCTTTTCAGCTGCCTAATAAGCACCATTGCTGAGAATAATTTAACAATAGTGAAGAGCAAGAGAGAGGTCAGTCAGAGAAACTCAACAACTGAACACAATGGCAGGAGAATAATCCTGTTCACCTTTCACAAAGATAATGTTCTGTAGGCAGAGGTGTCTTCAAAGTCTTCATGTTCAAAATGTGCTGTGAAGCTGGGTAAATACATTATCTCAGGAAAAGAAGTCAAGTTAATTATCAATGACCTTCATAACTTCACCCATTCCTCCCTTATAATTTGATTTCTTACAGAGGAGGAACAATTGTCACTCCTGCCATCAGTACTCACTTTTCCTGTGGAAGGTGTCCCTGCCCATGGCAGGGGATTGGAACAGGATGGTCTTTAAGGTCCCTTCGACCCAAACATTCTACAATTCTTCATAAAAATATTTTAAAATACCACTTTGTGTTTCCAACATGAATTCTAGATATTACCATTCCATTCTCTACTCTTTGAATTTAACTGCAAAATTAAGCTGAGGATCCCATTTCACAGCACATTCCTCCCTGTATCACACATTTGCAGATCCATCCCCTCCTTGGTGTGCCTGGCACTGCTGGCTGTGGGAATCTCTGGATCCCTGCTGGAAGGGCAGGGATGGGGAGGTGCCACAGACCCCTACAGAACTCAGAGAGAAATCTGCAGGATGTATAGCAATTGTGTATTACTGTGTAAACTGTGCTTATTGACCCACCCAGGAATCCTGCTGGGACTGAGCACTCAAAAATGTGCAGTTCTGGCAGCAATGCCCACCTTGGGCACTGCCAGTCTGTGCTGCACACCTCAACCCACAGGCAGAGATGTGTCTGTGAGTGTCACAGGAAGGGGACTGCACTCACCTTTGCAAAGAGATGGTCTTTAAGGTCCCTTCAACCTAGACTATTCTACAATTCTTCATAAAAAATATTTTAAAATACCACTTTGTGTTTCCAACATGAAATCTAGATGTTACAGTTCCATTCTAATGAAACTGAGGATCCCATTTCACAGCACATTCCTCCCTGTATCACACATTTGCAGATGCCAGCCCAGCCTGCAGCCCATCCCCTCCTTGGTGTGCCTGGCACTGCTGGCTGTGGGATCTGGAAGGGCAGGGATGGGGAGGTGCCACAGACTCCTACAGAACTCAGGAGCCTGTAGATTCAGAGAGAAATCTGCAGAATGTACAGCAAGCCCTGTGCTTATTAACCCACCCAGGAATCCTGCTGGGAATGAGCATGGAAAAACGTGTGCAGTTCTGGCAGCAATGCCCACCTTGGGCACTGCCAGTCTGTGCTGCACACTTCAGTGCAGAGGCAAAGGCAGCAGAGATGTGTCTGTGGGTGTCACAGGAAGGGGACAGCACCCACCTTGGCAAAGGCATCCCTGCCATAGGTGGCCTCCTGCTCCGTGTGCTGTTTGTCGATGACGTCCCTGCCCGTGGCCACCGTGCGGAACAGCAGCGCCTTCTCCACCAGCTCGGCCTTGGTGGACAGGAGCTCAGCAATGACAGACACCAGCTTGCTGTTCTCGATGATGGGGGTGTCTCCATCCACGCAGAACTTCAGGTTTCCCTGCAATCAGCAGCATTTCTCCATCTGCTCTTTCCTTGCAGGGATCAGCACACCCCAACTCCATCCGTTTTCCACCTGCTGTTCCAGGCTGGAAATCTCCTGCCACACTGGAAGGTGGGTCCTGCACATCCACACCCTCAAACCTCCAATGTCAGAGGGAGCAGCAAGGGCTTTCTCAAAGGTTCAGCTCAGTGTTCAGCTCAGCTTTTGGGACAAACAACATCAAACACCATCCCAAGATTCAGAGTCCAGGGATAGGGAACTGCACCATGTATGCAAATGCTGGATGTAGCATTTGTCTTCACTGCAGCTCACCATGAAACCACTGGCTGTAATTCCCCTGCCACAGAGGGAGTGGGAATGGTGTGGGGAGGCTGAGAGGTCAGTGCCAGTGGGACTGGACAAAAGCTCAGCTTTTGGGACAAACAACATCAAACAGTTCCCAAGAAATTAATCAAACACCATCCCAAGATTCAGAGACCAGGGATAGGGAATTGCACCATGTAGCATTTGTCTTCACTGAGCTCACCATGAAACCACTGGCTGCAATTCCCCTGCCACAGAGGGAGTGGGAATGGCATGGGGAAGCTGAGAGGTCAGTGCCAGTGGGACTGGACTGGCAGCTCTGCTCCTGGGTACCTTCTGTGCCAGGATTAAGCAGTGACACCCCTTGGATTGTCTCCCAGCCTCCCTGCATAGCCCCACTCTGCTCTGCCTCCATTCCTTCACAGCACTGTCATCCCAAGGAGGAGAAGGAACTGGAATAAAGTTGCTCTTTGCACCCTCCTCCTGCCTGCCTCTTTCCTCAGGAAACACGAGAGCTGAGCTCCAGGAACTCCCTGCTGCTGTGCAGGGGAGGAGGCTCTGTGGCTCCCAGGAGGATCCACAAGAAGGAAGGATCTCCTCGGTCTCAGAACACAAAGAGTTAAGAGGACTCCTGTGTTTCCTGTGCTCAACCTTCACCATGAAGTGAATCAGGGGATGAAGGTGAATGTGAGGGCACACAGGGACGGAAGCTCCCCATCCCCTCACTGCCAAACCCCAACAGTTCCTTTTTCAGACCATACAACAGCTCCCAGTACTTAGTGGTAAGCCTGGTTTAGGATCTGGAACATGCAGGAATACATGTGATCATCATTGCAGTGCCCTGTTCCAGCAAGGACTTTCTGTCACCACTGGAGATGTGAGCTGGACACCTTCCCAGCCACCAAGGGCTTCTGCAGCAGGAAAATCAGAGCTGCTGGCAGCACAAGCCCTCATGGGCTCAGGGATGGACACCCATGGGCAGGGAGCTTACCAGGTGCAGAATGGCTGCCACGATTTTGTAGACAGTTTGAATCTCCTCCTGCTTGAAGCCAATCACCTTCATGGCATCAGCAACTGCCTTGAACTCGGCCCCATCGTTGATGGAACACTGAGGGGAGAGAGAAGTTCGGGATGGGGGATTTAATGGAAGTCAGCTGTGAGGGAGAAAGGATTTCACAAGCCCATGGGAAACAAGATGCACTTTGATGTTTCTCAGAGGCAAGACACTGTCATGAGGTTTCCCAGCTTATTCCAATGCCATCTTGCATGCTTGGACACTGAATCCTGCATTGCACACACGGATTCTGGCAGCAGGAGACACAGAAATCCACCACAGCACAATAAATTTACCACTGGAATTTGCTGAGAAAGAGTTCATAAAAAATCCCAGAAGAACAGGGACAATTTGTGCACTCTCTGAGCAGAGGCTGCAGAGCATGAGCAGGAAATCTCTGTTTTCCACCTCTCTCAGGATTAGCATCACATTTTTAAAGAGAATCACCTGGCATGAATCTCTGGGTTTCTGTACCAAAGTGCATCTCCAAAAAGCACCTAGGAAATCAGGTCTGGACCCTGCTTCAAAGGGACAACACTAGGGACAGCTCCAGCTGTATCTGAACTGTTCAGATCTTGCTGTCTAAAAACTTTATGGGTTTGTTCCCTTCTTTCCTGCTCAGAGTTCCCCCTTGAGGACAAGTCAGACATGAAGACTCAGTGCTTCAGTAACTCAAAGATCTGCTGTAAAAAAATGAGTCCTTCTGGCTTTTTGCTCCACAAGGCAGTGTAAGGTACCCATTATGGAGCATGGAATGTCTGCCACTGCTAATGGGCCAAACATCCACACCTGCATTTATTAATAAATCATTTTACTGCTGTTTATAAGCAGATGCAGCATGCATAGGTATATCTGTATATTTAAGCAGAATAGAGGTAAATATTTTCTATGATTCTAAGTACACTTGTGCTTTATCTTGTAGCATCAGAAACCTCATTACAAACAGCACACCAGTGTCACCTTTCCCTACTCATCCCCTCTGATCTCAACTTCTGCCAGCTCAGCAGTGCTTTGAGCATTTCCAGCACTACTTCCAGTGTGAAGCTGTGCCTGGGTCCCTCAGAGCCCTCACCTTGAGCTGTGCCCCAGGGCAGATGTAGCTGTAGGCTGATGCATCTTTCTGGAGGTGCAGAGAACGCAGGAGCTGCTCAGAACCTCCCTGCAGGAGCTGCAGGAACAGAGTTTTAAGAAATGGTGAATGAAAAATATAACATCCTTCTTTTTTCTGTCTCTTATTCATCTGCTTGACAAGTAAAATCACTTATTACTGCTGCAGTATCTGGAGCACAATGTGCAAGATACAAGGTGCTCTGCCACCACAAATCCCTGTCCTTTAGAGTCACAACTATAAAAACCAGCCTGAACCCCTCCCAGACCTGTTCACTGCTGTGCTTTGGCAAGCACATTGCCCACACAGAGACTTTTCCTCCTGGAAATGACACATCCATGAGGAAAGTGCTAATATGCCATCATGGAGTACTGAAAAATTGAAAAAAAAATAAACAAACCTCCCCTTCCCTCAGTGCAGAATCAAGGTTATACTAATAGGCTGACCATATCCCCCAAAGGACACACAGGGAAGCAACACTCAATGTGGAAGACATTAAAGAACATCCAAAAAACCAAATTACTTCCATATGGACTAAAGGCTTCAAGACAAAATAGAGGGATTAGGCTTACTACACATAAACCAGTGAGTCAAAGTCCAATATCCTACCATATTTGTTCAGTCAGCCTCCTTTTAAGTTTAGCAATGTGTTAATATGGGACTGGAGGATAGAAAACAATCCATCTTCCCAGGCCCTTGCAGAGAACTGAAGAACCCAAGATCACCCAAGATGCTGCAAAAGGGAACCCTGTGCACAACACTTGAGAGGGTGAAAGCCCTGAGTGCTCTGCCCAAGGGGACAAATGCTCCAACAAAGGAACACAAACCTGTGATGGTGTTCACAGGGGTCTTATGTTGAAGGAAGAGATGAGGATTTGACTCCATGTTTCAGAAGGCTTGATTTATTATTTTATGATATAGATTACATTAAAACTATACTAAAAGAATAGAAGAAAAGGTTTCATCTCAGAAGGCTAGCTAAGAATAGAAAAGGAAAGAATGATAACAAAGGTTTGTGGCTCGGACACTGTGTCCAAGCCAGCTGACTGTGATTGGCCATTAATTAGAAACAACCACATGAGACCAATCACAGATGCACCTGTT
>JAWWMS010000119.1:3813808-3826453 GCA_035048045.1 Chlorospingus semifuscus | reverse complement strand
TTTTATAACCTAAAACTATATTTAACACAGTACTTAAGAGAATTAATACAGCATCACTTTCTAACACAACACATATAATATTCATTTTAATATTTGCCAAAAGCCAATCACAAAACACATGCATTTTTCACATCAGGGTTTCAGACGGTTCAGGTGGAGGCCAGAGGCTGGGATGAAAGGGAACATTCCAGATTTGCTCTTGTTCCATTCTCTGTGTGTGTCCTGCTGCCCACCCTGAGGGAGGGTTTGGAGCATCCCAGCCTGGCAGGAGGCTGAGCAGGGATCCCAGAAGCTGGGACAGGTTTTCCTGACAGGGGATCCCACACACCTGACAGACAGACAGACAGACACGGAACTCGGGATGTTTCGCAACAAGATCCCACATTCTGGCACTCCAGTGCAGAGCTGAAACGCCTGGAGCTGTGTGGGCTCTGTCCCACGCTGTTTGTCCAGCTGAGATTTGTTCAAAGCCCACAGCTGCAGTGCTGGGAGCAGAGCCTTGTCCTGGAGCCAGCCCTGCTGCTTCACCACGGTGTGAGCAGGGGGTGAGGGCTGAGCTCAGCCTGACCAGCAGTGAGAGGGAGATGGGCTCTGCTCACGGTGCCCAAAGCCCCAGGCCAGGGCAGCCCCTGCAGACACAGCCAGGGGTCTGTCTGTGACACCCAGGTCACCCCACCCTGCCCAAAGCTGCCCCCCTCAGCCCCTGTGCTGGGGCTTTGCTCCAGGGAACACCAGCCCTGCACACCTGTCCCTGGGATCCTGTAAACCACGGGATCCCACAATGGTTTGGGTGGGAAGGGACCTAAAACACCACCCAGTGCCACCCCTGCCATGGCAGGGACACCTTCCACTGTCCCAGGCTGCTCCAAGTCCCATCCAACCTGGCCTTGGGCACTGCCAGGGATCCAGGGGCAGCCACTCTGTGCCAGGGCCTGCCCACCCTCACAGGGAACAATTCCTAATTCCCAATATCCCACCTAACCCTGCCCTCAGCAGTGGGAGCCATTCCCTGTGTCCTGTCCCTCCATCCCTTGTCCCCAGTCCCTCTCCAGCCCTCCTGGAGCCCCTTTAGGCACTGGAAGGGGCTCTGAGCTCTCCTCTGAGCCTTCTCCTCCTCAGGCTGAACCACAGCTCTCTCAGCCTGTTCTCATAGGAGAGATCCAGCCCTGGGCTTCATTGTCCAGCAAGAATCAGTCCCAGTATGATGACAAAGTCTTGTCTAAGAGGCAGGAGCACAGATGTGATGCTGTTCACCTTCCTGCCCTCCCTCTGGACTGAGGAAGGAGAGAAATGGACATGAAAATGGTCATTTATTAATATATTGTGTCATTATTGGTCATATGTATTTATATAAGTAGTCATATTTGGATATATGGTCATATTATTCATATAAATGACCGTTTATTAATATATTTTAATTCTATGGAAGGTTGGATAGGGCTTGGAACAACCTGGGATAGTGGGAGATGTCTCTGCCCATGGCAGGGGGGTGGAATGAGATGGTTTTTAAGGCCCCTTCCAACACAAACCATTCCATGGTTCTGTGATTTACAGACCACTGCAATTTGGGGAAGAGGAGACTTTGAAACCCAAGTAAGCCGCTCAAATTGTGCCCTCATCCTGTGGCCTTTAAAAATTGCTAGCTGCATTAATTCTTGCAGCCAGGTGAGGATCAGCCTCTCCTCCCAGGAAAAACATGATAAGACAGGAGGAATGGCTCAGGCTGTGCCAGGGGAGGTTTAGGTTGGATATTAGGGAAAAGCTATTCCCAGAAAGGATCAGCTTTGGCCAGGACAGTGGTGGAGCCACCATCCCTGAAGTGTTTGCAAAGTGTGTGGCTGTGGCACTTCATGCCATGGTTTAGTGGTGACCATGGCAGTTTTGATCTTAAAGGTCTTTTCTGCCATGAATGATTCTGTGATTTTGTGAAGTGCTGCCATAACGCTGCAGTGGAAGCTCAGCCACCATTTGAAACACAAAGCCAAATTCTTTTTTCCAGGTGTCTTGCTTGCAACAAGCCATGGGTTATTTTGGAATGACCTGCACACCTCAGCTTGGAATCCCAGCAAGCCATGGTGGCTTTTGGACCCTGCCTGGCACTTCTCAGCTCGGCTGTGTGTGACATTAACTGCAAACTTTTAATCTGCTCATAGTAAAACCACAGTGGGATGTGACCAGAGCAGCTATCTAGGGACAAAGTCCTCTTTGTACACAGAGCAGAACCTGCAGGGAATGTCAGCACTGGCTCCTCCTGCTGCTGAAACACTCCATGGAGGATGAAAACTCCATAAATGCTGTGCACAGGCACCTGCATTGACTTCCCATCCCTCATCTCTACACATCAGCAAAGACAAAGTCCCTTGAGATGCTGGTCACAAAGTCCAGCACACTTTTCCCTCCCTCTATCTACATAGATCAAAGTGCTAATGAGTAAAGGTTGTAGCTGGGACATGTTGTTTACAAATGGGTACAAAGAGTTGAATTAGAACAGCTCCCTGAGAGGAAAGTATTGCTCATTTGGGATTAAGAGTCATCAGTTTAAAAAAAAGAGTATTCAATCAAACAAAAAATATCAACTTCTCACCATTCATGAACCTGATGTCTACAAATTATGTATTAACAATTCCTTTTCAAAAAGCAGTATTTGAGTTTTCCATTTACTGCTTAATTATCAGAACTGGGGCTTAGAAAGAAAACCACCACATGCCTTTTGTAATATTCTGACAAAGATTTGGGGCTTATTCTCTAATACACTCCTACGTATCTGAACTGAGTGACATCTGTTTCTGGTGAACCTGTGACTCCCAGAAAAGCGATTTTTAGGGAGCTGAGTTTGGAAAGCTGTTAAGGAATCAACACAACCAGAGAAACCCTGTAATCTACAAGAAAAAGAACTTAAACTGAACAAGGAATTTGTACTTTTAATAATCTCAGCTTTGTCTTCCCAGTGCTCATTTCCTCTTTGATAAAAGCAGTGCCACTGCCTCTGCAGCAGAATCTGATCAAAACTCAGCTCCACGTAAGCCGGTCAGAGGAGCACTGAAATCCCCAGCTGAGCTCGCAGCAGAGAGGGGAAAATCGATGTTTACTCGCTCCTGGTGCCCATAAACCATCAGCCCGAGGAGCTGTGGTCCCGCTGGCCGTGCCCTCTGCTGCTCCCTGCCTGCCGTGTGTTCGCTGCGATAGCCCAAGGCAGAACTCGCTCAGGAGCACAGGCGGCTGCAGCGGGGGTTGGCAAAGACAAGAGGAAGCTGTGCTGCTGAGTATTCCCTGCAGGGCCGGCCTCTGATTACTTGGAACTGCTTGGCATGCAGAAGAGCTGGTGAAAAAGTTTGGGAAGCCATTGAGGCATTTTCACTGGCACAAGCACTTGGGAGGGATCACATCTATGTCATGGAGCTGAGATTAGAATCAGAATCAAACCCATTCTATTAAGGCCTGAATTTGTTTGTTTTCATATGCCCCAGCCCATTTCCAGTGCTAGGATTCATTTCTCTTATACAGCCATGAATATCCCAAGATATTCTCTCACAGAATCATGGAATATCCCAAGTTGGAAGGGATCATCCAGTCCAACCCCTGGCCCTGCACAGACACCCCAACAATCCCACCCTGGGCATCCCTGGGAGCATTGTCCAAACCCTCCTGGAGCTCTGGCAGCCTTGTGCCCATTTTCTGGCAGCCTGTGCCCATTTTCTGGGGAGCCTGGGCAGTGCCAGCATCCTCTGGAGGAAGAGGTTTCTCTTGATCTCCAACCTAAACCTCCTGGACACAGCTTCACATGAACCCTCTCTGCAAAGTCTTTCAAGCAGCAGACAAACACCCACATGCCAACATCACACACTTGTAAAACCTTGGGCTGCATTACCAACAGAGGAGCAGCAGCAGCAGCACTGGGCTGCTCTGATAATCCTGCTCTTGACTTGCCCTGACACACACCTTGCTTGAGGTGAGGTTATGCAAGGGGATGAGATAAATGACCCACTCATTGTAAAATCTACCCATCTAGGTGACTTCAGCTCTTTCTCAATAGGAAAGATACAAACATTACAAACTTACACCCATTGAGACATATGTATATACAGAGAAAAAGGATATTTATATATTTCTATAGTAAATGTATGAAACATCAGCACCCCAGCACTTCAGTCAGTGCACCTGACATAGACAGAGCCTAATGGTTGAATTTCTAGTACATGTCTTTATTCTTTCTCTCTATCTACCTACCTATCTATCTATCTCAATGGCCTTTAAGGTCCCTTCCAAGCCAAATCATTTTCTGATTCTATGGTAAGGAAGAAATTGTTCCCTGTGGGAAGGACCTGGCACAGGGTGCCCAGAGCAGCTGTGGCTGCTCCTGGATCCCTGGAGGTGCCCAAGGCAAGGCTGGACAGAACCTGGAGCACCCTGGGACAGTGGAAGGTGTCCCTGCCATGGCAGGGGTGGGACCGGATGGGCTTTCCATCTCATTTTGGGCTTCCATCCCAGACCATTCCATGTCTCTATGATACCTACACACAACAGCTAAAGAACAAAAGAAAAGCAGTTACCCTTTGTTTTATATGGAAATGAAACCAAGGAACTAAGAAATTTGTCAAGGATCATAAATCAGTTGCAGAATCGGAAATTAAAGCAAACTAAGTTAAGTACTTTGGTTTGGACAGGAAAGTGCTCTGAGATCAGTTGATAAGAGTGGAATAAAGCACTAATATTCCTAAAGCAACATCTTCACTCTGTGCTGTGCAAACAGCTGGAAGAAGTGAGTTTTTCCAGTGTAACTGCAGGAACTCTGTGTGCAATTCCCCTCCTGTTTCCTTTCCAGCAGCCCACAGCAGCTCACAGGCTGCAACACGAGTCTGTCCCACCAGCTCCTTACCTTGTGTCCGCTCAAGGGTTAATGAGTTTGCAAGTTACAAAGCCTGCTGTGTCTTGTGTGGGAGTAAATGTCATATCCCACTGCACGGGGTATTTATAGCACAGCACTATTTGGGAAGTGAAACTTTTGAATGGTGAAGTTTTCAAGCAGTTGCTTCAGGATGAATTTCTGAAGAAAGGAAGAGCAGAGAGACGTTTGTCACTCTGGCTCAAGGTGGCTCCAAATGTCTCAGTGAGAGAGTGGGGTCTGAGTGGGACCACCTCAGCTCTGAGAGCTCCAGTGTTCACTCCCAGGGGGGTTTGTGCAGCTGGCACATCAATCCCATGTCCCCACTGGGGGACAGAGCACTGCTCTGCCATCATCCCCTCAGTACCTGCTGGAGGAGCTCTTCTCATGGACAAGGCACCCAATGTCCCCTGGGAGGGCCACCCTCCTCACAGGTTCTGCAGTGTAGCTGCCGTGGCCACACACCAAACTCCAACACAACCTGAAGGAGGGGACACCTCGACCCAAGAGCAAACTCTGGGAATGGCAGCACATAAAACATGGCGGCCCCCAGCCCTCCTGTGCCCCAGCTCAGCAGCACCCATGAGGGCTGGACCTCAGCTTCCAGGAGAGGGATTAGGACAAGACAGTGTGGGGCAAAGTGGTCAGAATTCTCCTTTGTTAAAATGGTGACATGTCCCTGGGATTGGTGGGATGATGCTGGAGATGAGCCAAGGTGGAATGAGCTGTCTCCATCTCTGGATCCACACTAAAGCTGCCAAAGCCCTGCCTAGCTCCAGTCCTTGTATTGTAACTTGCTGCCCTTGGCTCACACACACCAAACGTGGAGTAACAGATCAGGAACTCCCAGCTAAGAGCTTTTCCTGGCCAGTGGCCCCAGAGTGGATCACCATCATCAATCCAGGCAGGAACAAAAGCTTTCTGTGAGGCTGTGGGTGCTCTCTGAACTGGAACTGTAATCACACAAGTAGGTCTTGACACTACTGGGGCACCCAAAAGGAGGACACTGAATATTTCACAGCAATTATTAATGCAGCTATTTGTGCTAACTCTTCAAACCAAGCACAGATACGCCCTGTGCTATTTCCATAAACAGGAGCACAGCTGTATTTGCATTCTCTCCATGTGTGCTGGTGCTCAGAGCTACTTGTGGGTTTGATTGCTGCAACAGAAACCCGAGCCGGCCATAGGAGACCCTGAACCAGGACGGAGGGGCAGAGCAGGACCGGGAGGGACAGAGCAGAGCCGGGAGGGACAGAGCAGAGCCGGGAGGGGCAGGGGAACCTGAACCAGAGCCGGGAGGGGCAGAGCAGGGCCGGGAGGGGCAGAGCAGAGCCCGGAGGGACAGGGGAACCTGAACCAGAGCCGGGAGGGACAGAGCAGAGCCGGGAGGGGCAGGGAAACCTGAACCAGAGCCGGGAGGGACAGGGCAGAGCCCGGACGGGCAGCGCAGGGCCGGGAGGGACAGGGAAGAGCCCGGAGGTAGAGGAGGACCTGAACCAGAGCCCAGAGGGACAGGACACAGCCTGGAGGGACAGGGGGACCTGAACCAGAGCCCGGAGCGGCAGAGCAGGGCCGGGAGGGGCAGGGGGAGCTGAACCAGAGCCCGGAGGGGCAGAGCAGAGCCGGGAGGGGCAGAGCAGGACCGGGAGAGACTGGGGGACCTGAACCAGAACCGGGAGGGACAGAGCAGAGCCGGCAGGGGCAGAGCAAAGCCGGGAGAGGGAGAGCAGAGCCGGGAGGGACAGAGCAGAGCCGCGAGGGGCAGAGCAGAGCCCGGAGGGACAGAGGGACCTGAATCAGGGCCGGGAGGGACAGGACAGCGCCCAGGGGGACAGAGCAGAGCGGTCCCAGCGCCGCTGCAGCTCCAGTGGGTGGCACAGGCGGGGCTCTCCCCCTGCCCCAAGCCCTGCCGGTGCCGCAGAGCTGTCGGGGGCTCGGGGTGCTCAGGACCTGCTCCTGCTGCTCCCTCCTTAAGGGATCTCCCCATCTCCGAGCTGTACCTGTGCCGTGACCGTGCTCGCCGGCTGCAGCGTCATTGTTACACCCATCACACTCCGTCCGTGCCTTCCAGGCGTTCTGTACAGCTCCAGGAGTGACAAACCTCTCTGCCAGTAACACTGAGACCACTGATTCATTTCACACCATTTAACCACAAGAGAAAAGCAGAGCGCTCTGGATTTCAGTGTTGAACCTGGGCTTGTGACAAGCTCCACGTGTGCTTGTCTCAATCCTGTCCCCCTCCTTTCCTCCCTCATCCCCAACAGCTACAGAACATAACTCCAGTCGAAAGTGTGGCTTGCTCAAACCCACAACATGGGCATTAAGGTCTTTTATATTTTGTCAAAAGATTTGTTTGCTCTTCCTTCCATTGTGATAAAAACATCAAGATCATAAATACCCCTAAATGCAACACCACAATCACCTCAACTACTCTGGTAAAAATAACCTCAGATTTTTAAAGGAAAATTATGTCAAATGTTGTAACCAGTTGTGTTGTCACAACTCCTGCCTCACTTCAAGGTTTCTTTCAGCTTGAATTAGGAAGAAATGCTGCTCTGGGAGGGAGGTGAGGCCCTGGCACAGGGTGCCCAGAACAGCTGGGGCTGCCCCTAGATCTTTGGAAGTGCCCAAGGCCAGGTTGGACGGGGCTTGGAGCAGCCTGGGATAGTGGAAGGTGTCCCTGCCATGGCAGAGGAACTTTCAGGTCCCTTCCCACCCAAACCATTGTGGGACTCTGTAAGGATGATCCTTTACTCAGGGCTGTTGGAGGTTGTGTGGATCCCAGGCTCTGTGACTCTAACACGTTCTGCCCAAACATGAGGGCACACAGAATATGAACCCAAAACTCAACTCTCTCCATAGAGAGAAAGCTGCTCAACCCAACCCAGAGCTACTCCAGGGAGGACTGAGCTGACCAGAGCAACCCCATTCCCCATATTTTACACACACACTTTAACCAATTCCACGAGTTCTGGAGTAACCTGCAGAAAATCCTGTTGACTACAACACATGAGGTGTGACAGTGATCTACTGTGATGGGTTCTTTTAACTCAGGGCTCATACCCAGAGTTAAATGGGCATCAGGGGACAGTTCTGCAATACAGAACATACAATCATTCAGGTTGGAAACAACCTCTAATATCATTGAGTGAAACCAACATCAATCAACCAACACAGTAGAATCCTCCTATGAAAGAGCTGCTGGAAGTTAAAATTTCCATCCAAGCTGTGCAAGAAGTTTGAGCAAGAGGCTCCTGTGCAAAGGCAGTGTATGCTGAAGGTGAGGGATGTGGGATTTTGCTCCTGCCCATTCCAAAGCTGCTCCAAGCACTATCCCTGTGGTTCTCACACACAGACTCTGCCAGAGCCATGAATCATTCCCTGCTCCTGTGTCACACGAGGAGTCCAAATCCAGAAGGAATAAACACTGGATGAAATCCTTCCCTGGGAGGCTGGGCAGGCCCTGGCACAGGGTGCCCAGAGCAGCTGGGGCTGCCCCTGGATCCCTGGCAGTGTCCAAGGCCAGGATGGACGGGGCTTGGAGCAGCCTGGGACAGTGGAAGGTGTCCCTGTCATGACAGGGGTGGCACTGGACGGGCTTTAGGGTCCCTTCCAATCGAATCCAATCCATGTTTCTATGGTTCTCTAAGTTCATCAGAATCCTTCCTTGAAAGCTCTGAAACTGCCTCTGAAATGCTCTATTTCCCATGGCTCCCCCATCTCACTGAGTCAAGGACCAAGTCATCACACCCACCCCTTCCTTTAGTGTCAAAGCAACACATAACCGTACTTGGGCAAAGTATAACACGAATAATAAAGTGTCATTTACTGGGGAGATCAGAGTTCAGTTATCATAAACTTATAGCACTCGAAAATCTCCCCACAGCAGGACTGATACCTCCCACTCCCCAGCGGCATGGGAGCACAAACTCCTGCGGACCTTCCCTTGTCATTTCACCAGGAAAGGGCGACAGAGTCTTAGACAAGGAAAAAAAAAATCAGCAGAATGTCTCAGCTTCCGGAGGCAAGAGCAATGCTACGGGCGACTCTTGGGAGCGGCTGCTGACAGGGAAAACGCGCCGCTGCGGCACCGAGGTACCTCCGAGGGGGCTCCGAGGTGGCCTCCATACACCTGTCCGCCCCTGCCCGAAGGAACCGAGGAACACAGCGGGGCCCGGGACCGGCGAGAGCCGCAGCCAACATGGCGGGCAATCGTGAGGGGACCGGCAGCCCCTCCCATCCCCGCCCCCTTGGCCGAACGCGCATGCGCAGCGCGACGGCGCCCGGAGAATCGCGGGGCGGGGCCGGGCCGATTTGGCAGAAAACCCCGCCCACTTCTGGGAAACCCGGCCGGCCTTAGCCCGGGGAGGCGGGGCAAGGACCGCGCGGTGATTGGGCGCGATGGGAGAAGGGGCGGGATGGAACGGCGAGATGGGGCGGTGATTGGCTGTGCGGAGACAGGGGGCGGGGCCGGGCCATGGCTGGGTGCCGCCTGTCAGTGAGCGGGAGCTGCCGAAGAGGCCTGAGGGGCCGCGCCGGGCTGTGCCGGGCGGGCTGAGCGGAATCGCGCCGGGCTGGACCGGGCTGAGCCGTGCCGGAGCGGTAGGTGCGGGCCCGGCCACCGCCGCGGAGACGGGATGCGGGTCCGTGGTGCGGCGTTCGGGCTGGGAACCGCGGGGTGCATCTCCCGGTAGGACCTGGCGGAGCTTCCGCGACTGCCGGCGGGAGCAGCGTGTGAGGAGCCCCGGGCCGGCCGGGGGCTCCGAGCGGGTGATGGGCTCGCCGGGCCCCGCCTCAACCGCTCCCTTCGCGGCACTGTGTGTGGGTGTTCGGAGCTGGATGTCACTGCTGCTGCCCGGCACCTCCTCGAGTCTGCGGTGCCCCGAGCTGCCGGTGCCCCGAGCTGCCGCTGCCCCTCAGCGCCCCGAGCTCCCGGTGCCCCTCAGACACCCGATCTCCCGGTGCGCCTCAGATTCCTAGTCTCCCGGTGCCCCTCATACCTCTGATCTCCCGGTGCCCCTCAATGCCCTGATCTCCCGGTTCCCGGGGCTCCCGGTGCAGGGACTTGGCTGATCCCTGGCCCTGGAGAGAGGAGAAGGATGAGGGATGAGCTCAGCTCATACAACACAACCGAGCCGGGCCTTAATTCACCTGAATTCCTTTTCACTCCCAGCGTCCCTTTAACGCAACTAAATGCCTAATTCCTTTTTTCCCCCCTTTTTTCCTTTTTTTTCTTTTCTGGCAAAAGGTTAATATGTTTCTTTGCTGATTAATAAGTTGCTGCTGTGGTTGATCTCAGATGCTTCCTGTCAGCTTTAACTGGCTACATTAGAAACATGTGTTGAGTGCTCTGCACATGGACGGCACAGCGGTCTGAAACCAGCGCCTATAAACAAAGTCTGAATTTCTTTTTCAACCGGCTTTCCGAATGCTTTTATGAGTAATAATTCACGCTTCTGTGCTGTGACATTAGTGATAAGAATAGCTGAATTGAGTGTGTCTGTAGTGAGCTGCTTTATTGCATTGTACCTCAGCTGATGTCTGTTAATTGGCACGGCCGCCGGATTCCTTGGGAATGAGTCACTTGCTATTAACTATTAAATTTTAACTGTATTAAGAGACTGAATCTTGTAGAGCACTGTGAAGGAGCATAACAAACAAACATAGCTGAAAACCTAAAGGATTTGTGATCTAACACCACTGGAGTTAATGAACTGGAAGTTAATGAGTCTGATAGAGCTGAGCTGTTGGAGCAGTGATGAGGTGCTGAATTATTATTATTATTATAACTGCCAAGAGGATGGAGGCAAAGTGGCCATGAATCAGCTTTCCTTCTGTGACTTTTGACCTTTGCTGGCAAGTGTCAGATGTGTTGGTGGAGACAGAGGGATAGAGGTCTGGAGGACAGAAAGATTTCCAGGTTCTGAGATGAGCAGATGGCTGGGAGTAAAAGAACCCTGAGCTAGGAAGGGCTGGGAGAGGGAGATGGGGATGCATGGAGGGACAGACACGTGGGAATTGCATCTGTAGGAGAGTGGGCTTTGCTGATCAGGGTTTAGTGAAGAAAATGAACCTTGTCTTCCCTAAAGGCAGTTCTCTTCCACTTTTCCTCATGTCTCATGAGAGTCTGCTCAGGCTGGACAGTTAGAAATCATCCCAAGCAGTTCATATTTTGATTTTATAGTCACAACTAAATTGGCAGGACCAATCATAAATGTATGTAGAACTGCTTCTATCAATACTAAATTTAACTAAACTTTTGGGTTGGTTTTGCCAGTAAGGCATCCCAGCCTTACTGCTTCCCCACGGATTCACATGGATTTTATAAATATGATTGAAATGTAAAGCTGCAAAGCACTGTAAAGTGACAGCTGGTGACAGCCTGGCTCCACCTGCTTGGGCAGAGTTGATTTTCAGGTGTGCCTGTGGTGGCTGCTGGAAGTTGTCCCCTTAGGTGCTTTACTGTATCATTTTGTTGTAGTTTAGGAAATAACTTCAGAGTGCTGGGAAGCAAATCCTTATCAGGCTGAAGTTTGTTCTGATTATTTCTGTTCTCCTTGTTTACAAAGGGGTTGGGAAAAACTGCTCATTCTGAGTGAAGGGGCTTGTGGCAGTGTTTGTAAACTCTGGGCAGGTGCTGCTGTTCATATCTTTGTTCAGCAGCATGAAAAGAATTGTCCAGGGCTGAGCTGTGCTCGGGCTATCCTCGAGGAAATGAGGATAAAGGTGTGTTTGGGTGCTTTTAGAAATCTGCTGATAATTAAACCCAGCCAAATATTTCCCTGCAGATTTTGTAACCAAACTATTGCAATATCTTAATGTCTGGTAACTAAAAAAAACCAACAACTGAGCTCATTATCCTGATGTTTACAGTAAGCAACAGCAGTGGCTGAAAGAGGATTTGGGAGTATTTACTATCAAACCACTTTAAAGAACATGTTTACACACTGTGTAATGTGACGTGCTCCTCCATGGGGCTGATAGTGCAGCGCTTCAAACAGGACCTTGTGGTGCTCTGGGGAAAGATTTTCAGCTTTCCCTGGTGTTTCTCTGTGGATCCACATGAGAGGGAGCAGAGGGGATTGTGCAGGAGCCCCTGGAATGGCTGGAGGGGTCACAGTGGTTATTGAAGGCTCAGAGCTCCCTGGAATAGCAACTGCTGCTCTGACTCACCAGGATTTTAATCAGTCAGGCATTCTATTTATTTTCACTTTGGAGTTCTTAGATACACAAGAGAAGTCTTTTTTTTTTCCCCCCCCTCAGACATGTTCACTTAAAGCAGCATTTTGAGGTTGGGGGGGCTGCTGAGTGCTACAATTGGGGTTTTTTTCAGTCCCTTCTGACACAAACTGAAACTTGTCCTGCTGACAGCTCTGAGCACTTTAAATCTCCACCCAGGCCTTAAACTGCCTCAACTGAAACCGGAACTGTCTGAATTTCAGTTCCATCTGAAACATGTGCAGGCCAGGGAGCCCAGGGGGGGCATCCAGGCACAGAGGAGCCAGGGATGGAGGGCAGTGCTGCCCAGGGCTTGTACAAATAATTATGGGATGGTTTGAGTTGGAATGGACCTTGGAGTTCATCCAGTTTCACTCCCTGCTGTGGGCACCTTCCACTATCCCAGGTTCTCCAAGTCCTGTCCAACCTGGCCTTGAATCCTTTTTTTTTTTTTTAATTTTTTTTTTTTAAATATTTTATATATATATGTATATATATGTGTGTGTATATATATGTATATATATGTGTGTATATGTATATGT
>JAWWMS010000119.1:3778826-3789225 GCA_035048045.1 Chlorospingus semifuscus | reverse complement strand
TTTTTTTTTTTTTTTTTTTTTTTTTTTTTTTTTTTTTTTTTTTTTTTTTTTTGACATTTGCTATTTTATTCTTGCTTTAGAGTTCCTTTCCTTCTCTTTACTTCCAGCAGTCTGGAAGGGGGTGCCACTCGTGCAGTCACCCTGAATTCCTGATCTTGGCTGGATTGCACATCCCTGGGTACAGGATGCCATCATTCTTCCCACAGCTGATGGAAAAGCAGGAGCATCTTCTAAAGCAGCTGAGCTGGCCAAAGCAGAGGCAGAGAGCATGAGTTCCTTCCCTCAGCAGCAGATCCTTCCCAGCACTTTCCCTTTCTCTTTAGAAAGGGACCATCACTTACTCCAGGCTACTCCATAAATTCTGCAATTTCCAGTTTACAAATTCGTTAGTGGATTTTCAGCCTCCCCTGCAGCACAGCGCTGGGGGGTTGATTTGTGCTGTGTCTGTTCACAGTCTCTGGGAATCCCCTCTTGCCTCTTTATCAATAACCAACCTGCTTTTCCAGGCAGGTTTGCAATTTGTCTTTGCTGTCGTGGATGGGTTTCACACAAGGGGTTTTATGTCTCAGCTATTTCCCCATCACCTCTGCAATCGTTCTCCCTCCTATCGAGGTCCCACCACTGTGACCGTGTTCACAGGGATCCAAGGATGAGGGAAGAGACGAGGATCTGACTCCATACTTCAGAAGGCTTGGTTTATTATTTTATCATATATATTACATTAATGCTATACTAAAAGAATAGAAGAAAAGGTTTCATTAGAAGGCTAGCTAAGAATAGAAAAGAATGATAACAAAGGCTTCTGTCTCGGACTCTCTGTCCGAGCCAGCTGGGCTGTGATTGGCCATTAATTACAAACATCTAACATGGGCCAATCACAGATGCACCTGTTGCATTCCACAGCAGCAGATAACCATTGTTTACATTTTGTTCTTGAGGCTTCTCAGCTTCTCAGGAGGAAAAATCCCAAGGAAAGGATTTTTCATGAAACATATCTATGACACCCTGGGGATCAGGATACCTCAGAGGAGACAGAGCAATATTCCCTGTGCCCTGGATTTCCTCACTTTGGCAGCAGGGTGGGCACTGCCCAGTCCAGTCCTGAGGTGTTTTGTTATGAGACGAGCTCAGGATGTTCCTGAGCATAAGGATGTTCTTGAGCCCCTCCCTGGGAGCTGCTCCTGCCTTGGGGAAAGCTGGGTGTGATGGAGGGGTGTGATGTGATGTGATGTGATGGAGGGGACTGGAAGTGGCCCTGAGCTCTGTGTGTTCTGCTCCCCAGATCCCCGTGCCTGCCTTCAGCCTGGTGACCAAGGAGGGGCAGCCTGTGCACTACAGCATGGAGGTGCCTGACTCTGGCATCGAGCTGCAGTGCACCCTGGCCCCCGACTGCAGCGTGGGCTGGGCCTGGCGCGTCAAGCACGGCCAGCTGGAGAACAGGCCCTGAGGCCCTGCCTGCTCTGGAGCTTTGCACCTTGTGAAAGGAGGGATTGCAGAAGCTTCTGACCTCCCCTGCCGTGGAGCACCAAGTGCAGTGGCTGCTGGTTGTGCTGCAGCAGGATCACAGCTCGCTGCCCTCGCTGCTGTTGGCTGCTCTGATCCACTTCCAAGACGTGTCCTGAGCTTAGACATTCCCCAGGACAGTGGGAATTCCTTGTTTTGGGTGTGTTAGAGCTTGAGAATGGTAGGTGGAAATTCCTCACTTCTCAGAGGAAGGAGGTTGTGCTGTTCAGGAGAGCAGGGCCATGAGAACTCTGCTCCTGCTCCAAGGTGAGGTCGGTCGTGGCTGGGCTTGCCCAGAGGAGGAGCTTGGGTGCCCTCAGTGTTGTGCCAAGGGGAGCTGGCTGACTTCCTTCCAGCTGGAGGAAAAACCATTTCTGTAGGCTCTGGGGAGCATCATCTCCACTTCAAGCCTTTAGCATGGGGAGGATCCACAGCAGTCACTGGCTGGCTCTTGGTTTCACCTCCCACCCTTCCCCGCGGTCGCTTCGTTCTTGAATGAGAAAAGAACTTTGTTCCCAGACTGAGCTTTGCTTGCAGCTCCCACCTGCAGGGCTCAGAGGAGCTGCTGCTCTCTCTGGTGTCCCTGGCAGGCAGGGCAGGAGAAGGGTACACAGTTCCATGGAGGGGTTGTTCCTCCATCCTGTTCCCACCTCTGAGGTGGGACTTCAGGTGTGCTGTCCCATCCTTGGAGGAATAAGGGACATCAGCTCTCTCAGCTGTGACAGGGCTGAATTTTATTGCAGAGTTTATAAAAATCTCCCTCCCAGCTCCCAGTCCAGCCCAGTGCCCCGGTTCTGTGAGCTCAGTCTGCCCTCACAAGGCTTCCCACTCCTCACTTCAGACTGGCTTCACTGAGTGGGATGGGCAGCTGGGCCTGCAATGCCTTAAGCTTTAAACTGTTTTTTTTTACTGATTTATGAATGTTTGGAGCACACTGAAACCTCACAGGTTAATTCAGGTGGGTGGGTGTTGTTCACCCTTCTCCACCCCAGAACAGATCCCAGGGGAGGTGTGAGCTCCCAGTGTGCTTGCTCAGGGCTGTGCTTGTTCCAGGCTTGGCACACCTGGAAATCACAGTCCCTCCCTCTGGCTGTGCCTCTCCCAGAGCTCTGAGGCTGCATCTGAGCAGGGGCTCTGCATCCAGCAGCTCCCAAATCCAAGGTGGGCTCTGCCAGGTCCGTGCTGCTCTGGGAGACACCATGGGGCTGCAAAGTGTTCCCAAGGGAAATTCACTTAGAAAATAGCTGGGAAAAGCAGAACTCTGAGCCTCCCTTTTTGAGGAGCAGCACTCCTTAAACAATGGATGCTCCTTCCCTTTGGTCTCCCAGAGCATGGGCTGGTTTTGCTCCACCAGACAGTGACATCCCTGATCAGAAAACTCAAGTTTGTAATAAGAAAGTGGAACTCATGGAGAAAAATGAAACCTGTCACCACTTTGGGTATCGTTTTTTATAGCACTTTTTGTTCTAAAGCACTTAATACATTGTCCAAAATAGGCATCTAATTATATCTACTATGCCACATTCAGAGTCTTTTCAGTAAATAATTAACACATTATGCACATGTCTTCCAGGAGGGAGTGGGAAAAGGGGGAGGTTGGCTCCATTTCTTTTTTCAGATGCCATAAATTACTGAAAGTTTAAGTTCTGGAGCAGGAGGGATCAAAGTGCCTCTTCCAGGACTCCCAAGCACAGGTTCAGTGGATCCCTGGCTCCTTTCCTGAGCTGACTCCAAGGGGACAGGAGGAAAACCTGGTTGTTTTTGTGAGTGTGTGGTGGTGTGTCAATCCCAAAGCATGGTGGGTTCCATCCCAAAGGCTGCACCTTGTGCCTCTGTCACCTGGGGGATGCTCCCATGTCCTGGTGTCCAGTTCCATGCCTGGGCATTGGAGTGAGCCCTGGAGCAGCAGGGAGGGAGCAGCAGGACTGTCTGCAGGACTCCTGGGCTCTGCATCTGCAGCATTAACCTGAACTCAGCCACCTGTACAAGGGCAGGGAACCCTCCTGGGGCTGGGATGTCCTCACAGGGCCCATGGAGATGTCTGTGTTCCCCAGGCCCATGGAGGTGTCTGTGTTTCCAGGTCCATGGAGATGTCCTGGCCCATGGAGATGTCTGTGTTCCCCTGGCCCATGGAGATCTCCTGGCCCATGGAGATGTCTGTGTTCGCAGGTCCATGGAGATCACCAAGTCCATGGAGATGTTCATGTTCCCCAGGTCCATGGAGATCTCCTGGCCCAGGGACATGTCTGTGTTCCCAGGTCCATGGAGATCACCAGGTCCATAGAGATGTCTGTGTTCCTCTGGCCCATGGAGATCTCCTGGTCCATGGAGATGTCTGTGTTTCCAGGTCCATGGAGATCCCCAGGTCCATGGAGATGTCCATGTTCCCAGGCCCATGGAGATGTCTGTGTTCCCATGGAGATCCCCGGGTCCATGGAGATTCCCAAGCCCATGGAGATGTCTGTGTTCCCAGGTCCATGGAGCTCCCCAGGCCCATGGAGATGTCTGTGCTCCCCAGTCCCCTCATAGCAGCATTAGCCAGGATTCCCCTGTTTGTTTGTCCCAAGCCTCCAGCCCTGTTTTGCTGCCACCACAAGTGCCCAGTGAGTTGCAGGCTCCCAGCTGGCCGTGTCCCTGCTCCCAGGGTGGGATGTGCTGTCACATCCCTGCCTGGGGACACAAACCACCGGTGCCTTCCCAGTCCCTGAGCTCCTCTGGGATGATCTCCAGGCTGTGCTGAGCTGTCCCTGGCTATCTCCTGCTGCCAGGACAGTTTCCTCTTCCCTTGCCTTGTCACTTTGCTGTGACAGGCACAAACAAGCTGGCCTCCAGATGAAGGCAATACTGACAGCAGAAAGTCGGCAAAGATTTGCATTATCCTTGTTCTGTCAGGTTTCATAACGAGTGTTTAGGACAGAACCCCAGCTCAGGGTGGGGAGGACAAGTAGGAGTGATAAACACAGATGGCTCTTGTTGTGCAGCTCCTTCTGGAAGTCTGGAAAAATCGCTGCTGGTGAGCTGAGGATCTCCTCATTGAGATGGGCAGTGGAGGAAGGTGCTGGAATGAGGAGCTTGTATGGAATGAATGACACTTTATAAAACTGTGATTTCTTGAAGTTAACGTTTTTGACCTGCATTTTCACAGGCAAAAAAAATAAAGCTAAAAAAGAAGAGAGAAGATTTTGTTTGTTGTCGTTGCTGGTGGTTTGATGTGTTGTCCCAGAGAACAAGATGGTGATGCTGAATGAGACGTTTTCCAGGAAGAGAAGCTTGGTCTGAATGAACTCTGCTGTATAACTTGGGTTTGGGGGATTCAGGAGAAGTCAGGGAGGAGGTTTGGGCACTGCCCAGGTAATGGTGCCAGCCCTGAGGCTGCCAGAGCTCCAGGAGGGTTTGGACACTGCTCCCAGGGTGGGATTCTTGGGGTGTCTATGCAGGGCAGAAGTTGGGCTGGATGATCCTTGGGGGTCTAGGTCTAGGATTCTGTGATTTTTGAGGCTGAAGAGGCAGCACTGACTTTGATGGATCTAAGCCCAGGCTTTGCTGAGCAGCCTGGCATCTCTCTCCTTCCAAGCAGGCAGTCCCTTGTCCTCCCTCTGTCCCTCTGGAGTGGATTTGCTGCACTGGGAACTGCTCAGTGTTGCCTTGGGAGGCACAGGGGTGAGGCAGGCTGAGCTCTGGGGATCCCCCACATCTCCCAGTGCTGCAGCCCCTCTGTTTGTCTGCACAGAGCTGAATCCTTCCCCAGCAGGCTGGGGAGAGGCTGTGGCCAGGCTGCTGAGTGAGGACACTCACCCTGACACACATTTTTTGTGCTGTCATGCACCCACATGTCTGTGCTGTGAACAGACCTCAGAGCTGTTCAACTCAAAAAAAAAAAAAATTAAATGGAAGGTGGGTGGTTTGTAGCTAGAATTCCAGACTGGATTGTGTTGGAAGGGACCCTAAAGATCATCTCGTTCCATCCTCTCACCTCCCACTATCCCAGCGTGCTCCAAGCCCTGTTCAACCTGGGGATGGGGCAGCCACAGCCACTCCCTCCCTTCATCCTTCCCTCACCCCATCTTTCCTTCCTTTTCTCCCTCTCTTCATGACAACATCACCTCCCCATGCAAACCCTTCTCCCAGACAAGTCCTTCATCCTCTGAGACGTTTTTATTACAGTTCTGCTTTAGATTAAACAGGCCTTCAGTATATAAAAATAATGTATACAAATGAGCAGTTAATGGTTTACATTTCTGGCTTAAAGGCATTTATAAGTTACACATTCATTTCCCATCCCTCCCCGGACACGGAGCCGGCGCTGAAGCAGCTTAAATACAGCAGGAAGCAGCGGCTGCTGTGGCTGAAGCGAGGAAGGACGGGCCAGGAGGAGGGAGGAGCGGGGTGAATGCACCAGCATAGGTTTATCTGCGTCACTGAGGGTTATTGAGCAGCAGCGGGGCAGGGCAGGGAGGGAGAGCCGGGCCCGGGTCGGTACCGAGAGGTTCGTGCGGCTCCAGGGCCGCTTCTGCAGGCGGCAGCAGGGATTGGGGCTGCAGCATCTCCTGAGAGTCCCACCCGAGAAAACGGCGAGCCCTAGGGATGACAGTGCTGGTTCATCCCAGAGGATGCTGGGGATGCAGGTGAATGGAGATGCCACCATCTCGCAGGGAAATTTGTCCCTGCTGCTGATTGTCGCAGCTCCGGAGCCTCCGCAGCGCTGCTCGCCACAGCCCTGGGGCCGCCCTGCGTGGGGGTGTTCCAATCCCCGCTGCCGCAGCGCGGAGAAATTCGAAGGAAGACTTTATAAAATGCTGTACAATAGCACCGCTGCCAGCCCCTGGCTCCGGGGGCTGCCCGGGCTGGGAACGCGGCTCTGGGGGGCTCTGCGGGCCGGGGGAGATGAGATGTGAGATGAGAGATGAGATGTGAGATGAGATGTGCAGGGAGATGTGCGGGGAGCGCTGTGTCCCTGGCTGACACCCCCTCCCCTCCCGCAGGGTGGGACAAGGACACAGGGCCGGGATAGGGATGGGACAGCCTCTCTTTTCCTTCCAGGACAAGCTGGAGCCCTTTCTGTGCTTCCCTGTAGCCAGGGCGACCCGCCAGGCTGCGGAGAGGAGTCAAGGACGCGGCCAAGCAAGCGCCGGGGGTGCTGTGCCCAGCAGAGCTGGCACATCAAGCGGCTGGAGCAGCTCGGAGCGGGCACTGTCTGCCCATCCCGCCGAGCCCCGGGCACAGGGACCGACACCCTGCGGTCCCATCCACGTCCGGAGGACGGTGCTGGCCCGGTGCTGCCGCTGCAGGGACGGCGCCGGTCACAGCGCCATGTCCGGCGTCGCCTGCAGGCTCTGCCCCGCCGCCCGCTTCTTGGCGCTGCCGCGGGCCTTGTCCCCCCGCCGGTACGGGTTGTTCCGCAGATCTGCACCGGGGGAAGCACCGGGGCTGGGTGAGCTTCACTGCCCGCCCGGCATGGCCGGGGTCCCGCAGCAATCGCGTTAATGTGGAATGGGTTGGGTTGGAGGGACCCCAAAGCCCACCCAGTGCCATGGCAGGGACACCTTCCACTGTGCCAGGGTGCTCCAAGCCCTGTTCAACCTGGCCTTGGGCACCTTGTGCCAGGGTTCACCCTCACAGGAATTAAATTTTTTCCAAACCTTCAACCTAAAACTCTCCTTTGTTAATTTAAACCCCCTTTCCCTTGTCCTGTCTCTGCCCGGGATTTGTCCCTCTGGGTACAAGAACCGAACGCAGCCACGGGAGCAGCAGCTACCAAAAATCAGCCCATGGGACCCCGAGCACCGGCACTGCCCCGGGGCTGATCCCGGGTGTCAGCGTGGCACAAATCCAGGAGGAATCCCGCAGGAATCCCGGTGGGGACGGGGGGGAAGCCCTGGAGCCCCTGCCCGCCCGCGCCGCCCCACGTTACCTACAGAGGACTCTCCTCGTTGAAGCTCACATCGCAGAAGAGCCGGGACGAGCGTTTGCCCGTCCGGGCCGTGAAAGGAACAGTTTTGAGAGCTGAGCAGAGCGACCCAGAGACAGCGAGGAGGAGGAGAAAGGAGGAAGAAGCAGAAGAGGAGGAAGAGCTATGAGACAGGGGAGCAGCTTTGCCATGTGGGATGTGAAGGTGCTTGCAGGCAGGTTTGGTCCCTGTGACGGGGTTTGGTGACCCCCCAGCTCCTGTGACAGCCCCTACAGCCCCCAGCACTGGGTCTGTGATGTGGGTTGCTCACCTGAACTCATCTCTCACCTGAAATTATATCCTCAATGGCCCCATCTTTGCCTTCGTAGATGAGCGGCTCCTTCACCATCTGCCTCTTCTTCAGCTCAGCTATCATGTCCATCTGCTGCCTCCTGGCCTTCTGGACAGGCAGCTGGGAGGGGACAGGACTCTTGGGTGGTGTGATCACACCCCAGGGGAGGTGGGGGACCCTCCCCTTCACCTCCCACCCCAGGAGCTGTTCAGTCCTTCCCCAGCCCTCATCCCAGGGCTGGGACCCCAGCAGGGCACAGACATGGGGGCACCTTCACCTCGGGCTGCTGCTCGCTGCCAGGGGAGCTGGATTCTGCCTCCTTGGCTGCAGCCTCCTGCTTCTTCCACAGCTCAATGTCCTGCTCTGCTTTCTTGGGAGAGAGGCAGGAAAGGTGTGATGAGCCAGGGGAATCCAGGACTGCAGCCCCCTTCCTTCTTCACCTCACAGCTCACCCCAACCCAGATCCAAAATCTCTGACCACCCCAAAGGCTTTCCAGCCTGTGATTGCTCCAAAGTGGAGTCAGGTGCCCCAGATCTCCTCCCAGCCCTCAGAAACAGCGACCCCCACGTCCCCTCCTACCTTGTAGGCTTTGATGAAGCGCATGAACATGGGGAAGAAGGTGGTGGGGGGACTGGTCTTGGGGTTCTCCCCGAAATACTCCACGGCTGACTCATAGGCTTCCTGTGGGCAGAGACACCTGATCTGGGGGCTGAGCCCCATCTCAGCAGCTCCTTCCAGCCTCTCCCACCTCCAATCCTGCCTGTCCCACTGGAGCCACATCCTCTGAGCCTCCCCACAGGACAGAGCTGTGAGCAGAGGGTGTCCCCACGCAGGGACTGTCCCCATGTCCCCACCCCAGCACCCACCTTGGCGGTTTTGCTGTCAGCCTGCAGCTTCTCCATCACCTCGGAGTTGACCTTGAGGAAGTCCTTGAGCACGGGGCTGTCGTCCTGCCGCATGAACTCCCTGCGGGTCAGCTCCATGCCCTGCTGCAGGCTCCGCACGTCCTGCAGGACCCCGTCCAGGGACACTGCGGGAGGGGAGCAGGGCAGGGTCAGGGCGGGCTCCGAGTGCCAGGGGCTGCGCCGACCCCCAGCCCGATGCCCCTGGGCACTACCTGTGCCCGCCTTGTCGAGGAAGTGCAGCTCGGTGTGGAAGCCGGTGAGCTCCGGGTACTTCTCCATGATCACCCGCACCAGGTAGTGCAGCAGCGTCTGCTTGCGGTCTGTGGACTTCATCTCGAGCAGCTGGGGCGGGGCAGAGTCAGCCCCGAGCCGCAGCCGCCACCCCTGACCCTGCTCAGGGCTGCCTCTGGTGGCCCTGTGTCCGTGTGGCTGGCTGTGTGTCCGTCCCTCCGTCCCCCAGCAGGGTCTGTATCCCTCCACCCCCATGGCTGATCCCCATCTTCTCCATCCCCATGGCTGGGTGTACATCTGGTTCTTCATCCCTGTATTCCCATGTGTGACCTTCCTCCCTCTATCCCCACACTGGTGCCCATCTTCCTTCATCCCATCTTCCTTCATCCCATCTTCCTCATCAAAGTGGTTGACTCCTTTAACCTCTGCATATCAGGCCTCCATCCTTCCCAGCCCATTCCTGTGTATCTCCATCCCCTTTGCGTCTCCATCCCAACAGTCTCCTCATCCCTCTGTCCCATTTGTGACCTTTCCATGTGTGACCTTCCTCCCTCTGTCCCTGCTGTTGGTTCTTCATCCCCACATTCCCATGTGCGACCTTCCTGTCTCTGTCCCCACACTGGTCCCCATCTTCCTTCATCCCATCCTCTTTCATCTCCTCTTCCTCATCAAGATCCTTGACTCCTTTAACCTCTCCATATCAGATCTCCATCCTTCCCACCGCATTCCTGTGTATCTCTCCATCCCTTTACCTCCTCCATCCCAACAGTCTCATCATCCCTCTGTCCCATTTGTGACCTTCCCATGTGTGACCTCCCTCCCTCTGTCCCCACACTGGTCCTCATCTTCCTTCATCCCATCTTCCTCATCAAGGTCTTTGACTCCTTTAGATCCATATCAGGTCTCCATCCTTCCCACCCCATTCCTGTGTATCTCCATCCCTTTGCCCCCTCCATCTCCACAACCAAACCTCATGTCCCTCCATCCCTACTGCTGGTGCTTGCATCCCTCTATCCCCACAGCAGATTGCTGTGTCACTTCATCTCTGCAGCTGCTCCTTGTGTCCCTCTGTCCCCAGGGGTGTCCCTGGCAGTGACAGTGTCCCCAGAGGTGTCCCTGGCAGTGGCAGTGCCCCCATCACCCCACACCATGGCACCCAGACCGTCCCTACCGCGTCGAGGCTCTGCAGTCGGAATCCATAGGCAGCTCCTCTCTTGCTGCTGTTCATGTAATTCCCGAAGGCCAGGACGATCTGTGGGGACACCAGAGCTTGGGGACAGGGGCCAGGAGGGGGCACAGTGCCCAGGGACACTCTGTGGGCACCATCAGGGCCACCTTCCCCCGAGCCCTCACCTCGAGGATGTGCCGCAGTTTGCTGGAGGACTTGAGGGACATGGAGGCGGCGATGATGGCGTTGAGTTGCTGTGGGAGGGAAGGAGAGAAGTGTTGGGGAAGATGAAACAGGAAAGCCTTATAAATATGATTGTCTGGCAAAAGATTTTGAGAATATGGAAACTATA
>JAWWMS010000119.1:3659798-3674722 GCA_035048045.1 Chlorospingus semifuscus | reverse complement strand
CAGTAGTTATGATAGGCTAGAGATAAAAGTTAAGGTATAGATTGGTTCTGCTGTATTAAGATGCTCAGCAAAGAAAATTATAGAATGCATTGTAAACAAAAGAAAAGTATAGAATGCACTGTAACCTAAACTAAGGGTCTCTGGAACTGACAGCTGTAGGCACAGCTCTGTCACCCACAACCCTGGACTGCTGGAAAGTCTTGGATGGAATAAACTGCATTTTGGATACAATAAACTGCATTTTGGAGAGCCACCTGGAGTCTGTTGGCACTGCAGGCTCCTGCTCTCAGATGAACTTGGGTCAGGCTCAGCTTGTCCTGTCCTGGTGCTGCTGGGGTGGTCCCACTGTCCCTGCTGGTCTCGGGAGTCTCTGTGGTCAGGATGACCCCAAAATGTGTTAGAATGTCTCTTTTCCCAGTCCTGAAGAAGGACTCAGGATTCTGCTGTTCTCATTCTCAAAGTTGATTATTATTTCTTATCTGTAAAATTCTTTCTCTGACCTGCCAAGGTCTGTCTGGCAGGTTGGGTTGAGGCACACTGGTGTTATCTTTTATACTAAAAACTACATGTACATTATTTACAATAATTTCCCAATATTCACCTATGTTAGACAGTGAGTTTCTACTCTAAACCAATACAAAAGTGCCACCATCACCCAGAAGATGGAGGCCAAGAAGAAGAAGGAAGAAGGACAAGGCATGCCCAAATCCTCCATTTTGGCTTCTGAACCCCCATTCTAAAAGCTCAAAATCCTACTTTTATATCTTCTAACAAACTAGCTATCATTCTACTTAAACTTTTTAAATGGCTTGTGAATCCTCATATAAGGTTGGTAATTTTTTCCAAGGGCTAAAATTGAAGGCACAGGCGAGCTCCTTGTCAGGGTCTGGAGTCCTGCAGGGGCAGCCAGAGGAATTTCCTGGATTTTTTTTTGAGATTTCCTGGGTTCTGCCCTGCCTCCTGCAGCAGCACTCTTGCTGGGGGTGCAGCAAAAGCAGCTTTGGGCCAGCACAAAACACGTCGTGATTTCATCTGAATTTTGTCACTGCGGGGGAGTGTTGCTAAAATTGTCACTCGGCTTCATGTTAGCGGTACCTGGAGGGCACGCCGAGGCGACCGGAGGTTCATGTCTTAGCTGCAAATTCCAGTTTATCTGGGAGCTGCATGCTGCACTGGGGATATGTTGATTTTCAAATAGATACATACTTGACATCTTGATTTTTTTGACAGCACAAGAATCTTATTATATCCCTACCTCTTACCCATATTTTCCTGTTCTATTTATATCGCTCACAGGAGCTGTGGTCTCATCATTCAGCGTGGGGTGGGTTGGTCTGGGAATCAGCAGAGCCTTGTTAGCATGCCTGGGATTGGAAGGCACCATTCAGAAATGGTTTCCAAATTGACATTGACATTGTGGCTTTTTCCAAACCATTCTGTGCTGTTGCCACGTGAGCCCTGCCAGATGACAGAGGATTTATTTGAAAGAGCACTGTGTTCTCTCCAAAAAGTCCCAGGTTTTTCCTTCCTAATATTCTACAAGATTAAAAATAAAATTCAGTGCACTCTTCTTATTCCTTTTCATCTTTATTGCTGAAATAGGAGTAAAATTAGTGATTGAACCCATTTCCTTCACAAAGGAGAGAAGGGTGGTAGTTGTGAGTTGTGTTATCCCCATGTCCTTGCTCTGGTGTCACTCAGGACTATGGAATTCCTGCTCAGGGAATGCAGGTGGATCAGCACAACATTCACCAGGATTCAGGATTCAGAATGGTCCCTGAATCCTCTGTCACCAGGATTCAGGATTCAGAATGGTCCCTAAATCCTGTGCCACCAGGATTCAGGATTCAGAATTCAGAATGGTGTCACCAGGATTCAGGCACCATTCCAGTGCCGGGTCTGGCCACAGCTCTCTGCTTTCTTGAGCAGTAAAGTCTTAACTTATTTTCCAGGAAAGGAACCCCTCTGCTTCCTCAAAAGTACTTGTAAATCATGTAATTTCTTACTTTTCAATGTAAATGAGATCTGAATGAATAATGCTAATTATTCATTCATCCTAATTCAAACACTATTTTAATTAGCCTGTAGGCTCAATTTCACTTTCATGCAGCATGAAACCTCTTTTGATTAACAACAGAATTGCCATGCATTTCTTCTTTTTTTCCCCTGCTCAGCACATGTCTTTTTAAACTGCTTAAAAACAAAACAAAACAAATAAATCATTAATAAATTAATCAAATTTCAGTAACATGACCTGGGAAGACATAATTTAGGGAGGAAAAAAAGTCTTCTGTGTGGATATATTCATTCTCCTTAACAACTGCCTGGAGGCTGTGAAGCCTTCAGAGAAGCCTTGTGTGAGGAGCTGCTGGTGAAATAGGAAAATTTAGGGACCCTGCCATTAAAGGGTAGGGACACCTTCCACCAGTTTGCACTGGGCTGGGGCTAAGGGACTGCAGTTTGTGCTGGGCTGGGGCTAAGGGGTTCCAGTTTGTGCTGGGCTGGGGCTAAGGGGTTCCAGTTTGTGCTGGGATGGGGCTAAGGGGTTCCAGTTTGTGCTGGGATGGGGCTAAGGGGTTCCAGTTTGTACTGGGATGGGGCTAAGGGGTTCCAGTTTGTGCTGGGATGGAGTCAATGGGCTCCAGTTTGTGCTGGGCTGGATTCAAGGGGTTCCAGTTTGTGCTGGGATGGATTCAAGGGGCTTCAGTTTGGGCTGAGCTGGAGTCAGGGAGCTCCAGTTTGTGCTGGGCTGGGGCCAAGGGGCTCCAGTGTGTACTGGGATGGATTCAAGGGGCTCCAGTTTGTGCTGGGATGGATTCAAGGGGCTCCAGTTTGTACTGGGCTGGAGTCAAGGGGCCCCAGTTTGGGATGAGCTGGAGTCAAGGGGCTCCAGTTTGTACTGGGATGGGCCCAGTCTGTGCCAAGACAAGGCCAGGAGATGGTTCTGAAGGTGTTTGGGATTTCACAGCCCTGAATGAGGCTGCCTTGACACCCACCTGGTGCTGGCTGTCCTGTCCTCCAGGTGCTCTCCATCTCAGGGAAATGGGGACACTGCTGGAACATTTTAATTTCCTCCTGCCCCACTGCTGTCCCTGCCACACCTCAGCTGTCCCATCCAAGGGCTGGATTTGGAGCATTTTACAGTAACTGCTGCTGCACAGTGCAATTCTTCCCATCCTGAGTGGCAGGAGGTCATCTCTGTTTGAGGAGAAAACTGAAAGGAGGTGAAAATTTGAGTGTTAAAATGTTTAAATTCATGGCCAACCCCCATGGGCTGGGTAGAGGAGAGGGCACACCTGAGGGGCCATTCCCAGCTGTGTTAACTCCAGAAATTCTCCACCTGAAGCTGATTTCTTTTTTCCCATGTACCTGCTCCAAATTTTTCTTCATTCTCTCTAGATGTCAGAGCCTGCAAAGCTTTAATTCAGGAGCCAGCCCGCTGTCACAGATAAACCTCCTGATATTTCATCATGGATCCTGCCCGCTCCAAGGAGCCTCCTCAGCTGGAAGTGCTGAAATGAACTTATGACAAATACAAGAAATGAAAGTCTCTCTCAAATGCACTTTCTGGCATGACTTAAATGAGCTGAAATTGCTGACATTCTGCCTTCCTCAGATGCGTGTCAGTGTCCATAGACTTTTCTTTCAAACATTGGAAAATTATTGAGTTAAATGTTGCCAGAAACAGCAGCTGCAGGAGTGTGGGTGTACGTTGGGTGAAGGTTACTGGGATGTGGCTGGGTGCTGCAGAATGTGTCCCTCTAACCTTGGCTGATCCCAAATACAGAAGGATCAGACAGAGGAGAGGCACAATGAGCCCCTCTAACCTTGGCTGATCCCACAGAACGGAAGCAATTCCACTTGGAAGTTCTTGGGTTTGTTCTGCATTGAATTTGGATGGGCTGAACCTTTCCAAGACTTAATGACTGTCATTTTGCTTGAACCAAAACATTTCCTTAAAGAGCAGGAAGTTCTTTGCCTGCTCATGGGTCCTCCTGTGTTTGTCCCAGCAGTCAGGGCTAGGACTAAATGGACAAAGTGACATTTCCTTGGCAAAGACAATCAGCTCTTGGGCAGCTTCAGAGCTCCACAGCCAGGACCCACTAATTGGTTGTTAAATTGGGTAAATCCTCCTGCACCCCAGCATATATCTGTACATGGCACTCTTGGCACTCTGTGCATTGATACAACTGCTGGAATTCAGGTTGGGAATCACAGGAATGATTCCTGTGGTGTTTTTGGTACCTGTCTGTAGGTAGAAAATGCACTGTGAAAAGCTGGCATGTACCTTGAAGAAATTTCTTAGATGGGAGGCAGCAGCTTGTCTAAAAGTAAAGATTCTCTCACTGAAATCTGCGCTCATTTCAAACTTCCCTGTCCTTAACTCCTGAGGAATGTGACAGAATATGAAAATTTAAAGGCTGGTTCCTGCTGTTACTCCAAATTTACATTGGCAACAGTGTTTAATTAATTTCAAATTTACTCAGTAGTTTACTTTCAGTGAAAAGTGTGGCCCTGACACTTTCAGAGAATAAGAATTAACCTCTTAAACTCCTTTGGGTTTTGTCTTGTTTTTGGTTGATGAATCATGAGGGGGAGGATGTGCCTGTCCTGTTGGTGCCCAGGGTGATGAGATGTGGTGGCAGAGGGGTTTTGGGGTTCCTCCTCTCTGTTAACCTCCTGTTCCAGATGTGGGGTTCACCTGCCTTTGCTGCCCATTGCCCTTCTCACCCCCAGACTCACTCCCCTCATCTGGACCCCAAATGTGAGTGGGAAGTGCTGAGTGTGGGGTGTCTGGAGTACTGACTCATCCCACTAACACAAAATTCAAGTGCTCTTGGGTGCCTTTCTGAAATGGGGGTGCCAAGGCCTTGCTGCAGGAAGGGGCTGCACTGGGACTGGAACCTCTGGTCTCTTTGCCTGTTAAAAATGTGTTATTTCAGCCAGGGCTCTATGGAATGATGGCAGTGCTGTTGTCTATGGAACACATCTGATTCAAACATGTCTTTCTTCAGGGCTGAGAGCAGGTGGCCTGTCCACCTGAGAGAGGGCTGGGGATTTTTGTCCTAATTGGTAATTTTAATGACACATCATGATCCCAGCTCATTACTGTTGGGATTCACTTTCATTTTCCTCCTGTGCTTCCCAACTAAACAAATTGATCTTTGTAAATCACTCACTTTTAGGCATCCTCCCTGTCCCTCAGCTGGTTTTGAGCCTCCTGTCCCCACTCTCTGATGCTGGAGCAAGTGCTGAAGGATGCAGCCGCAGGCGCCCGGGGCTGTCTCGCTAACAAGGAGGTAAGATCACCCCCCTGGCTGCTGATTGCAGGTGACACAGCCAGGGCTCCATCCATCCCCTGCACTCTATCAACAGCCCTCCCTGAGACCCTGATCCTTCAGGGGCCTCATTCCCTTCCCTGTTAACAGAACACCCACAGCAGCCTCTCCCCCTGTTACAAAACTGCTCCTGAGCTGCCCTGAGTGTGGTTCAGGCACTGGGGCTGTTCCAGCCTCCCCAGCACTCTGTGTTTTCCTCTACTGGTAACTCTCATCTCCAGTTCTCAGCCTGCAAACTCGTGTCCCATGGGCCCATTTCCCAGCTGAGCTTGGGAAGATCAGCCTGGCTGCCAGGGCTTTTCAGAGCTGCTGTAATTATGGAGCTGATCTTGCACCTAATATGGGAATCATTTGTCAAGACTTTTGTTACTTCTGATCACTTAATATGGCTTTTTTTAATACTCTCCTGTGCTATTTTTTTTCTCCCACTGTCATGAAGGGATAAATCAAATGTCCTGCACAACCCATCCACACCATATCCCTGCTCTTGGCTTTTCAGTGAAACACTGAATTCCACCAGAGGGAGATCACATTGATATCCTTTATTTTTGCATTGCTTGCATCTCCTCACATTTCATTATTTTGCTTATAAACAACCCTGTAGTTACGTGGAAGAAGTTGAATAGTTCCAAGAATTAGTTTTCCTCCAGTTTCCTGGAATTTCTTCAGGTTAAGAGTAAGAATTCTTAAGAATAAGAATTCTTAATTTTTATTCTAATAATAAGAATTTCTTCAGGTTAAGATCAGAGTGCTAGAGATTTTTCCAGTTCTGGGTTCAGGATCTGTCACCAAATGTTTTTTTGATGTAATAATTTCTTTTAATAATCTCTATGTCAAACTGATACTTGACATCATCCAAAGTCTGAATGATGCCTCATTCCTTGTTGCTCTAACAGTGTCCAACAGTGTTTTATCAGTTTCACTCCTTGGAGCTCCAGGAGGGCCTGCAGTGTTGCTGGGGTTGCCAGGCTGGAGTTTGCAAGGCTGGGATTTTTACTGTTAGGGTTGCAGATTTAGTCCTGGAATGGTTTGGGGTGGAAGGGACCTTGCAGCCCATCCAGTGCCACCCCTGCCATGGGCAGGGACACCTTCCACTGCCCCAGCTTGCTCCAAGCTCGCTCCAACCTTGAACACTTGAACACTTCCAGGGATGCCGGGGCAGCCCCAGCTTCTCTGGGCAACGTGGGCTCTGCAGGCATTGGAATTTGGCAGGGCAGCCCCTGGCAGGCTGTGCCAGCCCCGCTCGGGAGCGTGGCCAGCCCCGGCAGTTCCGGCGCTCGCTCAGCTCCTGCCAGCGCCCTCCCTTCTCCCCTCAGCCCCCTCCACTCACTGCTCTTCTAAAAGTTTTGACAGGTAACTCTTTCTAACCAGGTTTTCACTACAGAATCCACACTGAAATCTTTTCTGACCCTTGGAGGAAGGGTTTGAGCCTCCCAGAAGGGCTGGACCCAAATCCATTCACAGGATAGTTCAAGCATAGTTAGGAATTCCTTGGCCCAGCCCTGTCCTTAAGCTGGCCCTGCAGGGTGACACTGCTTAGGCCACCAGGTTGTCCTGCCTTTGCATCACAGGTGGGCTAGGCCATCCCTTCCTGAATTAGGACAGCAGTGTGTCCCATGGGTTGTGGCTGAGACCATGATCACCAGCCCGGGCTTTAACAAATTCAAATAAATCCTTTTCTCAGTGGCCAACAGCACCCAAAAATCTCCTGTGTGCTTGTCTTCCCATCCACTGTGCTTTGGAGTCTTCAGCTTCCACTTTAAATGTTTTTATCAACCTATGACATTCAGAGCAACTGTGTCTGTGTCTTGGGCTGGGGAGTAGCTTTGGGAGCACTTTTTAAATGAAATTTTTCTAAACTGCTACTTTTTTCTTCCAACAGATTCCTCAAAAGCCTGCGGTGGAGACGTAGGATCTTCAAGCAAATTCTGGCAGCTGGATCCCGATAGCAGGTGGTGGTCACAAACATGGAGGGGTGTTGGGTATAAAAGTCAAGTTGAGTTTGAACCATTTAGGCTCGAGCTTATAAACTCATAAATATGTGGGGGCTCTGTTTTTCAGATAAACTCATTTGACCACCATGAGTTGGAGTTTCCTGACCCGCCTGTTAGAGGAGATCCAGAACCACTCAACCTTTGTTGGCAAGATCTGGCTGACAGTGTTGATTGTGTTTCGGATCGTCCTGATTGCCGTGGGAGGAGAATCCATTTATTACGATGAACAGAGCAAGTTTGTGTGCAACACGGAGCAGCCGGGCTGCGAGAACGTCTGCTACGACTCCTTCGCTCCTCTCTCGCACGTCAGGTTCTGGGTGTTCCAGATCATCCTCGTGGCCACTCCCTCGGTGCTCTACCTAGGCTATGCCATCCACAAAATCGCCAGGATGGTGGAGCACAGCGAGGCCAGCAGGAGAGCCAGGAGGAGGAGCTTGCCCATCCGCTGGAAACAGCACCGGGGCTTGGAGGAAGCTGAGGGTGACCACGAGGAAGATCCCATGATGTACCCAGAGATCGAGGTGGAGAGCGTCAGGGAGAGCAAGGAGAAGCAGAGCCCGGCCAAAGCCAAGCACGACAGCCGGCGGCAGATCCGGGAGGACGGGCTCATGAGGATTTATGTCCTGCAGCTCCTGGCCAGGGCCCTGTTTGAGGTTGGCTTCCTGGTGGGGCAGTATTTCCTCTACGGCTTCCAGGTGAGCCCCGTGTTCGTGTGCAGCAGGAAGCCCTGCCCGCACAACGTCGATTGTTTCATTTCCAGGCCGACGGAAAAAACCATTTTCCTGCTGATAATGTACGGGGTGAGCTGCATGTGCCTGCTCCTGAACGTCTGGGAGATGCTGCACTTGGGCTTTGGCACCATCCGGGACACCTTGAACGCCAAGAAGAAGGAGATGGTTGACTCTGGGACCTTTAACTACCCCTTCACCTGGAACACACCCTCAGCTCCCCCGGGCTACAACATCTCCCTGAAGCCAGAGCAGATGCAGTGCACGGAGCTGTCCAACGCCAAGATGGCCTACAGGCAGAACAAAGCCAACATAGCTCAGGAACAGCAGTATGGCAGCAACGAGGGGAACATCCCCAGCGACCTGGAGATCCTGCAGAGGGAAATCAAAGTGGCTCAGGACCGCCTGGACCTCGCCATCCAGGCTTACAACAACCAAAACAACCCCAGCAGTTCCAGAGGGAAGAAATCCAAAGCTGGCTCCAACAAAAGCAGTGCCAGTAGCAAGTCAGGAGATGGGAAGAACTCGGTCTGGATTTAATGTTGGCTTAGTTGATATGCTGTGGTTTTTTCCCCCTAGTTTATCATAACCAGCAGTCCCATGAATAATGGCTTCCATTAAGGGAATATTTGACTCTGCTGATTTCAGGGATACCGTTGGCTCGTGATTCAGCCCCAGAAAGGGTTTATACACTGACTCTAGGACTTTAGAACTTTATTCTTTTGTCTTCCAAGTCAGGAGACAAATAGGTATATTTAATTCATTCTCATTGAACGGTTTATGCTGTATGTACAGTATTATAGTACATTTATTATGCACAATTTTTTTTGTATTTGTACACTGGATCTGATGTTACACTTTTTATATCAACAAGGACAAAGCAATGGATAGCCATTAGCATTTTGTTAATTTTATTATTGTTGTCTGCAGTTATGTCATTGTTCTTCCTTGTTTTCCAAGTAAAACTTTTTATAAAACTTTTCTATGCTGCGTTTCCAAAGTGCCTTGAATGTGCAGAAGTGGAGTCTCTGGGCAGCTCATGGGTGGGGAAAGATTTGGGAAAACTCTGTCAGTGGTGCTTCTTTACTAAATTAATGTGCTGCTTGCAACCTGGAAGTGTCATCCCAGAAGCTCCTGTGTCCTACAGGCTCTTTCCTTTATGGAAAATGACTTATAGGAAAAATATGTGTGTGTATGTGTGTGTGTGTGTAGGGAACAGGAATGCCAGTTGTGGGGCAGAGAGGGCTCAGGGTTCCTCAAACACAGCAGAAAGGAGGGGACACTTCAAATTCCTGCAAAACATCCAGGAAAAAACTGAATAGAAATTCCTGCAAAATATCCAGGAAAAAACTGAATGGAAATGTCTGCATTCAGTAACTCAGCATGTTCCTGTGAGAGTGATGGGAAGAGAAATTTGTGAGGCCTTCTGTTGTGTAACACCCTGTGCCCAAGGGCAGGCAGTTTTACCTTTTGGGGAGGATTCCTGTGCTTTCCAAACTAATGGGGTCAGATGGAGCCCTGGTAGCTCTGAGTGTGGAATCCCCTTCCTCTCCTGCAGCAGCACACACGGGCTGGCTGGGGAGTCTCAGCCCTCTCAGAATATCAATGATTCTGCCTTATTCCAGACCCCTCTTCCTTCCCTTCTGTCCAAGTTTTGTTCAGACACAGCAATATGTATAATTTAGCTTTCTGCTTGACAGACCAGTCCGACCTGGCATTCTGTGGGTTTGGCATTCAGCTTGAATTTACAATTAGCAGAAGGGGAGTGAGGCACTGATGCCTTTGGCTCTGTCTTTCTGGCAGGGAGCCGGCTCTGCTAGGAGAGACACTGATAAATGTCTCTGCTTTCTGCTGCTATTTATAAGGGATTCAGGACCTTGCTCTGCTCCCTTTCTTTTTTCAGGTTTCCATGCATTTTAATATCTTTTAGGGGCCTGTTTCAAGCTGGACTGTTCTCTTTCAAGGCTACCTCTGTCCCTCATCAGATCTGGGTCAGGAGCAGGATTCATCCCAGAAGGATTGGGGTGGGAAGGGACCTTAAAGAGCATTTCATTCCACCCCCTGCCATGGGCAAGGATCCCTTCTGTTATCCCAGGGTGCTCCAAGAAATGTCCTGCCTGGCTCTGGACACTTCAGGGATGCAGGAACAGCCATAGATGCTCTGGGCAGCCGGGGAGCAGTGAGGGATGAGGACACAGATAAATCCCTGCCCTCTTCCTGTCCCTCAGAACATCCAGGGGCAATCCCCACATTAAATTCATTCCAAAGGGACATCAGAATGTCCTTGCTGTCCCCTCTGCCCGAACACCTCCTGTAAATGGGTATTTTGCTGAGTTGTTTTGCTCTGTTTTCCCTCTGGGACACCAGGCAGGCCAGGCACGGATCCAGACTATCCCTGAGCAACCCTGCTGTGCCCAGAGCCAGCACAGCCCCTGTGGGAGCCCCTCTGGAGCTGGGGGCACCCTGAGAAGGGAATTGCCCCCCTGGCCTCTGGCACTGCCCCCTGGCTGCTCCGGGGGTGGAGAGGAGCCAGGGTGGTGTCTCCAAGGAAGTGTGAGTGCCCCAGGACGTGTGTGGCAAGTGGATGTGGGCAGGGGTGGCCCGGTGAGCTGTGTGGTCCAGGGCAGCTCAGCTGTTGTGTTTTGTGCTCCTCTGATTGAACAGGCCTGGAGAAAGTCACAGTGGTGGGCAGGAGCTCTGAGTGTGGCTGGGGAGCTGGGTGGAAACCAGGTCTGAAAATATGAGGGAGAGACTTGGAGCCTGGAGAGAAGCAGAGCTGGTGGCTACAGGGCACTCATCACCCCCAGCACTCCATTTGCTCTGTTCAGTGTCCCCAGCTCTGTTCAGCGTCCCTAAAAGGCGACATTTAACCCCATGTGCTGTTTTGGGAACAGCCTTTCCCCAGTGAGAGCAGGGAAAATCCTTCTCACTGCTCTCTTCAGTGTCCCCAAAAGGTGACATTTAACCCCATGTGCTGTTTTGGGAACAGCCTTTCCCCAGTGAGAGCAGGGGAAATCCTTCTCACTGCTCTCTTCAGTGTCCCCAAAAGGTGACATTTAAACCCATGTGTTTTGGGAACAGCCTTTCCCCAGTGAGAGTTCTCACTGCTCTCTTCCCAATCTAAAGCAAATTCTGTCAAGGACTTAAAGCAGGCTCCCACCTGCTTTTGTGTTATTTTGTGTGAAGTCCTGTGGGCTTCTGCCCACCCAGTGAATCCCTGTTAATGAGCAGAGTGTCCAAAATATTCCAACCCCAGTGCTGGATTCATTCTGAAAATCCCAACTAATGGAGTTGTTTGTGTTGCTGCTTTTTGTTTTCACTTCCATTGTGTACAAAGTGCACATTTGGGTTGGAGCTGAGCGTGTCTTGCTGGTTGTGGGGTCTGTCCCAGCTCTGTTCTGGCTGTGGCTGGTTTTGGAATATCAGACTTTGTTTTTCCTTTTGAAAAAAAAACCCGATAATTTGCTTTAAAATGCTCTTGCTTTGGCTTAATTGAAATAAACATCCAGGAGAGACTTTGGGACAAAAAATGCTGGATGGAATTTGGATTTGTGGTGACATTTAAAAAAATTGTATTAAATCCAGTGGATTACTCCAGTCTGAGTGAGATGGCTTCTTTTTTCCAGCAATAGAATATGGGGAGGGGGAGGGATATTTAACAATTTGTTTTAGAGCCACAATTTGGAATTTTTTTATAGATGTGACCTTGTTTAAGTCAGCTCAGAACGAGATGAGAATGGGATGAGAACAACCACATTAGAAATGGGAAAACCCACCAAGCTGGGAAAAGGTGGCAAAGAGGGAAATCTGCATTTCTGCATATGGATGAGAGGCGGGCAGGGTTTGCTGCCCCGCTTGTGGCTGTCACCGGGTGGCTCCGCTCGGTGTCCCCGCTGTCCCCTCGCTGCCAGCCTGACCCCGGGCTGCGGAAGGAGGCACGGGCTGTTTGTCCTGCCTGCAGCTGGCACCGAGCTGGGTTTTATTCCGGAGGTTGGAACAAGAGCTGTTTGTCCGGAGGGAGGAAAGGGCAGCGGGGCAGGAGGGGTGGCGGCCACCCAGGCCAGCTCCAGCAATGACAAATTCTCTTTTCTCCACTGCCAGGGCAGCCCAGAGAGGGCACAGCCTGGGAGAGGGGGTGCTGGGGCTGTACCCACATTTTCAGCTGGGGTTAAAATAATTTCAGACATTCTCACTGGGAATTTGCTGTTCCACAGAGGTTTCTGTACCTAAAACCAAGAGGTTTCTGTACCTAAAACCAAGAGGCTTCTGACCCTAAAATCAAGAGGCTTCTGATCCTAAAACCAAGAGGATTCTGTACCTAAAACCATGAGGCTTCTGTACCTAAATCCAAGAGGATTCTGTACCTAAATCCAAGAGGATTCTGTGCCTAAATCCAAGAGGCTTCTGTACCTAAATCCAAGACGTTTCTGACCCTGAAACCGAGAAGCTTCTGACCCTAAAACCAAGAGGATTCTGTACCTAAAACCAAGAGGATTCTGTACCTAAAACCATGAGGCTTCTGTACCTAAATCCAAGAGGATTCTCCACCTAAATCCAAGACGTTTCTGACCCTGAAACCAAGAGGCTTCTGTACCTAAACCCAAGAGGCTTCTGACCCTAAAACCAAGAGGCTTCTGTGCCTAAAACCAAGAGGCTTCTGTACCTACATCCAAGAAGATTCTGTACCTACATCCAAGAGGCTTCTGACCCTAAAACCAAGAGGCTTCTGTACCTACATCCAAGAGGATTCTGTACCTAAATCCAAGACGCTTCTGACCCTAAATCCAAGAGGCTTCTGACCTTAAAACCACCAGGGCAAGGCTGAGCTGGAGTTTGTGGCTGCCTGCAGGGACTCACCCAGTGTGTAAAGAGGGGGTCTGGGAGCAGCAGGAGCCCAAATCCCGGTGGTCCCTGCATGGTCCAGCAGCAGCCCTGGTCCCAGTTATCCCTGTACTGGAACCGTGGCTCAGGCTGGTGCTGCCCTTCCCAGCCATGGAGCTGGCAAAGGCATTCCCTGACCCTCTTGGTTTTAGGGTCAAAACCCTCTTCGTTTTAGGGTCAGAAACCTCTTGGTTTTAGGCACAGAAGCCTCTTGGTTTTAGGAACAGAAACCTCTTGGATTCAGGTACAGAATCCTCTTGATTTTAGGTACAGAAGCTTCTTGGTTTTAGGGTCAGAATCCTCTTGGGTTTAGGGTCAGAATCCTCTTGGTTTTAGGAGTAGAAGTCTCTTGGTTTTAGCCACAGAAGCCTCTTGGATTTACGGTCAGAATCCTCTTTGTTTTAGGGTCAGAAGTCTCTTGGTTTTATGGTCAAAAGCCTCTTGGTTTTAGGTACAGAAGCCTCTTTGTTTTATGGTCAGAAGCCTCTTGGATTTAGGGTCAGAATCCTCTTGGGTTTTGGGTCAGAAGCTTCTTGGTTTTAAGGTCAGAAACCTCTTCATTTTAGGGTCAGAAATCTCTTGGTTTTAGGGTCAGAAATCTCTTGGTTTTAGGATCAGAAGCCTCTTGGTTTTAGGTACAGAAGCCTCTGTTGAACAGCAAATTTACAGTGAGAAGGTCTGAAATTATTTTACCCCCAGCTGAAAATGTGGGTACAGCCCCAGCACCCTGCCCTGGTGACACATTTTGGGGGACAATGGTTGGGTAGAATCCCATCCTGTGGTGTTTGTGTTTGATCCTGTGTCAGGAGGAGAAGCAGAGGTCAAAGCTGGGATCACACCCAGCACTGCAGATGTGGGCAGATGTGCAGAGCTGCTGGAGGTGCCCCTGGGTGTTTGTGTGGCCTCCAGCTGCAGCTCCAGGAGGGAGCAAAGCAGCTCCCAGGGGTCCCTGTCACATCTGCCAGCCCTGGGAGGATGCCTGGGGTGCCTGAGGAACTCTCCCAGCACCACACGTCTAGACGTGGTCCCAGAGGAGCCTTTGTGGTGCCTGCTGACAGCTCCACGTGCTTTTCCTCTGCTGGGAAGTGAGGGTGAGGGTAAAAATCCTCTCTGCAGAGTGATTTTCCCTTTGGAGGCATAGGTTGGCTGTTAAATATCGTTAATGTTAAATGTTCCTGCCTGTCGTTCAGCCACGCTTTTGTGGAAGTGTGTCACATTCCTGTAGCTTGATTTGTGAATAATTCAGGAATTCCTGCTCCCAGGAACACGATTTGCTGCTGTGGGGCTCCATCCAAAGGAGCTGTTCATTGAGAATTCAGGAATTCCTGCTCCCAGGAACACGATTTGCTGCTGTGGGGCTCCATCCAAAGGAGCTGTTCATTGAGGTGTGCTCAGAGCCTGATCCCTGTGAATGGGACATGGAGCAGCTCCTCAAGGGCAGAGCCGTTTGCATGAGTTAAAGGATGCTCTGTTAATCCAAACCTCGCTGTAATCCACCCTCCAAAGCAGCAGGGGAAGGAGCCTGAGGGTTTCTGCTCCCAGGGAAATTGTCATTCATTTTCTGTGTATCAGAGGAGGCTCCAAATACCAGCTCATCATTGCTGGGCAAATGACATTTTGTTTTCTGCAGCGTGACATTCTCGCTGTTGTGTAAATTCCATGTTGATAGCCGGGCAAAATGCCTTGGAAGGAGGATTTAAAGACATCTGATCAGTGCTTTTGGGGACTTGGGAGCCGTTTCTGTGCAGGCCAGGATTTGCTGTCCTCCTCCCTGTTGTTTTTATTGCACAGGATGTTCTGGTGACATTACATTACATTACATTACATTACATTACATTACATTACATTACATTACATTATATTATATTATATTACATTACATTACATTACATTATATTATATTATATTATATTACATTACATTTATAGAATACTATATAATATATAATTTTATTTATTATATAGAATATATAGAATACTATA
>JAWWMS010000119.1:3629072-3645579 GCA_035048045.1 Chlorospingus semifuscus | reverse complement strand
AGCTCCCAGCAGGGCCCTGCACCCAGGCCCTTTGCAATAAACCCCAAATTCCACAACCTGGCTGCAGAGATCTTTTGTCTCCATCCATCCTGACCCTTCTACCCCCCAACACTCCTACAGACAGAATCTATCACACCACTCTATAAAAACCGCGCAGTTCTTTTGAATTAAACCTTCTTTGCCTTTTCTACCATCCTGTCTCTCGCCTGTTCCTGCCTCAATCTTGGCACAAGAATGACAGGGGTGTTGCTCCCCAGGGGCTCTGTTCATGTGCTCTCTGCTGTCTGGCTGCAAAGCTGCCCCTGGATTTTCCAGCCAGGTCCTTTCTCAGTTCCAGGGCTGTCACAGACGGAGCCTCTGGCTGTCACTTCAGCCCGTGCTGCTGCCAGGGGAGCAGCCCAGGTGGCTGCATGCTTTTCCAGCCAGCTCCCAGCTGGGCTCCTTGGTGGCTCCTGGATTCCTGCCTGCACAAATCCCTGAGCTGTGCTGGAATTCTGCCCTTCCTGCTGCCAGCTCTGCCTCCCAACAAGCAAACCAGGGGCTGCAGAGGATACAGGAACAGCCCTCAGCTCCCAGCACTGCAGGGGTTAATCCAGGGGGGGTGAGGATTACAGGGCAGTGGGGGAAGCACTTTGGATTATACTGGGAGATTTTTAGGGATTCAGAGGGCGAGGCTGCCAGGTGAGTCTTGGTGGCCGTGTTCCCCCTGACCTGCACACACAACCCTGGCTGGTGCCACCCTGGGGACACTGTCAGGCTCTGTCTGAGGGCTGACTTTGGTGGCAAAGTCCTGGAGCTGCCTCTCTGTGTGAGCCCTCCCAGCTCATGCTGGGGCTTTGTTGCCCTTCAAGGACCCAACCAGCTGCACCCTGCTCCATCCCTGAGTGTGGGAGATGCAGATTGTTCTCCATAGCTCTGTCCCTCCCTGATTTTGCTTCTCATGTCATCACCAGGTGTTTGGCTCACCATCATCGACATGCTGGGACCCACAGTGCCCTCCCAGACAGCAGGATTTCCCTTGGGAGTGCTGAAATCCTCAAGTCACATCCACAAACAAAGGAGATGAGCCTGGAGGGGGGACATCCTGCTCCCTGCTGAAACCTTGCAGAGATGCCACCACCTTTGGGGGATGTCTAAGATAACTCTGTCAGGCACAAACGCTTACTCCCAAGTCTGTGCTGAGCTGGGCGAGTTAAAAACACCTCACAAGCAGAGACAGTTCTGAAGAAAATTGCCAGATTATTTGAAAAAAAAACCCAAACACTTTCCATTCAAAAAGTCAAAATCAAACATTGAAAAAATGTTGAAACTAAAATAGGCTAAAATGGTCCTCCCATTGGAAATTCCCTGCATGAGGGTGATCCAAGGTGTCCAAGTGGTGGAGCTGCTACAACTTGGCCAGTTTCCTGAACACCTCAGCCCTGCAGTGGGACAGGTGGATGAGGAAGAAGATGCCGACGATGACGGCGAAGCTGATGCCCACAGCCCTCATGACGAAGATGGACTCGGGGTCGCTGGGGCTGCGCTGGCGCCGGGGCTCGAAGGTGACAGTGAGCTGGAAGCCGGCCACCAGCTCGCCCTCCCTCCAGCAGAAGTAGGTGGCTTTGTCCCTCCTGCGCAGCCGCTGCAGGTGCAGGTGGTTCCCGTGGTCGATGAAGAGCCTCATGTGCTTCCTCACCCCCACCAGGTAGTGGGCACGGTAGAGCCGCACGGATCCCTTGTCCCAGGCCACGGCGTGCTCCGGCCGCGCCCCCGGGCACGAAATCACCAGGTCAGTTTTGGGGGGCTGGTTGTGGTACTGGATGGGGACACGAGGCAGCTGCGGCTTCTCGCCCAGCTTGTAAACGACGTTGGAGATGGACTGCACGCCCTCCTCGGGGGCTTCCTTCTGCTGGCAAGGGGCCAGGCAGCTCCTGACGGCCACCTCGGGGCTGCGGAGGCGGATGAGGCGCCCGAAGGGTTTGGGGACAGCCCTGGAGCCGCAGGAGCTGACGTTGGGCAGCGCCGTGCGGTAGCGGGGTTTCAGCTGGGGGCTCTGCACGTAGCACAGCCCGATGCGCCGCTGCTCGCCCCGCACCCCGCAGCGGTCACAGCGCGTCCAGTCCCAGAAGGTGGTGAACAGCGTGAATTCCTTCTCCTTGTGGTCCTCTTGGACGTGCTGGTCTTTATCCAGGAAAGCCACGGTGATCTTCTTGGTGGGCTGCACGTCCACGTCGTAGCCGTAGAAGAAGAGCCCTTCCTTGGTGCCGCACAGGTAATGGCCAGAGTCCCTCACCTGGGCTCGGAACACGATCAGGCTGAACAGGCGGATGCTGAAGCGCTTCAGGAGGTCGCTGCCCGCGCGCACCTGCTTGGAATCCACGATCACGGTGCCGTTGAAATCCGTCAGCACCGTGGTTTCGTGGCTGTGCAGGTTCTTCTGGAAGTACCAGACCACAGAGGAGGCCTCCTCGGGTTTGCACTTGCAGGGCAGTTCGAAGGTCATGTCCGCCAGGTAGGCGACGTTCTCGAACACCAGGAAGGCGGGACACGCCGTCTTCTTGAACACATCCCCTTTCTTCTCAATGGCAAAGGCCTGGAGAACATCCAGCAGGGAGAGGAGAATGGTGGCTCCCAGCAGCCTCATCCCCATCACTGCAGGTGCTCCCTGGCCCAGCAGAACTCACAGAGCCCAGGCAGGGATCTGCTGGGAGCATCCTGCCCTGGAACAGCCCAGCCTCTGTCACCCTCTCTGAAAGCAGCTCTGGAGCGTTGTCACCCACGTGCCTGGCAACAATGGAGCTGTGCTGGGACCAGCGGAACCCCCAACACCTCATCATGGTTTGAGCTGGGTGGGAACTTAGAGAGGATCTCTAGTGTAGATCAACATCTTCATGGCTGTGCCGTTGGGAAGGTAGTGGCTTTTGGGGCAGAGAATTTTTGGGTTGTGCTTTAATGATTAGGTCAAAGAAAACCTTCAACCATGGCCTGGGCAGTCTGATGAGAGGGAAGGCTTGGGGGGTGGGTTCCAAAGGGACAATGTTTGTGCCATTGTTTCCTCCTGGGGAGGAGACCAGGCCAGCCTGATGTTCCTTGGCTCGAGATGAGAATCATGGGGCAAACCCCATCAGTGCTGTGTGTGGCTGTGGTGGAACCTCTCACACCTCACAGAGCTTCTTGATCCCCTCTCTGAAGTGCCTGGACACAGAGTCACAGCATGGGGAGCAAACAAGAACTGGAAATGTGAATGTGCAGCGGCAGGGCTGTGATCCCATTGCAATGACAGTGGGACAGCTCACCTGACTGGGATGCTGTCATGGATGGCCATGGCCATGTGTCCCCCACATCCCTCACCTGCACTCTGGGACACTCAGCAGAGGAACCCACAAGCCCTGGGATGATGGAGAAGGAGGATGGAACCCAACCCCAGAGCCAGAACCTTTCCCAGGCTCCCCACACGAGGGTGAGGCAGGAGAGAACAGCGGCGTGTTGACCCTTGGATTTGGGACAGAACAATTTATTAAAAACACAACAACCTATTTCCTAAACCCACTCATAACCTGCAAACACACATACAGCACTGTGCCAACAGAGGGGGCACAGAGGTGGGCACTGGGCTGGAACCACGGCCAGAAGGGCGGTATGGGGCAGGAGGGGTTGCTCGAGGAGCTGCCGGAGGAGCTGGAGGCCTTTGGGGTTTGGGCGCTGGGAGGGGTGCTGGGGAGTGGGCTCGGGGGCGCTTCCCGGAGCTCTGGCTGCTGCTGCTGCTGCTCAGGGCTCGGGGGAAGCGGCTCTGGAGCCGGCCCGGGCAGGGGGCTGGGGGTCCGTGCTGGTGCCGCGGTGCCAGGGCTCTGGGTGCCCGGCCGAGGGGAGGGCTGGCAGCTGGCACTGCTGGCACTGCGGGGCTCCGGGGGCACGGGGGAGCTCTGCCCTGCCCCAGGAGTGCTTGCTGCCTTCCAACCCCGCTGGCGCTTCCTCCGTGTTCGAGAGCCATAGGAGTTGTCTGATTGGGAATCGCTGCTCGACTCGAGCATCCTCATCACCGGCCAGACAGAGATGGGGCTGGAGCACGGGGAGAGCTCCTGGCAGCACAGCGGGGCCGTGCTGGGCACAGGGGAGTCTGGCACGGTGACCGGAGCCTCGGCTGAAAGAGCAAAGAAGAAACAGAATCACCTCCGTGTCTGCAGCTCGGGAGCACCCCCAACCCCCGGGGCACCCCCACTGTCCCCACCCCAAATCCTCACCTGCAGAGCTCAGCTGCATTCCTGGGGCTGGGGCAGCCTTGCTGAGCTCTTCAAGGCAACAGGGGAGTGCAGCTTCCTCCAGCCCTGGGGACTCCTCCAGATCTTTGGGCCCCTCCAGCCCTGGGGACTCCTCCAGACCTGGGGACTCCTCCAGACCTGGGGACTCCTCCAAGTCTCTGGGCTCCTCCAGACCTGGGGACTCCTCCAGATATTTGGGCTCCTCCAAATCTTTGGGCTCCTCCAGCCCTGGGGACTCCTCCAGATTTTTGGGCTCCTCCATCCCTGAGGACTCCTCCATCCCTGGGGACTCCTCCAGCCCTGGGGACTCCTCCAGCCCTGGGGACTCCTCCAGATATTTGGGCTCCTCCAGCTCTTTGGGCTCCTCCAGCCCTGGGGACTCCTCCAGCTCTTTGGACTCCTCCAGAACTTTGGGCTCCTCCATCCCTGTGGTCTCCTCCAGCCTTATGGACTCTTCCAGCCCTGTGGGTTCCTCCATCCCTGTGAGCTCCTCCAGCCCTGTGGGTTCCTCCATCCCTGTGAGCTCCTCCAGCCCTGTGGGTTCCTCCAGCCCCGTGAGCTCCTCCAGCCCCGTGAGCTCCTCCAGCCCTGTGGGTTCCTCCAGCCCTGTGAGCTCCTCCAGCCCTGTGAGCTCCTCCAGCCCTGTGAGCTCCTCCAGCCCTGGGAGCTCCTCCAGCCCTGGGAGCTCCTCCAGCCCTGTGGGTTCCTCCAGCCCTGTGAGCTCCTCCATCCCTGTGGGCTCCTCCACTTCCTTTGTCTTCTCAGTAATTTCATCAGGGCAGAGGCTGTGAGTAGACATTTGGGGTAAGAGTGTCAAACTTGGAACGTGGGATATTCCCAAGCTGTAAATCCCCTCCTGGAGAGCCTGAGCTGTGAGGTGTGTGTGCACCTGGGGGTGACAAGGGACCCAGGGACAGGCCAGCATCTCCAAGCTCAGCCCTGGTCCCCACATCCATGCAACCATGGACAGCCCAGTCTGCCCAGGCTGAGAGGAGACAGCAGGACATGGGGAGGACACACGGACACTCACTTCTGCTCCTGGTCCTGCTGAAGGGGACTCGGTGTCTTGGTCTGGAGCTGCAGATTGGGCGGGGAGGCTGTTCTGGAGCTGCAGGGAGACACCCCGGGGTCCTGTAGGGACTGGAGTCAGGCAGTGGTTAAAACACAACAGTGCAGCATGAACCCATCTCCAGGGCTGCTCCTCAGCCTCCTCCAGGCTCCAGGGCCCCGGGGACACCGGCAAGGGGGTTATTTACAGACCATGAACGAGATGGGGCTGCTGGGAAAGCGCCTCGAGCTGTTTATTTTCCAGCATCAGTCTCATTACATGATTATGATAATGGGAAGATGCCAGCAGCTCACAATCCAGGCAGCAGGCCGAAAAACTTAATGTTACACCTTACTTTATAAGCTTCTTAACCAATCACACAATGCAAAAGCATATTGACAGTAGTTCTATCCAATCACTATAAGCACATGTCCCTTTGGTTAAAACAATGCTGGCTTATTTTGAATACAATATCCACTTGTAAGCCTCAACGCACAGAGCTCCATTATTAAGCTTTAACCTTCCTAATATAAACTTCCTAGATAAACTTTCTGCAGCTTAGAGAGCTATTCAGACAAGCATTAATACACAGGCTTATTGTTCGATTTGCCCTTGCTCTTTCTACAGTTTAAATAACTTTTCTGCTGACCTATCTCATGGCTGCTGCTTTAGCTCTACTCACAGTTCGGCTGTATCTGAGGCCTGCCTTTTGCAGCTTTCCCAAAACCCTCTGATTTTATGGATTCCCACCCCCGGGTGGCTGCAGGGGACATGATCTGTGCCCAGAGACCTGACAAAAGCCCCGCGGGGTGTGGGCTGAGCAGCTTTAGCAGCAGAGCAGGCACACTCTGCTGGAGCTCCATCAGCACCTCCTGCCCTCAGCACACCCCCGGGCTGGGAGATTCCCACAGGACACAGGAGGCACCCACCAATGCACCCCACTGTTGCAGTGTGATGCAATTTCCTGTTTCAGCTATCCCAGTCCTTTCCCAGGTGTGGCAATACCTTCTCCCTTCCCCTCCCCTTGCCCCTTTGCTAAGTGCTGTCCATCAATCTTAACATTCCAGCAAGGGCATTGTCTGGTTGGTGAACTTCAAAAGATGCCCCTCAGTCCTGGGGTCATTGGCCCGTCTAGGTGTCATTGTGCCCTGAGACTCCCCCCGCCTCACACCTGGTTGGTGGGACCCCTATCCCTTCCCTCCCCTTTTCCCTGGGCTTAAAAGGACATGGGACAATGTGGTCGGGATTCTGTTGGAGCTGTTACCAAGATTCAGATGTCTGTGACCCTGGAATAAAACTCTGGATCAAACCCTCTGGCAGAATCCATCTCCTTTTCCTCTTCACCTCGCCTAAAGCCTTTCCACCAGAGGTAAAACTGAGTTCCTGCTTGTCAGGACTTATTCCAAGTCCCTAGCTGCAACATCCAGCTAGCCAAAGGCATCTCTGAGGTGAAACCACCACAGCTGCCGCCCTTGGTCAAGTAGCAAGGGCCAGACGAGCCCAGGCATGTCCCATCCAGCTATATTGGTATTTAATTTCAATATATTGGCGCCCAACGTGGGGCAGCTCCATCCTGGGGATGAATCAGCCAGGGAAGAGACCCCTGAGGTGGCACCCTCACTTTTGCTGCAGCATCCAGCCAGCCAAAGGTGTCTCTGAGGTGAAACCACGACAGCTGCCACCCTTGGTCAAGCAGCAAGGGTCAGACGAGCCCAGGCACGTTCCATCCGGCAATATTGGGATTTAATTCCAATAACAAGGGCGGGCAGGTGGCACTGGAGGGGTGGTGGCACAGGGACAGGGGACACTCACTGCTTGTTGCACTGCAGCCAGCCCAGCCCCTCGCGGCCGCAGTTCCCCCGCTCTGTGCCCTCCACGTTCAGCTTCTCGTAGCAGAAGCGCTCGGCCGAGCCTGGCAGAGAGCAGCGAGTGTCACCCGCTTGTCACCCCCTGTGTCCCCTCCCCGCCCCAGGCCGGCACTCACTGCGGCCCCAGAGCGCATTGCACTGACGGTCCCGGGTCTTGCAGCGCCCGCCGTAGCATCGGCCCTGCAGGGAGGGGACACGGTCAGGGTGGGGAGGATCAGGGGCTGGAGAGGGGTCAGGGGGCTGGAGAGGAGTCAGGGCTGGGGGAGACTCAGGGGCTGGAGAGCAGTCAGGGGACTGGAGAGGTTCAGGGGCTGGAGAGGGTCAGGGCTGGGGGAGGCTTGGGGGCTGGAGGGGGCTCAGAGGACAGGAGAGCAATCAGGGGTCCTGGAGGAGGATCAGGGGCTGGAGAGGGGTCAGGGCTGGGGGAGACTCAGGGGCTGGAGAGGGGTCAGGGGTCCTGGGAGGGGGCTTAGGGGACAGACAACAATCAGGGGTCCTTGAAGGGACTCAGGGGCTGGAGAGGGATCAGGGGACTGGAGGAGGTTCAGGGGACAGGAGAGCAGTCAGGGGTCCTGGACAGGGATCAGAGGCTGGAGAAGGGTCAGGGGCTGGAGAGGGGTCCTGGACGGGGCTAAGGGGACAGGAGAGCAATCAGAGGTCCTGGACGAGGATCAGAGGCTGGAGAGGGGTCAGGGCTGGGGGGGGTTTAGGGGCTGGAGAGGGGTCAGGGGTCGTGGAGGGGGCTCAGGGGACAGAACAGCAGTCAAGGGTCATGGAGGAGGCCCAGGGGCTGGACAGGGGTCAGGGGACTGGGGAGGGGTGACGAGGCTGCAGAAGGGCTCACCCATGTGCCCTGCAGGGAGGTACTGCAGGGACAATGAGCCCCACACACATCCCCCCCATGGCTGGTCCCAGGAGCTCTGCCCTGGCTCATGTGGTGCAGGGATCAGAAACCACGTCTGTGCACAGCCAGGGGACAGCAGGACACCCAAACCCACACCCAGGGGCTCAGGACCCCAAAACCCCCAAACCCACACCCAGGGGCTCAGGACCCCAAAACCCCCAAACCCACACCCACGTGTGTGTGCGTGGCTCAGCTGTGGCTGCGATTGCCGACAAAAAGTCACAAAACTGGTTTGGGTTGGAAGGGACCTTAAAGTTCATCCAATTCCATCCCCTGCCATGGGCAGGGACAGCTCCTACCAGACCAGGTTGTTCCCAGCCTTGGACAGTCCCAAATGCACTTTTAACATGCATAAACCCCAATGCAGGAGCCTGTGGGGATGTGCAGGCTGAACTCACCTGCTCATTCTCACAGAAGTATCCATCCAGCTTGTGCAGGTTGGGGGGACACTGTGGGGACATGGAGAAGAGGTTGGGTGATGCCACAAGGCCCCACAACGTGTCCCCAGTGTCCTCTGGCCCCACTGACCTGGCTGGAGTCCCCGGTGCAGGTCTCAGGGATGTCACACTCGTTCACAGCCTCCCGGCAGGACACTCCACGTGGCTCGTACTGCCCGGGGCACAAACCCCGCTCAGCAGGAAGGGGACAGGACCCCACTGGATCCACATCCAGACCCTGCCCACCCTGAGCCCCCTGGATGCCCCCAGCCCCTCATTTTTGTAGTGTGTTTTTATACTTTGTAATACTTTGAAGTAGTTTTGGTTTGTGTCCCCGTATTTTTCCCAAATGCTTTATCCCAGATTGTACCCCACTTCCTTTACCTGTGTAATCCCTCTCCCTGGCTGAGATCATCCCCAAACCCCCACCCTGGCTCTCTGTCCATCACTCAGCATCCCATCCCCTCCATCTAGAACTTTCTGTCTAGGATGTGGAGTGATCAGCCAGAGGCCAGGGCTCAGGCCCCCAAGCCTTACAAAGAGTGCATTAAAGCTCTACACTACAAAAATATAAGAACTTTATGACTCCCTCCCCACTAACAGGCTAACCTGTATTTAAATAGGAGAATTAACGCTGTCCTGAATGTCCATCCCCCAGTACCCATCCCTTAGGGTCACTCATGGGTCAGTAAATGTTCTCTACTTTGGGTTTCCACCTCCCTTTCAATGGAACCTTGGCACATCTCCCAGAGCACCCTGAGGTGTAGGGGCTCCTTTGGGACTCCTAGAATAAAACCTTGGATTAACCCCTGCTAAGAGTCATCCCTTTATCATCTACCAATGTTCTGCTGCAAAGGTGGCCAGCCTAGGTGCCCTCAGTACCCTTGGGGCACAGAGAGTGTCCCCCCGCTGCCGAGGGCTCCTGAGATGCTCCCAGAGGGACAGAGACCCCTCACCTTGCAGCCCTTGCAGCAGAGCCCATCGCTGCACATGGCGTCGTGGGTCAGGGTGCATTTCTTGCAGCAGTTTCCACCGCTCCTCGCGCACTCCTGCCAGGACAGCAGCCGGGATCATCCCCTGGGCAGCCCTGCAGCCCTCCCAGAGCAGGAGCAGCATCCCCGGCCCTGCTCACCGCCAGCGAGCCGCAGTCGCACTCCTCGCCCGCCTCCACGAAGCCATTGCCGCACTCCGGGGGATCCAGGAGCTGCCGGGACCGGGGGGGGACAGGGGACACACACGCACACACATGGGAGCTGCTGGGGACCCCGAGCCATCCCCTGCCGTGAGCCTCCCAAAAGGGCATCACATCCCCGGGGATGGCAGCACCCCCAAAGTGTGCCATGAGGTTCCCCCGCTCCAGGAGCTCAGCAGGGGCTGGGGACACCTCGAGGGACCCCCGGAGCATCGGTCCCCACTGTGTCACCCCAAAGGGCCGGGGGGGCTGTGTTACCTTCAGGGGTTTGTTGAAGAGGCAGCTGCCGCCGCCGTCCTGCAGGAACTGGTTGTACTCATCGATGCTGCAGCGGGAGAACTTCCGCGGGAGGTAATACCTGTGGGGTGGGGTCATTCTCACTGTCACTGTCACTGTCACTGTCACAGCGCCACACCCTGCCCGGGGGCACTGCCGGACACAGCAACCCGGGCAGGAGCTCGGCAGCGGTGACACGAGGTGTGACAGGGATGTGACAGGGGATGTGGCAGGGATGTGGCTGGGATGTGGCTGGGATGTGGCAGGGATGTGGCAGAGGATGTGGCAGGGATGTGACAGAGGATGTGATAGGGATATGACAGGGGATGTGGCAGGGATGTGGCAGAGGTGGCAGATGTGGCTGGGATGTGGCTGGGATGTGGCTGGGATGTGGCTGGGATGTGGCAGGGATGTGGCAGGGATGTGGCAGGGATGTGACAGAGGATGTGACAGAGGGTGTGGCAGCGCCACCCCGAGCAGGCACCCACCCTGTGTCCTCCATGATACAGCCCAGCCACGAGTCCGGACAGCGACAGTCCCCTGCGAGGAGAGGAGAGGGCTGAGGCTGCAGAATGTCCCCCCGCCAGCCCGGTGGCACCGCGGCGTGTCCCCGCTGTCCCCGCTGTCCCCGCGGTACCTGCGGCCGTGCGGTGCTTGTTCCACATCATGCCCACGTTCTGCCCCAGGGTCTGTGCCAGTGTCACCGCCATGGCCGCCACGTTGCCGTACTGCTCGGGAGGGACGCGGTGTCACCTCGAGGACCCCCGTGCGTGTCCCCAGCGCCCCTCGGGGGGGTCCCCCCGCACCCACCTCGTTGACGCCGCCGGCGCGGGCAGCGGAGCAGATGCCCCCGACAAAGGCGGTGCCGCTGCGGCTGCTCTGGAACGTGCGACCCCTGCGAGGAAGAGGATGGTGGGGACGGGGGACGCTGTCCCCGGGCCCGGGGGGGACGCGTGGGCGCAGTGCTCACGAGAAGAGGTGCACGGTGTCGCTGTGCTCTGCCAGCCCCTCCCGCCGGTACTTGACAAACTCGTTCAGGGTCTCCAGGGAGTCCTGTCCCATCCGGATGCGGTCCTCGGCCGCCCACGTCTCCATGGCCACCAGCACGATGCGGGTGTTGAGCTGCTCCTTGTAGATCTGTGGGGACAAAGGGACAGGGCTGGGGACGTGAAACCTCCCAGGGATAAACCTCTGTGGACAACTCCAGGAGCTGGGCACACACATCCCTCACCAGGGACAATTCGCCAGGGACAAAGGACCACTGGGACAAACCCACCCTGTGCCAAAGGAAAAACAAGAGTGGGACAAATTCCCTGGGGCCAAACTCTCAAGGGATCAACCCAGCAGGTGCTGAGGACCAAAGCCCGGGATAAACCAGAAGGAATTAGGGACAAACTCCCTGGGAACAGCTGCTGGGAACAGTCCCCTCAAGGATAACCCCTCCAGGGACAAACCCACCCGGTGCTAAAGGAAAAACAAGAATGGGACAAATTCCCTCGGGCCAAACTCTCAAGGGATCAACCCAGCAGGTGCTGAGGACCAAATCCCGGGATAAACCAGCAGGAATTAGGGATGAACTCCCTGGGAACAGATCCATCAGCTGCTGGGAACAGTCCCCTCAAGGATAACCCCCCCTGGGACAGGGGGATAAACCCAGGAATTGCTCACTGGGGATAAATCCCATGGGAATGAAGGGAAACGAAGCCCCAAGGGACAAACCCTTCAGATGGCGGGGATTCTCCTCCCAGGGACAACCCCCCCAAGGACAAATTCCTCCCCTCACCATGTCAGCCAGGTTGACCACGGACTTGGCGAAGTTGCTGGTGAGAACTACGGACTTGCGAAGCTGCAGGAACTGCGGGCACAGCAGGGCCAGGTGGGATTGGGGAGGGGGCCAGACCGACCCCTTCCCGCCCCCGCCAGCCCCGGGAATCCCTCTCTCACCAGATGATGGTCGTTCACCACGGCCAGCTCGATGTACTTGGTCTCGCTGTGCACCGTGTGCTGGGCTCGGCGGACCTGCAGGGGGAACCCGCGGCTGAGCTGGGATGGAGCTCCCGAGCCCTCCGGGGATGGTTGGGGTGCAGAGCCATGGGGTGGTTGGGATGCGGCCCCACCAGTGTTCCAGGCAGGAACAGCACTCTGCAAACACCCACGGAGGAGCGTGAGGAAGGCCACTGCAATTTGAATTGTGAGGGCTATGATGAGGTTGATTAAGAGAGGGCAGTTAGTCACGGGAGATGATTTGAACCTCTGAGTTAAAGGACTCAAGCCTTTTGCATTTTCCGAGCTCTGCCACGCTTGCTGGTCTTTTCTTGGACGTGGTGGAGGAGCCCGGCTGCACCCACAGAGATCAACCAGGCTCCAGCACCCTTGTCCCCTGCCCGTGTCCTCTGTCCCCTGTGCACCCCGCTGTCCCCACTGACCTGCCGCCGCCGCCGCAGCTTTGGAATCCCACCGGGAACACGCTGGCTTAGCGCAGGGAAGAGGCAGCCTGCAGGGAAGGGACAGAGCTGGTGGCACAGCAGGACACAGGGCCACCGAGGTGACCGCCAGGGGACAGCTTCGTGAGAGCGCTCACCCAGTCGGGGGCAGCTGGGGATGCGCTGCACGATGTGCGGGCGAAGACCCTGCAGCGGGGAGAGGAGGTGTGTCACGGCCAAGCGTGCGACAGGAGGACAGCCACGTCCCCGTGTCCCCATGGCTGTCCCCAAGCCACAGGCAGAGCCACCTTGGGGCGGTGGCAGCACTCACCTGCCCGCGCTCGGCGCCCGCCTGGGGCTCGATCAGGTACGTGGCTCGGCCGTCCGAGAAGACCCCGCTGCAAACAGAGGCGGCCGTGTCGGGGTGCAGAGGGGTGCAGCCCCCCGGCCCCCCTGCCGGTTCTGGGGGTACTCACCGCAGGCCCTGGCAGCTGGAGAGGGCGGCGAAGGAGCGCGGCTGCCCCCGGATCCGGCCCTGGTAGTAGCAGTGCTCCCCTGCGCCCTGCTGAGCGAGGATGGGGCTGAGCATCGGGGGCTGCCCTGTCCCGCACCCCCAGGGCTCTGGGGTTCAGTGCCGGGCACCCTCAGGGTGTGCTTGGTGCCCACAGCACCCAGGATGTCATCCCAGCACCATGGCAGCACCCCACCAGGCAGGGCTGGGCACCCAGGGGCACCCAGGGGTGGGTGGGGGGTTAATGAGCTGCTGGGGACTATTAATGGGCTTTTGTGGGATTTATGAACTGGCTACCACAACCCTTGCACTGGCACAGCACTGTTTGACACAGCATGGTGTAGTTTGGCACAGCACAGTGTGGTTTGGCACGGCGTGGTTTGTTTGGCACGATGTGGTTTGGCACGGCTTGGCACACATCTTACCGTGCTGTGGCTGCCGTTGCTGCCCGCGCCGACGTGCCGCTCCACGTAATGGGAGGCGAGGAGGTGGCTGCCGGGAGCAGGTGGGGGGAAAGAGGCCGTAAGGTGTGGGGAGGAAGAGGAGGAAGAGGAGGAAGAGGGAGACGACAGCAGCGATCCACGTGGGATCGCTGGCAGGCACCACCCCGGTGTGGGACACCACCCACCATCCATATCCAAGGTACCACCCCAGCATGGAACCCCCCCAGTTTGGGGTCCCTGTCCCCTCTGCTCCACCCGCGCTGCTGGGATGGCTCTGCCCAGCTCCCTCATCCCCTGGCACCCCCAGGTCCCCCCCTCCGCCCTGGGGACAGCAGCAGCAGCCCCTGGTCCCTGCCAGGAGCCCCGGGTCACTCACTGGTTCAGCCGGAGATCGAGGGTGAAGGCTGAGCCGAAGGCACGCACCATGAAGCTCACCTGTGCCAGGTGCAGCCCCTGCAGGGGGCAGAGCCAGAGCAGTCAACCCCCCAAAAAATTCACATCTAAAATAATCATTAAATCCCCAACCCAAATACGAAGCTTGTGAAGATCCACTTTTTTTTTTTTTTTAACCGAAAAATTCACCATAAATAAAACCCGGTTTTTGTGTGTGGTTTTTTTTTTTCCTTGAACCCATCACCCCTGGAGCCCTGGGATGGCACACTGCCGGGCTGGGGTGGGGGTACCGGAGGTTCCCCCCAGCGCTGGGCCCAACCCGGCCGCGGCACCGGAACCTCCGCTCCTCCCGCCCTGCGGCGCCGCCGCTCCTGACCTAATTCCCAATTCCTAATTCCCAATTCCTGCCGCCGGCAGCGGGAGCCGAGCGCTGCGGCGCGGCCTCACACCCGGCAAACTCGGCGCACACCGGCGGGAGCCCGGCACCGGCGGGGAAACGGCAGCAAAGCCAAACCCATCCCGGGGTGCCCCGTCCCCTTGCTGGGAACCCGGCGCAGCTCGGGATGAGGAGCTGTCTGTCATCACAGGGATGTCCCGGGCCCCGTTCGCATCCCGGGCTCCGGCAGCACTGCCGGAGAGGGCTCTGACACCGGAGCCAGCCCCGAGCTCCCCACGCCGCGACACCCCCGGTTAACACCGGCCTGGCCCCCCGCCAGCTCTTCCCGGCGTCCGGAGGTTTCACTCCACGCCCGGTGTAAATAAATCACCTCTGCGGCCAGAGCGTCTCCTCATCTCGCCTTTCCCCGGCGCGCACGGGGATCGATAGGCGCCGGCCTCCGCGGCTGCCAGCACCGCAACTCCCCCGTGGCGGATGGGGAGCGGGTGCTGCTCCCCGAAACGAACCCCGAAACGAACCCCGAAACAAACCCCGAAACGAACCCCGAAACGAACCCCGAAACGAACCCCGAAACAAACCCCGAAACGAACCCCGAAACGCGGGAATGGGTGGGGGGCACTGTCCGAGCCTGGGCTGGGCTGGGGAGCAGCACCGGCTGGGACCTGGGGGCCTGAGCTGGACCCACGGTCTGTTCCTGGCTTCGTCTCTCCCAACACCTGCCGGTTCCCAGGTTTAATGGGATTTTGCGGCACAAATCCGTGTCTCTCCCGGCAGCGGGATGGTCCCTGGGGGATCAGGGCTCCGGTTCGGGATGCCGGTACACGCTGGGGTGTGGCTGGGCCAGCGACGGCGCTACCTGGGGACCTGGAGCTGCCACCTACAGGGACCCCGAAAAGGGAGCGGGTTGGGGGCTCTCGTTCACTTACGGGTCCTCCTCCTCCTCCTCCTCCTCCGGGCTCATGCCTGACCCTGGTGTCCAACTGATGCTTTGGGACTTCTCCTCCCGAGCTCTGCCCCACCAGCCTGCTGGGGTGGGTGATTTGGGAGAGCACCCGCCCCTCCTGCCATGCGGCCCGCGGGAGCCTCCGCGGCAGCGCTCCGGCCTGCGAGGCAGCACCTGCGGGACAGGGGACAGGGACAGGGTCACGGCCACCCCGGGAGGAGGAGGGACAGAGAAACAGGGCCTGGGGACAAGGGGATGAGGAGGGACAGGGAGGTGGGAACACGCAGAGGTGGGAGAGGAGGGGACAGAGTTGATGAACGTGCTCAAGAAGGGGACACTCGTGTCCTGGATGGGATGGCCAGGGATTGTCCCAGGGTGCACAGCTGGGGAACATCCAGGTGTGCCCAGGAGGGGACAACCAGGTAGCACGGGCTGGGAGGGGTGACCAGGAGGGGAACACAGCAGGGTGGGGAAGCTCAGGAGGTCTCAGATACAGTGGCATGTCCTAGAGGGGACACACAGGGGACATGGGTGGCTGATAAAGTGATGCATCCCAGAAGGGGGCATGCAGGGGAGAGGGGTCTCAGAAATGCCAGCACACCTGGAGGAAAGGTTGGGGTGGGGTCAGAAAATCCTGGAGGGAGCATGCAGGGAAAAGGAGGGGCTGGAATGGGGGCACAGCTCCGAGGGGACACCCAGGGGACAGAGAGGGCCAGGATGGGCCCACTGAATGGGAGGTGGAAGACCGGTATGGGGACATCCCCCTAGAGGGGACAAGGAGGGGACAGCAGGAATGGTGCAGGGACACCTTTGGAGGTGACAGCCAGGGGACACGGTGCGTGGCCGCTATGGGGACACATCCCAAGGGGACGCGGAGGGCTGCTATGAGGACATCTATGGGGCATGCAGGGCACGGGGGATGCGGGATGGGGACACATCCCGGAGGGGACACGGGGGGCTGCGATGCGGCCCCTCCGGAGAGGGAGCGCGGCGGGGCCGCTGCGGGGACAGCGCGGTGGAGGGCGCGGGACCGGGGCCGGGGGGAACGCGGGGCTGCTGCGGGGCCGGGGCAGGTGCGGGGCCGGGGCTGCGGGGCCGGGGCCGGGCAGGTGCGGGGGGATCGCGGGCCCGGCCCCTCCCGGGGCTCTGCGGGGCGGCGCTGCGGAAAAATGTGTCGATGCAGCGAAAAAGCCGCAGCGGCGGCGGCGGGGCCGGGAGCGGAGCGGGAGCGATGCGGGGCCGGGAGCGCGGCGGGAGCGATGCGCGGCCGGTACCGGAGCCGGTAGCGGGGCCGGTAGCGGGGCGATGGCGGAGCGGGAGCGGGTCCGGACCTACCTGCCCGCGGGGCGAGCGAGAGCAGCGCGGCCAGCAGCCACCCCCGCAGCGGGCTCATGGCTCCCTCATGCTCCGCCAGCGGCCGCGCCGGGCCCG
>JAWWMS010000119.1:3608133-3628942 GCA_035048045.1 Chlorospingus semifuscus | reverse complement strand
GCAGCGGCACCGGCAGCGCCGCCCCGGGCCCGCCCCGCCCCGCCCGGCCCCGCCGCCCCCGGTACCGGCCCCTTCCACCCTCCCCGCCCCGGCTGCCGCAGCGCCGCTGGCACCCGCGGCACTGCAGCACCGGAGCCCCGCTGGCAGCACCAGCACCCCCGGCCGGTACCGGAGCTGCCGGTGCCATCACCCCCGGAATGGTACCGGAGCCCCGGGCACCCCGCAGCAGCGGGGACCGCCGGTGCCAGAGCAGAGTGTGTCACCCCACAGCCAGGGACAGGGACACCAGGACAGGGACACCAGGACGAGAGCTCCCCAGCCAATACTGGACCCTCGGGACACAATCAAACCCCCCTCAGCCACTGCTGCCCCCCAACCGGTGCAGGACCCCCACACAAGTACCAGTCCCAAACCCTCCCCACACCAGCACCAGGCTCCCCAGCCAGTCCCAAACCCTCCCCACACCAGTACCAGCCCCTCCAGCCAGTCCCAACACCAGTACCAGGCTCCCCAGCCAGTTCAGGGCCTCCAGTTGGGATTGGAGACCCCCAGTCTGCACTGTGCCCCCCTCAGCTGGCACTGAGTCCCTGACTTGTCCCCAGCTGGTCCCCAGCCAGTCCCAGAGCCCCTGCAGATTGTCCTGGTGCTGCCAACCAGTAGCAGGATCCACAGCATCATCAGAGCCCCCAAATGGGACTGGAGCCCCCAATCAGCACCACCCTCCCAGCTGGAACTGAGCTCCTGCCTGGTGCCAGGGCTGGTGCTGGCTGTGCCAACGGGATGGTGCTGGAGCCAGGCAGTGCTGGTGCCCACAGCAGTGGGGACATGGGGCTGAGTTCCCAGTTCACATCCCTCATCCTCCTCCAGGACAACTTTTTTGACCTTTTTTTGCCCCATTTTGTTATGGCTCCAAGCCCCTCTGCAGCTCAGCCTGTTATCCCCAGTGCTGGCAGAGCCATCAGGAACTGAAACCTGAGGGGCAGCTGCACAAGAGGGGCTCCAGCACCTTCTCAGCCACACTCAGGGGGTTCTTGGCTGGCAAATGCTCCTTTCCAGGCAGGTCAGCATGGGGCAGGCAGGGCTTCCACACTGGGACCTGCTGCCCCTGGACCTTCCTCTTCCTCCATGCAGCATCAGGTGCAGCAGAGATGATCCAGCACCTGCTTGGCTCCTCAGGAGCTCTGAGGCTGCCAGCCCGAGGGGGACAGTCCCTCCCAGCGCCCTTCTGGTGCTCCTCAGCACCACAGGGACAAAGAGGTGCCCAGCAGGGTGGATCTACACCTGGTACCAGGGAACAGCTGTTCCAGTGGAAGGTGTCCCTGCCCCGGGCAGGGGGATGGATGATCTTTAAGTCTCTTCCAAGATTCTCCATGTCCAGCCTGAACATGTCATCCAAGGCCTACAGGGTCCCCAAAAGGCCATGAAGGAGCTGCTTCAGTCCCTCAGAGCAGGGACTCCATGGTGTAAGTCACTGGTCAGCTCAAGGAGGGGCAGATGGCACTTGGGGGTCCCTCTCCCCTCCCTGGAAGGGTCAGGCTTGGTGAAACACAGCTGCTGATCTCCCAGGTCAGCTCACTACCATGAGGTAAACAGTGTCCACAGGGTCACTTGGAGCTCTGGAGCCTGAAGGGGCCATTCTCCTGTCCCCAGGTCACCTTCTTTTGCTGCAGGGACAGCTCCACGGCAGAACCCTGAGCCCAGTGGGGTTTGATCAGCCCTTCATGACAGAGGCTGCAGGAGATAAAGAACTGGAGTTTGGCTGTGGCACTGGAGAAGGATTCAGCTCAGGAGGAGCCTCTGAAGCCTTGTGTGTCTCAAGTCCCTGCTCCCACTACATGATCCCACTTCAAGCCTTCCCTTTGAGCCTGGAGTGTTGTCCTTCACTCAAGGACTGAACATCCCCAAGGACGGACAGACCCCACTCCTCTGGGTGCCTGTCCCACCCTCCTGGGCCCTGAGCCTTTCCTTTTTCCAACCCACACCTGGAAGCAGCTTGGCATCACAGAAAGGCTGGCTCCATTCTGCTTGGAACTGCCCTTCAAGAAGCCACAGAAGTGCTTTAAACGCTCCAGAACATCCTCCAGGCCATCCCTGACCTCCATCTCAGCCCCAGACCCAGGAGAGGTGAACAGGCTCCTACCAGCTGCTCTCCAGGTTCTCCACACCCCTCCTTGCTGGGCATCACCCCTGCACTGGGTAGAACAGCAGATGGGGTGATGTTCTGGGGCTGGACTCCTTCATCATGGTGTCCATCGCCCACAAAGCTTCCTCCACCCAACCCTTACTGCTCTGCTCCTGTCCCCAGCCACATTCCACCCACAGTAAGGCAGAGCAGAATCTCATCCCTCCATTTTATTTCAAAGTTCAAAAGTTTGTAAAAAAATCCCAAACAAGTTAAAACCACCTGAAAATATGTAAAGACAACGCCCAGATCACAACAAGAGCACAAATCTCATCCCCATGAGCCTCCTCTCACAAGTATTTGCAGCTCTGGGGACCATGTGAGAGGAGGAACAGCTCTGCCTCTGGAAGGGTGAGGAGCACACAGATGTTGGGTGGAGGCTTCCAGAGGCACCACTGTGTCAGTGATGAGTCTTGTAAGGAATCAGAGGAATCTGCTGGCTCTAAACGTGGCCAGCAGAGAGGAGGGAAGATCACAGCCAAGGAAGCCACTGCATCTCCATCAATTCCCACCAGGAGAGCTGCCCAGGCTGCCAGTGCTGTCCTCACTCTTGGATGTCCCTCCTGCTCCTGACACGGAGAGTGCTTTGGTGAATCCCATCCCAGCTCCCACTGAGGCTCCAGAGAGCAGCCTGGAGATGCTTTTAGCTGCCAAACAACGTTCCAAGGATGGGGAAAGAGGCTCCTCGTGTCTCAGTGCAGCAGTTCCTGCAGCTCCTGTCCAGCTCCGCCTCCCTGAGCACGGAGCAGAGCTGGGACTCGTACCCGCTGTCCCTCACCCTGCCCTGGGGCTGCTGCAGCAGCAAATCCCTGCCCACAGCTGGAATCCTGGAGCCCGGGACACCGGGGAGGTTGGGGAGCAGCTGCACATCCCAGTCTGACCCCGAGGAACTCCTGCTGGAGCCGGGAGCAGCCTCGGGGCGCTGGGGAGGAGGCGGGAGGAGGGCGGGAGCTCCAGGGGCTGCTGCTTGTGCTGCCCTGACACAGCAGCAACATCTGGCTGCAGCCAGGGGCAGTGTGGGAGAGGGCAGGCAGCCAGCAGGGCAGCTGGTCCTGCTCGCTGTGCCCTCCAGAGCAGGCCTGCTCCCATCCCTGGGTGTGCTGTCACTGTCCCCTCTGGATGTGTCCCTGCTCCGGCCATGCTCGCTGACAGTGCTGGCTGCAGCTGCCTGCCCAGCATCCCAACCTGCAGGCACTGCTCCTGGGGATGCTGGCTGGGATACAGGGCCCCCAGGGCTCTGACACAGGCACAGATCCAAAGCAAGGGAGCTGTGAGGTCTGCTGGAGAGCTCTGTGCCCAGGGGCAGGCTGCCAGCCCCCCTCACAGCGGGCAGGGCTGGCTCAGACACCTGCCCTGCACCCTGTGCCCCCATCTGCTCACCCAGGGGGGACAGGCCAGAACCCAGCTCCAGCCTGGGCCTCTTTGCCACCTGGGAGCTGTGTCTGGAGCACAGCTGGCGCTTCCTGGAGGCAGCCTGGCCTTGGGGAGAGTGGCTGACAGGTTCACATGAAGAAGCCACTGCCTCTCTGACAGGAGTGGGTGATGCATGAGGCTCCCAGCCCAGCTCAGGAGCCAAACCTAAACCCAAAACCCCCAGCCCAGCCTCCCCCATGGCACTATGGGCAGCACAGACCCCTCTGCTGAGCCCTACTCCCCCTGGCAGCTGCAGGGAGCTGTGCTTTGACAAGTCCCCTCCTCCTCTGGGATCTGTGACCCTGTCCCTGGGCAGGCAGGGGGAATGTCCCTGGGTCTTCAGGCCATGATCCAGCTCTGTATCTGTTATCAGCTCCACAGCATCCTGCTCAGGCTGTTCCCCTTCCTCTCCCAGCTGTGCTGGCAGCAGCTTCATTCCTCCAGTGCTGTGTGCTTGGGGCACCACACATTCATCTGGCAGGCACGACCAGGGCACCCTGGGAGGAACCATCAGTTAATGCTCACCCAGCCCCAGCAACAAACACTCCCCCCAGGGAGACAAAACCTCTCTCCTGCAGTGCAGGGTGTTTGCAGCCCTTGCTCAGGAGCAGGGAAGCAGTTTTAGCCTGCTGAGGCTCACAATGACTCTGTTGCTGGCAGAGATGGGCAGCACAAGGGAGCTCAGGCTCCTCAGCCCAGTGCCCAGGCACAGGGGGGCTACAGAGCAGCAGGGTTTGAGTCAGAAACAGGGACAGGAGAAGTGGGCTCAGTTGCCCTTTCTAGTTTAGGAGGTACCAGGAGTCCATGGAGAGTTCCCTGAAGGAGAAACCCCATGGAAATGCAGGAATATCTCCCATGGTTTGTTTGAGCTTTGCCCAGCAGGTGCCAAGTTGGTCCTGCTGGGCAAAGCTCCTGCCCAGGGTGCCAAGTTTGTCCTGCTGGGCAAAGCTCCCTGCACAGGGACACCATTCCATGGCTGTGCCATGTGCACCCTGCTGCCTTTGGGCTCCAGGAGTTCCCAGATCCCCAGACTTACTTGGCTGAGCCCTCCAGGAAGCTGTTGGTGAGCTGGGAGATGACACGGTCCACAGGGATGTACTGGGAGCTGTCCTGGGCAAACCTCTGGTGCTGGGGGCTCTGGAGATGCTGGAAGGTGGCAGAAACCCTTTAATAACACTCAAAGCTTTGCCAGGAGGGGAATTTGCACTTCCCACAGCCTAACAGACCAGAGGGCAAAGGGACAGAGGCAATGTCTGCCAGGTTTGGGAACACACACAGTGTCCTGTTCCCTGCTCCTGCTGATGAGGAGGCTGTGTCTGGATCCAAGAGCAGCCCACAGGAATTTCCCATTTCCTCCCCAGCAGCAGGAAACAGACTCCACCACCACTGTCTGGCACCAACAGCTGGGCTCTGAAAGCCCCCTTGCTTGGCACCTAAAATATCTCATCCCACCTTTTCAATCTGCCTGTGCCCCATGGAATAGCCTCTTCACCTTATGGATCATGCAGCAGGATGACCCTTGAGGCTCTGGCACCCCAAGAGAGGAGCATGTTGTGCTCCAACCTTCAAACCCCCTGTGCTCTGACCTGCTGGTGTGGGTACACCACATTCTCAACTCAGAGGCAGATCCTGCCTTTTGGGATGCAGCAATTTCTTCCAAAGGAGCTCACAGTGCTAACGAGCATGACACGATTAACAAAGCCTCTGAGTGCTCCCCACAACTCCTGCAAGGAACCAGCTCCCAGGGGAACCTTTACCTTCTGCAGCTCTTCAAAGGTCTCTTGGCAGCACTCACAGAACCCCCTCCTTTTCCTGGGCACGGTGACGTGTGTGGAACGAGGGCTCTTCCCCCCAGTGCTGTGCAGGGCACAGCCCTCAGCACCCCTGCAAGGGACAGCACAGGGTCACCCTGCCTGGCAGGGACAGCACAGGGCTCCCTGTGCCCACACCCAAAGGCTGGTGGCTCCCAGAGCCCAGGAACCAGCTGTGAGCAGAGCAGAGAGCAGGAGTGGGGTTAAATACAGGGTGCAGCCTACCTGGTTTGGCAGGAATTGGAGAAGCTTTTCAGAGGCTCAAATGGGCTGGAACTTTTGGGTGCCAGGAAGTTGAGGGCAGGAAAGCTTTGGAATTGGTGATGGAAGGGCCTGAATTGCCTGGAAGCAGCAGATCAGGACATCAGATTCATGGCAAGGCTTCAGAGCTGTCCCTCCTGCAGCCTGGAGGGGCTCAAGGTGCCACCTCATTCATTAGGAGATGCTGCCCAGTGCTCTCCTGGGGCTGTGCCAGAGTTCCCATTTCTGACTTCACATGAGAATGAAATTCTCATTTCATTTAACACTTTCAAAGCATTAAAACCAGTTCGCAGTAACAGCCCCAATGGGGCATGTTTTGGACAAAGGCAAATTTGCCTGCTCAGCCCAAATTCCATTTTTTGCCCCAGCTCAGAGCACTGCAGCATTTCCAGCCACCCCACTGTACAGGAAGGTTTTGATTCCCACATTTCTCCCCTCACACTTCACTGCATGCAGATGTAAACCCCAATATCTGACTCTTAATTGAGATGCCTTAAATGTTGCCTTTGGAATAATTAATTGGCCCCGTGGATGCTGGTAGAGTTACAAACTCCTCAGAAACACCACAGAGATCAGGTCCCCTGTGCCCAAGGCTGGCCTCAAGTTACAGGCCCTGACCTCCTGTGCTTCAATCTCACTCCTCATTGCTGAGGGTGGATTAAGTGACCTGCTGAGGATCACACAGGGAATGTGAGCAAGGAAGGAAACTGCTGTCAAGTCTCGTTTGACACCTTTTTTCTCCCTGACACACAAGACACCTGGATTGTTTCTCTAAATTCCATCTGCCTCCCTCTAGGAGAGAATCAATTCCCAGAGTGGAACAGGCTCTGCACAGAAGCCAGGGCAGCCCCATGGGCAGGAATGAAACCAGGGAAGGAGAGACCCCGAGGTTTTAGGGTAGGATATTTAGAAAGGTCTCACTTACCTGCTCTGGTCTTCAACTTTCAGAAAAGGGGGCTTCAATTTTCCTGCCAGAAAGAAACCTGGTTAGTTTTCCTGGTCAAATTCTCTACTTAAGTCACTCATTCCCCAATAGAACTGGGCTCCAGAGCTGAGTGTATCACAACTTCTGGCACTGCTGAATGCCAAGTGGTGGCCAAGCACAGACAAAACATCTCTGGGTGACCCCCAACAGCCCTGGCCCAAGTGTGCAGTGGGGTGACCAAACCCCAGGCAGGCAAACCATGGGACATTTCCACCTTTGGAAGGGTATCCAGCCATCCCCTCACATCTTTAACGCCTCCTCAGCCATACAGCCACCGACCTAACCTTGAGCCTTCTGACTCCAACCCCAGGAATTGTCACATAACCCTCCCCACAATGTGTCACTGAGTATGAGGAGGGAACACAGGAACTGCAGCAGCTGCTGCACTGGCTCAGAGCTCTGCAACAACTTCCAGCTCCTTTTCCTCCATTCACCCTGCCTCAAGTGCAGAACCTGGCTCAGGCTAGGATGGGAATGTCAAAGCAGCAAGAGATGCTGGAGACAAACCAAGGTGCAGCCAGCCAAGCCTGGCACCAGGACACTGCTGGAGAGCAGGATCTGGCCTCTGCTCAGCTCCCAGGAAGGGCAAACAGCAGCTTTGCTTCCTTTGGAGAGCAAGAACAGAGCAAAAGAGCTTCAGCAGTGAATTGAGGGAAAATGTTTTCAGAGCCAGGCAGGGAGGGGAGGTTCCAAGGTCCCTCCTGTCCTGCAGGTTCCACTCACATTATGCTCACCTTGGAAACCCGAGTCCTGATCTGGCTAAGAAACAAAAAACACCAAGGTGTTCCCACAAGGCATCTGCCTGACCCTGAAACCAAGCCTGTCCTGCTTCCCTCATGGTCTCTGAAGGGCGAGGAGTTTTGTTTTCTTGTGATCCTGGCACTCAATGCTATTTTTTCCCAAGATATTTCACCCTCCTTCCCCAGAAAGGCTGAGCCCACCTGTCCTCACCAGCCTCACCCTCTGCTTGCCTCAAATGTGCTGCCACGTCACTGGAGCTGCTATTTCAGTAGAGGATCAAGTTTTTTCCATGCAAACACTGCCAAATGCTCAGCACTTCTGAGAGAGAGGCCCCAGATCCAGCTCAGATGGGTGAGTGATCCCCATCAGAGCAGTGGCTCTGATGCCACTGTGAGACCTCAGAGCGTGCCCAGCACAGATCTCAGAGCTTGCAGGCACAATCTGAGACATCCAACAGCTTCTTGAGCCTTTCTTCAGCACCCCAAACTGGGAAATAACTCCCAAGTGTGTCTCACACACCACCCAGGCTGGAGCCTGCTCCAAACTGACACAAGTCGCAGACCCAGCTGACGTCAGCAGCACCAATTTCAGCCCCACAATTGGCTCTTGTCTAATTGCAGATGAGAGGAGATGAAAACCTGGCTGTTCCCCCTCCCTCCTGCCTGCCAGAGCCATCCCCAGCTCGGTGTCTCAGCAGCACATCTCAGCCCAGCAGAAGTGAGTGGGCTGGGAGGAACACGCTCTCCTCTGCAGGATGCATTATTCCTCAAAACCTCCCTGAAGCTGCTGGATTCAATGTGCAGCACTGTTCTCTCTGTTCTGGGAGCTGGCAGCAAAGGGTTTTTAGGATTTTGAAACACACTGTGACATCAAAGATCCTCAGCTGTCCTGGGAGGCTGCAGCCAGACTCCAACAAGGAGTAACAGAACCCATTCAAGGGGAACTGCCTAAAGAGTTGGCATATTTTGGGATTGCCAAAGGTTTTGATGTATTTCAAATTCTAAATGAGGCTTCTCCAAGCAGCTCCACATCTGAGCCTAAACAGCAGCACAACTTCCAGGCCTTACCTCTGTGAATTTTGGATCTGGAGGCAGGGCATTTCACCTAGAGGAAAAAGGGACACATTCAGCATGGGAGCAGCACAAGCAGAGCAGCAGCAGCCTCACCCATCACTTCAGAGCTCCTGTATCACCCAGAGCACCTCCCCTCATCCTGCCTCCCAAATTACCCAGGGTTAGTTGAAATACTAGGTTAATAATATAGTATTATATTAAATATAATTATTTAATAAATTAAATATATTAAATAGAATTATTTCATAAAGGTTGCCATGCCCTATCCTTACACCCCACATTCCCTCTGACCTCTTCAATGCATCAACCAATCCTTTGGTGAGCCAGTGTAGCACCCACATCATCATCATCATCTTTGATTTGCTTGTGTGTGTGGTTTTTGCTTTCCTAACTAAATCACCTTTATCTCAATCCATGAGCTTTCTCACTTTTGCTCTCCCATCCCAGGGGATCCCAGAGGGTGGCTGTGTAGGGCTGGGGGTTAAACCATGACCCTTAGGGTTAAAGTCAGCATTAGCTGTGCTATGAATGCTGATATTTAGCAACAGCTGCCTCATTCTCACCTGGATTTACCCCCAACTTTATAAAAATAAAAATTATTTGATTTTTTTCATCTTCATCACTAACACAAGCACCAGATTGTATCCAGCACCCCCCTGACTGCCCCATTAGCACTGAAGCTGCTACAAGAACTGTCCAAACCCTGAACTGCTGAAATTGGCTGCAGGTAAATTGTTACCTCTGTCTTCTGGCACTGCTTCCTTGCTCCTGAGATGGCTCGCAGCAGCTGCTGGGCATAGGACAACATTTCTGTGCAGGTGGGATGTCAAAGAGCCAAAGCTGAGCCAGAGAAGGGAGCTGTTCCCTCACACTGCAGTCCACCCACCCCCCATGGCACTGGGAAAAGCTGGAGCCTGGAGGAATGGTCCAAAATGAAGCCAAGAGAACATTTTGAGCCCCTCTGTTTGCTCTCTGGCAGAGCTGGAGGCTGCTGGGGCTCTGCAGGATGGAGACACTGGCAGGAGCTGTGCAGCACACAGAGCAGAGCCCAGGGACAGGAACCAGACAGGCTCAGCCACAGCTGTATGTCACTGTCACCAGACACTCAGGAACCTTTTACTCCACACCTATTTTTAGTATCAGAGCTCCACCATCTGCCTTTCCCATCACCCCCTCCCCATCCATCATGGGGACAGGAGGTGCCTTCCAGAACAGGTCCTCAAACACTAGCACTTCCTTAATTAGGACCAAATCCTGCCCTTTTCATGATTGTACTTCTAGGTTAATTAATAAAAACAATCATTTTGGAACAAATTTATATACTGACCAAGATATTGACATTTCCTAATGTTCCACCTTCAGCAGATGACAATGTGCTTGCTATTGCAAATGTGACAGTGGCACATTCTGTACACATAGATGTGTTTGAGGGCAGGATGGCATCACTCAGCCAGGCCAGCATGGCATCACTCCAGGAGATTTGCTTGCAATTTCTTCCTTCTGTTCTACTTTTCTTCCATCCCTTCTGCTCCACCTGTCTCCAAAATCCCTCATTCCCAGCAGGCTCCTGCACCCCACAGTGAAGGATACCATCCACATGCAGGATCTGGACTCCCCACAGGCGAGCGTTGGCGAGGATGCTGCTGCCACTGCAGGTGTCCTGCACAGAGAGGTTTGGCAAAGCCCAGCTCAAAGCACAGCTCAAAACTGAGCTCAGAGCCCTTCCTGCTGCCCAGCTGACAGAGTGTGGCTGCTACAGAAATCAGGGCACAGCAGTAAAGGATGGAGCTCATGCTTTATCCATCCCAAATTAACAGCAGCACCTTGGGCAGGTGTTTATTTAATCAGCATGAGCTTTTAAGTGGGCACTGAGATTTATCTGGGGAAAGGACTGCAGGGGAGCATTTTGCCCCAGCTACATTGCTTTTAGTTCTTTTTAGGCTAAAAATTCATCTAACAGCAGGCCTTGTGTTAATAATTCTCTTGTGTTGAGCACCCACATGGCTGGGACAGGTCTCAGAGGTACAACACTGGATGCCATGGCTTCAGAAATAGCAGTGACCAGAGGACTACACAACCTCCTGCAGGCCACAAGCAACTGCTTTGTGCCTTTCCCAGCCCCAGGATCTGCTCTGTCAGCAGGGCAGGGGCTCTGCAGGAAGGCTGGCACTGGTTCTGCTGTGCTCAGCAGAGCTCTGAGCACACCCAGCCCCAGCAGAGCCCATCCAAGGCTGCTCACCTGGTTCTTCATGGCCTTGTTCAGCAGCTCCTTCCCCCTGCTCAGCAGTGCCTGTGGAGAGAGGAGACATGAACAGGTCATGGCTAAGAGCTGGAGAGCAGCAATCCCTGGGGAACCCCAAAGAGCTGGAGAGCAAAAACCCCTGGGGATTCCCAAAAAGCAACAATCCCTGGGGATCCCCACACTCTGCTAGTCCAGAGAGCCTTTCAGAGAATGCAAACTGCAGACAGAACCACTCAACTGCACCAGCAGCAGCAGCCAAGGCTTGGAATTATTGACCAGCAGGGAAACGAAAGCTCCAGAGTGAGCCAGGAGGGAGCAGCAATTTAGCTTGGAAAGTGCCTGCTGCATTATGGAATTGTTCAGGTTGGAAAAGCCCTGTAAGGTCAAGTCCAACTTCTCCCCAGCATAGCCAAGGTCACCACTGACCCATGTCCCCAGGTGCCAAATCCACAGAGTTTTTAAATCCTTGCAGGGATGGGGACTCCACCACTGCCCTGGGCAGCTGTGCCAGGGTTGGACAACCCTTTCCATGAAGGAATTTTCCCTAAAATGCAATCTAAACCTGCCCAGCACAGCTTGAGGCTGTTTCCTCTTGTCCTGTCACTTGTTACCCAGGAGAAGTGACCAAGCCCCACCTGGCTACAATCTCCTATCAGGGATTTGTAGAAAGATCAGGTCCCCCTGTTCTCCAGGCATCTCAAGATGTTGGCCAGGGTTAGGAACATCCTGGGAACTGAGCCAACAGCCTCAGCAGATTGGTTCAGCTCTTTGTAAGACAAGGGACAGTGCTGGGAGCCAAAAACTGGGAGGGGACAAAAACTGGGAGAGAACTCTGCAGCTCAGCATTCCCACTGCAGGTGCTTCAGCTCCAGCTGGCAGAGATTCCCCAGGCCTGGACTGGGGCAGCTGCTTTTCCCCAGTCACAGCTTCCAGCAGACACCACATTCAAGGTGGGATGCTGGAGTTTGGCCACAAGCATTTGTGAGCAGAAAGCCCAGCTCCAACAGGCAAATGGGACCAGGAGAACAATGGGACCAGGAGAAGCCCCTTCCTGCAGGAGACTCTCATGGATCTCCTCCAGGATACAGGGGCCTTGCCCCGTGACTGCCCAGAGTCTGCAATGCTTTTCTCTGTCTATATTTCTCTGTTTTTTCTCACTACACCTCTGGAAACCAGCCATGGCCTCCACATCCCCTGCCATTCCAGATTTCCCTGATTACAACCCAAAGCTGTGACATGCACAATGATGGCAGACACAAAGAACCAGAGTATGAATAAGGACAGCCAGAGAAATAGGAACAGAGCAGGGAAAAAAACACACAGAATATTTGCTCAGAGAAGAAACAACTCCACCTTCCAAAACTGGCCCCAGATTCTGCCCCTTCAGACTTTTGTGGCTCTTACAGTGTATGGTGGCTTCTGGTGAGCTCTGTTTGGGGTTCCTTTGGGGGTTCCTTTGGGGGCAGCAGGCACTGAGCTCGTGGAGTTTGTTCTTTCTGCAGTTGGGTTGTTCTGCTTCTCCTCCTGAGCCCTGGGCTGGCCCCTCTTGGCCTCTCTGTTGCTGGACACCACACAGGTGACTTCTTTGCTGAGGAAGCTTTCTGTCACCTGCAGAGAAACAGAACAGAGCAGCTCTGCAAGGGCCTGACCCTGAGCTGGCACAGCTCTGCTGAACAAAGCTGGGCTCAACCCACACACAGCAGGAATACACACATTCCTTCTTTCATTCCACACAGACCAGGAGATTCTGTGATGCCCCAGAGATTCACTGCAAATAATCACCAGAATTCAGATCCAGACATGCAGGACTCTGTCACCTACAGTGCTTTCAAAAAAAAACCCCAGCATTTGAGGAAAACAACCTGGACATCACAGATCAGCCTGGAGGAGCTCTGTCCTCAGAGAGTGTAACAAGTTTGAGAAAAATAAAGGAGAAAGGGAATAACTGGGCAAGCAGCTCCACAGAGGGAGGAGGGAAGCAGAGATGAAACACAGACACACCGCAGTCCTTCCAGCACTGGAACACCTGGAATGTTGGGAGGAAAAGGCCAGAACAGCTGGAACATTGGGAGGGAAAGGAGCTCTGTCCCCAGGAGAACACAACCAGTTTTAGAAAAATAAAGGAGAAAGAACAACAGGGCAAGCAGCTCCACAGAGGCAGGAGGGAAACAGAGATGAAACACAGACACACCAGTCCTTCCAGCACTGGTTGGACCTGGAACACCTGGAATGTTGGGAGGGAAAGGCCAGAAGATCAAGAATATTGGGAGGGAAAGGAGCTCTGTCCCCAGGAGCGCATAAGCAGTTTTAGACAAATAAAGGAGAAAGGGAACAACTGGGCAAGCAGCTCCACAGACAGCAGGGCAGGAGGGAACCAGAGAGATGAAATACACACACACCAGTCCTTCCAGCACTGGTTGGACCTGGAATGTTGGGAGGAAAAGGCCAGAAGATCAAGAATATTGGGAGGGAAAGGCCAGAACACCTGGAATGTTGGGAAGGAAAGGCCAAAACACCCAGAATGTTGGGAGGGAAAGAGGCTCTGTCCCCAGGAGAAGACCAGTCCACACCAGTCCTTCCAGCACACGTTGGACCTGGAACACTGGGAGGGAAAGGCCAGAACAGCCAGAATGTTGGGAAGGAAAGGGCAGAACACCCGGAATGTCGGGAGGGAAAGGCCAAAACACCTGGAATGTCGGGAGGGAAGGGCAGATCCCGAGCCCAGGGACCCCCGAGGGCCGGAGCGCGGGGACAGCGGCGATCTCCACCAGCTCCACTGCGGGAAAGCCGGGGAGGGAACCGGCTCATCGGAAAAACATAAAACCCAGGAAACATTAAAAAATGAGCAGAGGCAGAAAAGGGGCGAGGCCACCCCAAGGCACCCCCCTAGAGCCCCCCGCAGTCCCGGATCACCCCCAGCCCCTCACGGCCCCGGCCCGCGCTCACCCCGCCGAGCCGCCCGATGGCCTCCGCCAGGTCCCGGGCGCTGCGGCCGCTGGGCAGGTCCAGGTAGAAGGACTGTCCGCGGAGGGGCCGAGGGGAGGCCGTGCCGGCCATGGCCCTGCCCGGCTCGGCTCCGAGCCCGCCGCTTGTCCGTGTTTAAATTCCGCCGCCCGCCCCGCCCCGCACGGCGGCCGCGTAGGGACGCGCCGCTCCGCGCGAAGCCGCTCTGCGGGGGAAGGAGAAGCTGTGCTAAAGGCGTAGGTGGCGCGGGGCCTACACGGGGCACACCGAGCACACCGGGCCACACCGGGCCGCCCGCTGCTCCGGTCCGGTCACGGCCGCACCGACCCCGACTGCGCTCTCTCCGCTCCCGCCTTCACCACAACTTTGTCCCGCCGCGGCCGCCGTCCCCTCCCTCTGCAGGCCCAAGATGGCGGCGCCCGGCGGGGCGGGCGCGGCGCCGATGGCGATGCCGATCCCGGCCCCCATGCTGCTCCCGGAGCCGCCGCCCTTCCCGGCGTGGCTGGCAGCGCGCCTGGACGCGCTGGGGCTGGACCGAGCCGTGTACGGCGCCTACATCGAGGGGCTGCTGCGGGAGGAGGAGAGCGATGAGGAGCGGCTGGAGGCGCTGCGGGCCGTGCTGGCCGCCTGCCTGGTAAGGGCGGGGGTCCCTCCGCCGCACCGGGCCAGCGGGTCTCGCCGTCCGCCCCGTGCTGATGAACGGGTCGTGCTCCTACCGGGGCTCCGCTGATGCCCACAGTGGGGCTGTGGCCTCCACAGGGAGGAGGACGGGCGGGGTGGCTCCCGGCATCACCCCCTTCCCGGAGCGGGTCACCCTTTTATGGGAGGACACCGACAGCAGGGGCTTTTTAACCCCACCCGAGAGCCTTGTGGGGTTTTCGGTGCTTGTTTGGGTTTTTGGTGCCTCACACCCGTCTTGTCTGTCAGGAATGGGATCCCGCTAGGGCTGGGATGGACAGGAACAGCCGTGGGTGAGCAGCGCTTGCCTCTGCTCCTGCCGCATTCCTGGGACCCTTCCCGGAGCGGGTCACCCCCTTAGGGGGAGGACACCCACATCAGGGGGTTTTAACCCCCACCCGAGAGCCTTGTGGGGTTTTCGGTGATTGTTTGAGGTTTTGTGCCAGGCTCGGGCTGGTGGGAGCTCTGTGGAAGGGGATCCCCTGGTTTGGGTGCAGCGTTCAGGGTTCACCTCAATCTGGGCGGTCTGGCAGTGCCAGGTGGGCACCGAGAAGCGAATTTAAGGACATTACTGGGAGGACACTCACACCAGGGGCTTTTTAACCTCCACCCGAGAGCCTTGTGGGGTTTTCAGCGCTTGTTTGGGGTTTGTGCCAGGCTCGGGCTGCTGGGAGCCCTGTTCGTGGGTTTGCGGGCAGCGCTCAGGGTTCAGCGCAATCTGGGCGGTGTGGCAGTGCCAGGTGGGCACCGAGAGGTGAATTTAAGGACATTACTGGGAGGACACTCACACCAGGGGCTTTTTAACCTCCACCCGAGAGCCTTGTGGGGTTTTGGGTGCTTGTCTGGGGTTTGTGCAAGGCTCGGGCTGCTGGGAGCTCTGTGGAAGGGGATCCCCCTGTTCTGTTCGTGTTCTGTTCTGTTCATGGGGATCCCCTGGTTTGGGTGCAGCGCTCAGGGTTCAGCGCAATCTGGGCGGTCTGGCAGTGCCAGGTGGGCACCGAGAGGTGAATTTTGATGGTAAATCCTCTGGCAGGAGTGTGGGGCGGTGCTGTGGTGCCTCACACCCGCCTTGTCTGTCAGGAATGGGATCCCGATGGACAGGAACAGCCGTGGGTGGCAGCGCTTCCCTCTGCTCCTGCCTGATTCCTGGAGCCAGGAGGGTGCAGGGAGGGATTTCTCTTCCATAATCCTCCCTGTATGATTTTTACAGTGTTTGTATCTCGTGGTTTTTCATAAATGAATGTTTCATAGTTGTGGAAAATGCATGTATTTTATGATTGGCTTTTTGCAAATATTAAAAGGAATATTATATGTGTTGTGTTAGAAAGTAATGCTGTATTAATTCTCTTAAGTAGTGTGTTAAATCTAGATTTAGGTTATTAAAAAATGTTAAAATAGAAACAATGCTATGTAGGATACTTTTTTTAAAGAAAGGACTCACAGCGAGATAGCAGCCACAGGACACCTGAATCTTTCAGAGAAAAAGAATTTATTGCTCCATTATCAGAAGAAACGAACTTCTTCCTGCCTCGAAGGCTCTGTTAGGATTAAGAGGAAGAAGTTGACGATGATCAGACAGAATCCTGTGTTTGAATGGAATTTATGCATCATGTATGAGGTGTATGAATATGCAACAGGCTGTTACTTTTAAGGGTTAATCCTCTGTTAACGTGGGTCCTTTTTCGGGTTCGTGCTGCCCAGAAAAGGTACCCAGACATCCATAACTCTTTGTGTTTGTTGTCTCATATTACCCTAATTCAAATTGTCCAAATTATTATTACTCCAATTGTATTACTATTTTTATAACCATTTTATTACTATTAAACTTTTAAAATTTTAAGAACAAGCGATTGGCATTTTTCACACCAGGGTGGCAGGATAGACATGTCGCAACCTCACGGGCTGAAGGAGACACTTTTCCCTTCCCCAACACGGAGGGTGAATTTAAAGCAAATATTTCTGCCATGAGTCAGAAGCTGCCTAGAACACCGAAACAATGGAGTTTGGTTCCTGCCTCCTCCTCCTGAGCTTCCCGCCACAGGAAAGGCAGAACTGGAAAGGTCACGGGGCTGCGTGATGGTGACAGTCAAACCACCTCACACCAGCCAGGCCCATGCCTTGGCAAGGCTGGCCTAGAGCAGAGGCTGCGCAGAAAAATAAAGCAGGGATTTATAAAAAGAATATCCTGAATGGATCCACCTTGGGCAGCACAAGAGCCCAGCCAGGGCTGCACACAAGATGAAGCAAAATGGTCACAAAATGGTCACAAAATGGACGACGAGTCACGAGGCCTCTCACTTTTATAAGTTTGGGTCCATTAGCATTTTGGAGTTAATTGTTCAATTATAGCTTTACATTACAAAGTCCCATCCTTCCTGTTTTTCTCTCAGTTCACCATTGTTTATGCTTTTGGGCCTGAAAGTTGTATGGGTTGTCCTTGGCCCCGGGCTAGACAAGGAGTTGTTTTGTCTAGCTGCTCTGTGGAGAGAGCTCACCACACTTAATATGAAGCTCAGAGCTGCACACCTAGGCAGCACAGAATCTGAAAAATAGGAAAGTTAAAACTTAAGGCATCGAGGCCATGGCAAGGACAAACACCCACCACGACCAGGCCACAGAGCCCCCGAGCCAGACCAGGAACGGGGCCAGCTCTGGACCCCAACTCAGAGGGATCAAATCCACGTCCCTCCAACACCTTCTGGCTCTACTGATCTGCCTCTGCTCCCCTTTTCTCCAGCTAGCAAGTTTGTAAAATTTTTTATCCACTTGAGGGGTCCCAGCCACAACAGCTTCACCCATTCTGGTTTTGGAAATCCTGGGAGTGAAGGGACAATCTGTCCCCCTTCCATGGGGGAAAAAAAAAATCCATGTTTCTTGCCCACCTGAACTCTGCCACGCTGTGAGGGTGCTCACAGTGACACCACAGCGTTTTCTGCAGTTTGGGAGGGCCCCTCAGCCACAGGATTTCATTTCTTTACTGTGAAAAATGTGTATTTTATGATTGGCTTTTTGCAAATATTATAATGGATATTATATATGTTGTGTTAGAAAGTAATGCTGTATTCATTCTCTTAAGTAGTGTGTTAAATAAAGTTTTAGGTTATAAAAAATGTTAAAATAGAAACTACGCTATGGGATAGTTTTTTTAAAGAAAAAATAGTTCTTTTCAAAAGAAAAGATAGTAGGATACTTTTTTTAAAGAAAGGACTTGCAGCAAAATAGCAGCCACAGGACACCTGAATCTTTCAGAGAAAAAGAATTTATTGCCCTCTTATCAGAAGAAACAAAATTCTTCCCGCCTCGAAGGCGCCGAAGACACCGTTAGGATTAAGAGGAAGAAGTTGACCATGACCAGACAGAATCCTGTGTTTGAATGGAATTTATGCATTGTATGAAGTGTATGAATATTTAACAGGCTGTTGTTTTTAAGGGTTAATCCTTTGTTAAGGGGCGTCCTTTTTCGGGCTTGTGCTGCCCAGAAAAACGTACCTCTGTAACTCTTTGGTTTTATTGTCTCATATTGTCCTAATTCAAATTGTCCAAATTATTATCACTCTAATTGTATTACTAATTTTATAACCATTTTATTACTATTAAACTTTTAAAATTTTAAAAACAAGTGATTGGCATTTTTCACATTTACAGAGAACACAACACGTGCACGATAAGGTAATCAGCCCGCAGCACCCCGCTGCCATCCCTGACCAAACAATCAGTTGGAGAGCCCAGCACGGCGGGTTTGAGAAGTTTTCACCCACAGTAAACAACTCAAAAAAGCCTGGAGGCAGAAGAATTAGAGGCACAGGAATCCTTGATCAGCTTTTCCTTCTTGGGGCATCAAGTCTGGAGAAAAAGCTCGGGAAAGCATCAAACTTTGAACTTCCCCTGCTTCCATCCCCGATTTGTTTTTCTCCTGAGGTGATCCCAAAAGGAGTTGGACCCTGCAGCCCTGGCTGAACTCTGGAGATGAAAGAGGATGAAAAGGATGAAACACATCCGCAGCCTCTGAGGGCAGCAAGAGAACCGGGGTAAAAGCAGGCACCTGAGTCACCTGCTCCAAGGACACAGGGTGGGATTTTCCCCTGGAATTCCCACAAAGCAAGCAGAATTTGAGCTCCAGCGAGCTCAGAGATCCATCAAATGGATGGCCGGTGTCCAGCCATGAGGCAAGAGACAGGACATGATGCAATATCACGCCATGCCATGTGAATCCCCACTGAGCAGCTCCCCATCCCTCTCATCCAAATATTGGGATAAAAAATATAAAAACCCTGAGGCTCTTACCAGAGTGCCCTTAGGCAATGGGTTTAAGGCTTGACTTTACCAGGCCAGTCTAAATAAATTCTGTAGTGAATGAATTGGATGAGAGGCTCTCTCTGCAAACCAGTTTTGGGCAGCGCTGATGTAATTCCAGCAGGGGAGCAGCACCCATGGGCTCCTGCACCGCCGTGGGTTACAGGCCAGCCCTGGGATACAAGTCAGGGCAGGATCTCTAACTCATGGCAGGATCCTCCTGACTTCAAGTGACAACAGAGTTCAGGTATTCCCCAACTCTACAACATCTAATCCACAGGGAAACATGATATGCCCAGGTGGAATTTTGTGTCCTAAATCCCCGTGCTGAGGGTTTGGACATCGTTTGGGCGAGTTGCATTCCCGCTCCGGGAGCATTCCTCGTGTTGAAACATCCCAAAGGGTGTCACCAGATGCCAGCACGGAATGGCAAACACGGCTCGGGAGCGCAGGGAGTGGAAATCCCCTTCCCTGGCCTCGGCAATGAGCGTCAGGTCCAGTTTGCCGCCTTTTATCACCGTCACAGTCCCCCCGGGGCCATGTGCTCGGAGCCGGGAGGCTGATATCCCTTTTCCCATCTCAAAAATTGCCCTTCCAGGCTCTGGCATCCGCCCACCCCCGGCCGCAGCCTCACGTCCTGCCGGTGCCCCGAACCCCGCTGTGCCGTGCCCAGGTGAACCCTCCTGGTCCTTCCCAGCCCATCCGAACCGCCCTGGTCCTTCCCAGCCCATCCGAACCCTCCTGGACCTCCCCTGCCCATCCGAACCCTCCTGTTCTTCCCCTGCCCGTTCGAACCCTCCTCGTCCTCCCCTGCCCATCCGAACCCCTCTGTTCTTCCCTTGCCCATCCGAACCCCCCTTGCCCCATGGCCTCAACCCCCCATCCCCCGGGCCAGGTGAGCCCCACTGCCCCCCTTTCCCCGTCCCCTCCAGACCAGGTGAGCGGCCCAGCCCCTCCCCCACGGCCCCCGGAGCAGGTGAGCCCCTCCGTGCCTCAGTTTCCCCCGACTCACACGAGCCCTTCCCCCGCAATCGCAGCAAAGGCGCGGCCCCTCCGCCGCTCTCCGCAGGTAACCCCACCCCGCTCCCCTCCATCCAGGGGCTCCCCCCATTCACACAGCCCCCGCCGCCGGGCTGAGCCTCACCAGGGCAGCCCCCCGAACACCCCGATGCCCCCGTCCCACCCGGACCCCGTCCCGCTCCTCCGCTCCGCCGCTCCGAGCCCCTCGACAGCGCGGCAAGTCTGGGCATGTCGCGACAGCACCGCGCAGCCCCGACAGGGCCGCGGACCCCCCTGGCCGCGCTCCCGGAGGGTCCCCACGAGCCCCGTCCCCACTGACCGTGAGCAGCAGCAGCAGCAGCAGCGCAGCGAGCCAGAGCCAGCCCCGTCGGGGCCAGCGCATGGTGAGCGGAGCGCCCCTGTCCGCAGGGCGGGCACGGGGCGGGCACCGAGCGGGCACCGAGCGGGCACCGAGCGGGCAAAGCCCGGGCAAGGTCCGGACACGGCTCTGGGGACGACCGCCTCTCCCCACGGCGCCGAGCAAAATGAATTAATCCGGCCCAGCGGGAGCTTTTATAACTGGGCGTGACGAGGTAACCGGGCAAGAAGGGGCTGACCTGGGGCTGTCCCAGCGCTGCTCTGAGGATTTGGCGTGTTGGTTCATTCTCTCGAAAACCGCTTAAACTCCCGTGTGCGGTTTGGTTTGCCCAAGAAGCCGAATTGGCTTTCGCTGTTCCCCTTCCTTTCAGTTTTTAGCCACTCGTTATTTTCGCTCACCGCTCAAGCGACCCAAGAAGTTTCGAAACACCCGAATCACACAGGGAATGATTTCTCCGCTGCTCCTCTTGCATTTTTTCCCGATCACTCACCGGCCTGGAGCGAGCAGAGCCGCGGGGTTTTGTGCTCTGAGAAAAGGGTGTTAAGTGGATAATCCCGTGGGATTCCGGTGAGGTTCAAGGCGCAAAGGAGACACGGCTGCCTTGCAAAAAGTCGCCATCTGACCCCAGAGCTGGGAATTTCTCGTAGTTGGTATTGAAGTTCTCGTAGTTGGTATTTTTCCATTGTGTGGCGGGTGTTTTTTTTTTTTTTGGTAGGTTTTTTTTTTTTCTTTTTTTTTTTTTTTTTTTTGGGAAAAAACCCCAGGTGAAAGGGAAAAAAACCGCAAAA